>OZ020517.1:20613055-20829268 GCA_963971425.1 Bryoerythrophyllum caledonicum
CCTCAGGCAGGCGCGGCGGCCTGACGGCCCTCCCACACTCAATTTTTTTTTCTCTCTCCAAATTCCTAAACCGCAACCAAGTTTCTCTCCCTCACACCTCCCCTCTATTCCTCTCCCTCACACCTCCCCTCCATTCCTCTCCCTCACACCTCCCCTCCATTCCTCTCCCTCCCACCTCCCCTCCATTTCCCTCCCTCACAACTCTTCTCTCCACACACCTCTCCCTCATTCCTCTCCCTCACAACTCTTCTCTTCTCACAAGCCTTTCTCTCACGAACCCACAAGCCTCCAAACCCTTCTCCAAATCCTCTCTCTCACAGTGGCAGCCTCCTCACAACTATGGCAGGGGTGCGCGCGCGCACACCCCTCCTTGGACTACCCAAGGATTGATATCCGTAGTTGATACCCTCTTAACGAAAACCCCAATTTTCAAACCCTAATTGATACCCTGAACAAATACCTATGTTGATAACCGGATGTTGGTACCCATGAAATCATACCCTGGTTGTGATACCCTCGCTATTGATACCTGTTGCAGTTTGTAGAGACAGTATTCCTCCGGAATGCTCCTAATCGTCACTAAGAGCTTCCCAGAGTAACCGCTCCGGTTTCGTTCCCACAGAGACCTAAATGTCTTCTTCCAATACTCCGGATTACTAAGCTCACCCAAGCGATCCAATTACGAGTTAGCTATAGTTCTTTATCACTTATGTTAGATCCGGATCCGTCCGGATCCGGATCCTATACAATGGTTTCCAGAGAAGAGTTTCCGGAAATCAGGAGGGTGGTTTGATTAGTCTATGTTCCTCCTCAGAGAGTCTCCTGGAGTTTTTAAGCGAGCGGCCGAAGTCCACTGACCCGGTTTTGTGTAAGTGGCTGGGTTTCCCACTACCCTGTGACTTAAAGTGGCTAGGTACCCACTGTCCGGATTCTTAGAGTGACCAAACAACACTCTTCCTACTATGCTAACTGGTAGTTCGATTGATGTTGCCGGACTTCGACTCTCACGACATCCGTAAGGCCTTCCGGATGCGGTCACACAGAGACTAACCCGGCTACAACGGCATTCCGGGGGGTATGACTGTAAATTTCCGGATCAGAGACTCACGGTTCGCTATGGTTATTTTATCTAGGTACTGGTATCAAGCTTTTTCTTCCTCTTTTAGGGGAGAACTCCGGTATTGACCGGAGTTCAGTTTAACACGGTTTCCTCCGCAAACTAGAGATTACCAGGAACACCTCTGCACTTCATCTCTTCCCCTCCTAGCTACTTCCGGACCTTGGGAACTACCAGGACCACCTCTGCAATAGTTCTCCCCAGCTCTCCCGGGCAATCTCCTGACACTACCCTCGATAACTTCCCCCTCCGGCAAAACAAGTGAGTTACTCTAGTCCGGAAAAATTCCTCACACAACCATACCCTCAAGAATGGATCCGTCACTCACAGGATTCATACGTCCCATACTAACACAAAGGTAGCAAATCTAGTGAAAAAATGGTAACGTATATTTCCGAGTGAAATGAACAAGATGAAGGTTTTTCCCAAAACCTCCTACTAAATACTCTCTGAATTCCCTAAATTCAGATTTTCTTCTACCTATGACTACGGGAAATCCGCTAGATCTTATCTAAAAGATCCGAGAAATCCGGAAAAGTCCCAGATCAGATCTTAGATCCTGAAATCTCGGAACAGTTCCTGGACTCCGGACTTCCTTCTCTAACAAAACCTGGCTATTGATTCCGGTAGCAGCCGGGTGCACTTGGGGCCCCATCGTTAGTCGATGTTGATCCGGACTCTAACCCTGAGAAAAAGAGATAAACAAAAAGAAACTTACAACCTAGTTTAACCCTAAGTAGGAGCACCGGGACCCCGATTTCTCCCACTCCGGCCGGAGGGGGAAATCTCCACCGGAACGCGCGCCTTACCCTTTGCCTTCTTTGAAGCCGCCGGTGAAAGGTTGGTCTTCCTGTTGGCCGGGCCGGCTGGCGAGGGAACAGCCACCACTGGAATCCTGGCATCCGGTGGTAGAGGGGGCTGGGCCGGAGATCCTTCCGGAAGCGGAGGTGCAGGGGTGTCTGCCGCGGAAACTGACCCGGTCTCTTGGACCAAGTCCCTGTAGCTTCCGGACGGACTCCTGGCTCCATATGCTAACCTCCGTGACACTGACCTTGGAGGAGCTGGAAGGCCGCCCTCTGTCGGAGGATCTGGAAGCCGCATAGTGGGTGGCGTCAGGAGATCCGGAAGCGTCTTCAGGATCTCACTGGTACTCGGATTAGGGGGCACGATCCCCTCCGTCGGTGTCCGTGGCGGAGTATCCACGGACTCCGGATTCGCGGAGGTTCCCGGCGCTGGGGTGGTCTTGGTCGGTGGTTCCGGAGTGGTTGTTGTTCGAGTTGTGGTCGGCGTGCCTTCCGGTCCAGGTGCTGCAGGTTCTTCCGGAAATTCGACGACAATGTTGTCGACTAGCACCTTCATCTGCTCCCACGTCCTTCCCATCTTGTCAGCCTGGTCAAGGAGGAACCGGATGATGTTGGCCCGGGTGACATTCTCCTTTTTCTCCACCAGCTCGGTGAAGAGCCGGCTTCGGTTGACCATGTCGACCGGTATATCCAAGAAGGCCCGGACTTCCAATAAAGCCGTTGCGGAAGCGTTGGCCTTCTCCTCGGCCAATTTCCGGGCCGTGACCGCCACAGCCGCCTCCGCTAGGTACTGCTTCATCTTCCTCTCCATATCGTTACTTGCCTTGTATAGAGAAGCGATCTGAGTGTGCAGCGCCTTCGTGCCCACCTCCCGGCTCCGGAGTTCCTCCACCCTGTTAATGGCGTCCTCCAGCCGTTCGACGCCCAGACTCCGGAAGATTTGCTCCACGCTGCTGGTGATGATGTAGTTGGTCTCCTTGAGGAGCCCAATCCTCCAGCCAATGTCGCGGGTAAGCTCATCCATCAGCTTGAGCTGACCCTTGGAGTCGTCCCGGTCCACCTTTCTCCTCTTCCGGCTGGTCCCTTCTGAGGGTCCAGACTCGTCTTCTCCGGATGATGCAGAGGAGCTACGGATGCCCGGACTCTCCGTCGCAGGTTCCTTCCCCCGAGGTCTCTTTGGGGCCTTCCGGCCCTCCGGAGTGCTGGTGGTGGCTGCTTCCGGCGCTGGCTCCCCCTCTCCGGATTCTTCCTCTTCAGACTCGTCCCCTCCGTACCTCTGGAAGTTGAGGACGATATCGTACTTCCGGACTTCCGCCGTAGTGAGTTGTTGGTGGTGCGCATAGAGGTGCACCACATAGGAGGCCAAGGGGGTTGCCGTCTTCTTCACCCTCTGGAGGTTGGCTACCAGACGGTTGATCATGTCCGTCATAAGCGTTCCCCAATCCACTACTATCTTCTTCCGGAGTGCCCCGAGGAAGGTGCAGGCCCACTTCGCCACCACCCGCTTCGGCTTTTCCAGATGGAAGATAGGGTTTAAAAACCCTAGCACGAGCTGGGCGTCCAGATGCCGAAGGTCCTGCATGTTGTAGTCGTCTTTTGGGTCAGCCGGACTCGCAAATTCGTCTACCAGGAATTCGTCTCGTCGTTCCACCACTTTGGTGCGTCCGCCCCGGAAGTCGTACGCCTGGGACCATTCCGGAACTCTCCAGTTTTCCGGATGGGCTCTCAGTAACCCCTGGTACTTCTTGTCCGGAGCGCCGATAAGCTCCTGGACGTAGATCTCCTCTCGCATACCCCAGGGGACTTCGAGCAAACCCTCGCACCCCATAGTCTTCAGGCTCGACTTCAGGAGGTTAAATTCGTCCAGGTCCTCGGGGATGTCCGGAAGGACTTGGGCCAAAGGGGGAAGTCCCACGGCTGGCTCTTCGTCTCTTTTGCCGCGCCCGTCTCTATCCGTCCTCTTCTTCTTAGCCATCGGTACAGACTTCATGAGGGCCTCCTAAATCCTCAGCGTCTCTCAAGGTAGTCCCTGCACGCACCGTCCTCACAAAAGCACTCCCTAACGGACACACGTCCGTTCCAACCGTCTAAGCTTCAAACCCTAACGGCCAGAGATTAGAAACCGGGAGCGAGGAAGTGAAAGAGGGAGAGGAAGAAAGCCTGAAGACGAAAACCCTGCACCCGACGAAGGAATGGAGAAGAAAGAGTTCTCCCCCCGAATCCCATCCTTAAGTAGTCCGGCAGTTAGTACGGAGTCATGATGACAGTTGATGGCGACGGTTCCGGCTGACGGTTCCGAATAACTGTCCGCCCCGGAAATCCGGTAACTGCTCCGGCTCCGATTTTAACAGATTTTGGCTTAATTAGGGTTCGCAACCTGATCCATCCGTCATTATTCTTTTCTGACGACTATAGGATGAATCCTAGTGGAAACTATCATAACTACTTAACTAATTTTTTTGTTTTAACCGGATTTAAAGTTAACTTCCGGCACCATGTGGAAACGGAGCCCCACAATACCCAAAGTACCATAGTCCATAAATGGTGTAAAGAATATCTCAACCAAAACTCGTAAAAAATGCTTGTTTTAGTGCAATTAGCTTGCATGAAAAAATGAGGTTTTTTGTAGAGTTTTAACCGTAGGATCTCAATAAAAGCTTGTAAAGTAATGAACTCACAAAATTTCATAAAGTTTGACCGCACGGATTGAAAGATTATAATGTTTGAAGTTGAGAAAAGGCTCATTTTCATCCCTGCGTTTTATGGATCAGCAGACTTTGACTTCAATTGGTGTCCAATTTTTGCATTTTAAAGGGTCTCAATTAATTACCATAATGTTTAGCATGATGTTATTTTGCTATATGCCAATTTTTAGAGGTAGACAAGGAGCGTAGCATATTAAAAAAAAAAAGTGCAATGAGTGGAGGTTCAAAAATTCTCAATTCACGTTACATTTTTTGGGGAACTCGATATTGTTTTAAATGAGAATCCAAATGGTCAATAAGAAGTTTTACATCACATAATGCTGTAGGAAAAATAAAAAGTGAATCATACAAAGATCTCAAAGTTTTATGTGGGAAGGTAGTGGTTTTTTTGGTACGTTGGCCGAAAATGTGTGACAATGTGTGAAAATAATTGATTTGGATTGGCGTGCTATTTCACCAAAGAACTAACAACATGCTTCACACAATGCTATTGGAATTTGATCTTGTGTAGTGCAATAGTTTTTAGAGGTAGAAAAGGAGTGTAGCATATTTAAAAAAATTGTGCAAGGAATGGAGGTTCAAAAATTCTCAATTCACGTTTTTTTCTTTTGGGGAACTTGATGTTGTTTGAAATGAGAAACCAAATGGTCCATAAGAAGGTTTACATGACATAATGCCGTAGGAAAAATCAAAAGTGAATCATACGAAGATCTCAAAGTTTTATGTGGACAGGTAGAAGATTTTCTGGTACCTTAGCAGAAAATTTGTGACAATGCGTGAAAATAATTGACTTGGATTAATAAACTAATTCACCAAAGAACTAACAACATGTTTAACACGATGATATTGGATTTTGATCTTCTGTGGTGCAAAAGTTTTTAGAGGTAGACAAGGGGTGTAGCATGTTCAAAAAAGTTGTGCAATGAGTGGAGGTTCAAAAATTCTTATTCCATACTAATAGTGACTATGGGTTTGTAATGATATATAGGTTTTTTGAGTGTTGCGTTATGGCACCACCAAATATTGACAGAATTTGGGAGAGCCACGGCTAGTGGATCGTGGAAGTGGATGAGTCGAACGCCTTCTTGTGGGTGACGGATTATCCCTTTGAGTTGGGGAAGCGTACATCGGCATTGGGGAAGAGTTTTGGCAAAATTCAAGCAATCACTCTTCGACGTGATGATATGGTATATGTTACTTGCGCAGTAGGTCCTGGTCAATCAGAGGTGAAGACTTCTCTCTCTCGAAGTTGCTTCTTGCACCTGTCCCTTTGAATCTTCTTCAAAATCCAGGTCAGGTGAAATTCCTTAAATCATTGCAGACGTTTTCGTTGAACATCTCTCTTGCGGTATGTACTGCTAGACACAACAACGTCTTAGCCTGTTTAGCGTTATCACCGGAGATGGTGGTGAAGGCTAAGAGGATTATGGAGGAACATATTAGATATGAGGCATTTCAAGAGAGACCCATCAAGTTTGGATCCAAGCGGGAGGAGGTTGAATGGGAGAAGTGCAAGATCCGGTGGCAGGGTTCCTAGGTCGGGGCTCAGGACGTCTGATGGTCATCGTAGGGCCCCTACATCTACACCGGGAGATTTAGCTAATTTGTCAGCCATGGCGCAGGAGGAAGAAGATTTTCACAACCTTCCAGACAGTATACCAGAGGATTTTGAAGACAATGCGGAGATACCACAGGATCTTCCAACTTCAATGAATTTAAAAGCACCAGTCCTTACAACGGAAGAGATTGCAAAAGGATCAGTTTGGGGGAATTTTGTGTTTAAGGCACACATAGACCGCATTGTCTCTGTGGAGAATCCGGAAACGAACCACCGGGTTTTATCACAGAAGAGGGTCAGAGAAGTATTTAATCGCTTGAGAGACCCTGAATCCGCGACTCGGGTGAGTAGATTGGTACTTTGACCGATCATATACATCGTGCATACTACCACCGATGATGGTGTCGTTGAGAAGGAGGAGCTGCCATTTCCGTTGGTAGGAACCGCACGAGAGTTTGAGCGCATGTTCATTGCACACAGGAGTGCTTCTGCACAGGGTGCTATGGGATCCCAGTATTCTTGGCTTCA
Source organism: Bryoerythrophyllum caledonicum (assembly GCA_963971425.1). Lineage (NCBI taxonomy): Eukaryota > Viridiplantae > Streptophyta > Bryopsida > Pottiales > Pottiaceae > Bryoerythrophyllum > Bryoerythrophyllum caledonicum. The sequence continues at coordinate 20,619,767 of OZ020517.1, forward strand.
AGATCATATCATTTGAGAACCGGTGGATAGGCAACACATAGTAGGAGCTTGTAAGTTTGCACAGCAGCAGTGGAGAGATGGTACTATGCCTTTAAATGAGTACCTAGACACGTTCGAGCAGCGGGAGGCATCTTTTGTCGTCTATGATGATCGTCGCTTTTACATTGAGAAGTCTGCGCGGATCAACGTGGCGGAGTTCCAAAGACAGTCGTATTCTACCATGAAGGAGGATTTGAGGAAGCTCCGTCAGATTTGGGATCTATACGGGAGGCCTCACAGCACACTACGTGCGGACGATGCACGCAGGGCTGTTGCTTTGGTCAGTGCGGCAAGTGCAGTGCATAAGTTGCCCAAGGGAGATGGAGTTGTCACGGTGAAGAGGTTGGCCAAAAACATGGGGGGTCTGACCAATCATGCATGGAATCCGAGCAATGACTGCTTTGAAGCTATCATTCAAGTATGCAAGGACTACGAAGACGACATTCTCTTTTACAGCAAGGAGGAAGAGGACAAGTGGAAGGACATGGCGAGGAAGAAAGAACTGGATCCAAATGTGGACGTACGACCAACAAGAAAGGAGATGACCCAGAATTGATTGAGGCCGTTGCGTAGGGTTCCAATTCCATATTATCTTCAGTTGGCAAAGTCTGCTGCAGCGAAGCCGGTGACGGAGGATGGAGTAAGACCTCGTCAAGCATACTACTTCGACAGTGTAAAAGACAAGAATCTACATCCTCTTACGATTGCCGGTGTTAGTGATCGATATCAGAGACGAGAAGCTATGATCAATTCCATCCGTTGGTTGATGGTGGAGAACAAGGAAAGTACACCTGATTCCATGGAGGAGTTCTTTCGTATCCATGTTGGGAAGTATTTTCTGAGGAGTAACGCACAACTTGATACCTTTGGAAAGCTTTTGAATGCTACCACGAAAAAAGCTTGGACTGCTCATGTGCGGGGGAAGGTGTCTAAACTGGAAGGCATAGGCTACCTCATCCCTCCTTCCATCAGGTTTCATTATGGTGACATTGCAGCAGAGGGACGTGGATACATTGGACTGTCCGTGGATGTGGGAGGACATGCTACTGCTAATTGGAAATGGCAGATGGAAGTCAAGAGGCCAAGCCAGAGCGACACAGAGAATCTTCTTCTGATTCGATATAGAAGAGGATTATTCTGCACCGACTACATAGAGTTGGGGAAACCATGTTTGTCGGTGATTGATTGTCGACGTGGCGATGGGAGGCATGGAGATGGTCATTGGGGAGACGCCCAGTTATCCGCAGTTTTTGTACAGCTGGCATTATGGATGGCAAATATTGAACGATGGAACGTCATCTTCTTGTTACCAGCAGCCGTGTATGCCAACGAAGAGTTTTTTGCGAAGGTGAAGCTTCCAGAGGGATGTACTATGCGACGTGGATGTTGGGCATTTGATCCAAACTCGGTTAATCCCTATGCTCTCGATTTTATAGAGAATGGGCGTCTGGAGCAAGTAGAATACCGATTGGCGATGTTGTGATTTGTATGCAGCACCCTATGGGTACATCTCCTGGCCCGAACTATGTTTTTGGAGATGTTCCACTTCCTCTTGTTTTCTTGGATCACTGGAGTGAGGCACGCCAACCCTCTGAAGTTGATTCACTTGAGAGATCTCCATCAGAGTTGGCGAGACTAGTGGGCTCATACTTGCCCCGTGGTTGGGGTTTGGTGGCGTGTGATATATCTACGGCCATTCCCACGATCCTTGAAGGAGATTTCCAGGGATCTGAGGTTTTCATCATTGACGATTGTACAGACAGAGTTTCATTCCTGTACAATGAGTTGTCCGACAATTTCCAATGACAACTATTGGTCAGGACTGGTGGAACAAGTACTGGTTGCAACATCGTACCTGAGACCGAAGAGGCGGTTGGTGGAGTGAGGAACGAAGACGACAATGAGGATGGAGGTGGTTTACATGAGAGATTGCCACGTTCAGGTACCACTGAAGATTTCTCATCTCGCAGTGGTTCAGACGCCGATGAAGATGCAGTGAACCAATCTCCTCCAAGAGAGAGGATTCCATCAACGCAGCGGTGCCCTGATGGAAATTCTTCCATCATGTAGATATTAATACCAGTGTGGATATGTTTTGATTACAGCTAGCGGTTAGATGAGGTAAAAATGTTTGGTCGTGGTGAGAACCACGGTTTGAGGATTTGGGCAAGTGTTAGCATGTAGGTGCTGCACCGTTCTTGTCACTGCTCAAGGGAGTAGGTAGCAGGTTGATTGGTATTTTTCCTGCCTCACTAGCGAGCCAAGCCGTGGGCCGCCCAACCACTCGACGGACTCGATCGGGTTCGAACCCGGACCGGCGGCGGCCACTGACCACGACATTTCCAGCCAACCAAGTCTACGACTTGGCGATCAGGTTGTGCGAATCAACACCTTTATACGTCCGTACCATCAGCTATCTTACGATAAGTTTTTTTATTTAGTTATTTTTTTTATTTTACTTATCTTGTTGGTTGGAAGGTCTAAGTTTTTAGTCTTCCAATAAATAAATGACTAGGGGATTTTATGTGGTTGAAAGTGGAAAGGATAAGAAAGTAATGAAGTACCTTGTGGGGTACTTTGGGTAGGGTGATATGGGCTGGAGTGCCCACGTCCACTTGAGGGGAAAAGGTTGGAAAAAGGGATTCCTTAGTGAGTTAATGTGTGTGTGTGTGCGGGTGAAAGAGGAAGGGTTTGGAGCAGAACTTTGACTGTATGTAGCTCGGCGAATTTTGTTCGCATGGAATTAAAAATTTGAGGGTTAGTTCTTTGTCTTCAAAGATTTCTATACTCGTTTCAAAAATTGAATTCGGAGGTATGTAGCAAAAGTTATGAAGGTTTGTTTTTCTGTGAAAACCCGAGGCCATCCATTGAGAGGCAGAGGTTTGACAAGCGATAACTTTTGCTGTAGTTCTTAGTTTTCTTTGAGACTTGGAGGGTGTATGCGTCTCTATCTTAGCTTTCTAGAAAGATATCACAATTGAAATTCGGAGTTTTAGACAAGAAGTTATGGAGATCTGAATGAATATGTAGGGGCAGAACTTTGAACTCGTATAACTTTTGGACAGTAGTTTAGATTGACTTGAAATTTGGAGGAGTGTTAGTTGTCTGAATTAGCTTTCCAGAGAGCTATTACACTTAGTATTTGAAGTTTTGAGTCATCTGTGTCACTTGTTTGAAGGTTACAGCTTTGGTGAAACTTTTCCATTGTGTTTTTGAACACTTCTTTTGAGTTTCTTAGTGTTTTTGAACACTTGAAGACTTTGAAGTTGAAGGATGGAAGAATTGAAGACTTGAGGCTTGAAGAGAAGAGAAGATGGAGACAAGTGTGTTGTGGCTTGTGGTCCGATTTCTTTTTTTGTGATTCCAAACCAGCTTTGGAGGCTAGTTGTATTTCAATTCTGTTCTTGTAAACTCTGTTGCGGCGAAGTGGGGTTAATTGCCCACATGGTCGTGTTTATGTCGTTTCCACCGGTGAGGCACGTTTGCTGATCACCGTGGGTTTGAATTTTAGGAGCTAATCTTTCGGACGGTTTCAGCTTGTGGTCTGGCCGTCCCGTTTTACCCGTCCGAGGCCGTGGTTTCTTATCATCCACCTTTACCCTTAACCCTTTAGAGCCACCACATGATAGGCCAACGGGGAGAAGACTGAAGACTGAAGACTGAAGACTGAAGACCACAAGATTTGACAGACCTCCGTAGCAGACTATACGAAGTCGCAGCCAGATACCTCGCGTATTCTCAAAGCGCACTCCTCTCTACACGACAGCGGGCGGTGGGAGATTCTTTAGGGGAGACGTCTGCAACACCTACAGAAAGGATGCAAGATACCGGTGTAGTGGATGTTGGTTTGGCGGCGGGGGCAGGAGGAGGGCGTACATTTGATGGTCCTAGGCTGGAGATGGAGGAAGAAGAATTGGATTCATTAGAATTTTTTCGGTGTAGAGGAGGATTCCACATCCTTCGATGCCTTCTCAATCAGAGGCTGTATCGGAGACACATGAGACGTTCGGAGGTACTCAGAGTGATATCGGACCCGGTTTGCCTTCCGTTCCAAGATCTAGCGTATCCGAGGACAATGGACATCATTGCATTTCAGGGGGCCTTTTCGTTAGAGCGAGAGATGTCCTTCAATCTAGAGGATGGCTTTTTCTACAATGATGATAGGGTAAGCCATACGCGGGAGGGTGTTCCTGGCAATTACCGATGTGTTGAGTGTGCGTCCATTGGCATCGAAGATGTGGAAGATCATCCAGTGCAGGATCATGAACTGTCCGCTATGGTAGGTAGCGCCCTTGGACACGTGGAGGGAGTCGTTCCGCCAGAAGATGAGCTCTAAGCCCTGGAGCTATATACTATAGTAGAGCATGTACGCAGTTTAGGTGGCAAGTACGTTAATATAATACAGTTTGAGATGTGTCTATCGTTCGGTAGGTGCTATATATTTATATATTGAGTGGTCCATATGATATGTTTGATTTTAGAATTCTTCAACAATAGTGTAGAATTGCTTGATTATGTATGTTTTTGCATTATAAAATACAGTGAAGTACTTTACACTGTCTTAGGAAATTGCATATATATTTTTGTATCTCTTACACATTGTATTTGTAGTGCACTACTCTAAAATCCTATAATAACTCATAACAAATTTATAATCTCTTTGGGCATATGATTATAATTTTGTAGCAGGATTTGTAAATTAGATTAGATATCATATATTTTCTTAAAAAAGGTAGCAAATGTAAAAAATATATTACTGATATGAACATGAAGATGCCAAGGTATGACACGACAAACACCAAAAAATTTTGACAAAAAACATACTAAACTTTTGCCAAATTTTGATTTAAAAAAAGGTTATGAGCAAATAACTTGTAGCTTTCTACCAGCAACCAATGCACTTGGCCAAGTGCATAATTGCTTAATTGCGTGTTTGTAGTTGTGAGAATCCAAGGGAAAAACCGTTTCACTACTTCCAACTTTGACACCCTTCCTAGGGCTGAGAATTTGTTACTTCAACATGAAATTTTTGTGACAAGATCTCTTTAATGTTGATAACATGTGTGAAAATTTTCAAGACCAAAAGATACTTTCAAAACTAGGTGTTCAAAATCTACCAACGTGCATGTCCTCCATTAGCGTCAATCACTGCTTGTATTCTAGAGGGCATAAAATGACATAAATGAAGGAACTTTGTATCATTGACTAAATTCCACTCTATTTCAAAAACTACCTTTGACGCATTTATATTTTTAGGACATGCCTTGCCACATTGCACTGTGCACAACATGTTTTAGAATCTTCTAGAGGTTCTCGATTGGATTGAGATCAGCAGAGGTTGCAGTCCAATTGAGCTTCTCAAGAAGGCGCACTTGTATCCATTTTTCACATATTTTGCTACAATGGACAGGTGCGCCATCTTCCATGAGCACTGCATGTGAAACTTTGCACATGAAATGAAATAATTCCCTTTTGTAAACCACTTCCACAAAATCCTTTACAAATCGTCGATATTTAGGCATAAAAATAAGTTTTGCCTTTTGCACTCCAGCAAGTGTGCCCAAAATCATCAAGGAAGTCCATCCACTTTTAAAAGTTGGAACCATACAACTTGATGAATGATACTCATATGCATTTTTCCAAACATGAACTTGTCTAGAATGTTTCCCAATTTCAAAGGTAAATTCATTAGTCCAAACAATACGCTTCCGCGCTTGTGCGCTCCATCCACAGTACTTTTGAGCAGAAGCTAGGCTTTGAGATATGTGACAAGGTGTCAAAAAAGAATTTTTGATTGCAATTCGGCTGAAAATGCCATAGTACAGAAAAGACTTTAAATGGTATGTCCACAGATACTAGTAATCTCTCATTTTGCCGCACAACGATGATTTTGTGAGTAACACAAAATACAAGGAATTTCTCTATCACAAAGTTTTGTAGCGTGACTTCAACTGCAAAATTCGCACTTGTAAGTTCAATCTTCTCTAAATTTTTTCACTAACCTTTGAATTGTTATAAAAAGAACTCCAATAATGGCTGCAATGTGAACTCTGGTACGCCATCCCTCACTCATACCAATAATGCGGCACAAATTCCATCTAAAATTGCCATCATAGACTTTATTTTAAGAGGCTAATAAAATCTTAAACTCTCATTAACAATTTCAAACACAATTAGCCCAAGTAAAATCACTCCGTGCATAATCAGTTCAGGCATATTGAATTGAAGCACAATCGGTTCAGAATAGTTTGTTCAAACATAACCAAATAATTAGTCAAGGCATAACCACATAATCACATCACTCAGTCCAGGCATGACTTTACTCATGTAACTAACACTCATGCATCACATCATTCACTTCATGCCTCACACACTCCTCTCTGCTCTCACCATTGCTCCAACATTCAATTATCACAAATCACAAACCACATTTCCTTTACATTACACAATTGTTGATTGTAATTACACACGAAAGTAGATTTTGAATACCTATTTTTGAATGTATCTATTGGCCTTGAAATTTTTTGCACATATTATCAACATTAAAGAGACCTTGTCACAAAAATTTCATGTTGAAGTAACAAATTCTCAGACCTAGGAAGGGTGTCAAAGTTGGAAGTAGTGAAACGGTTTTTCCCTTTGATTCTCACAACTACACATGTTGGTAGATTTGGAATATTTTTTTTAGGGGATCATTGGGACTTGAATTTTTTTACACATGTAATCAATGTAAAGATGGTTTCACTCCAAAATTTCCATGGAATTTGTTTTTCTTCAATCCTTGGGAGGGTGTCAAAGTTGGCAGTTGTGAAACTTTCTTACAGCTAGCCGGTGTTAGTAAATCTTGAATATATAATTTTGCATGAATTTCGTGGCCTTGAAATTTGGTTCACATGTTTTCAACATGGAGATGATCTTGTGTCATAACTTTCATGGTAAAATAACAAATTTTCAGCCGTGAGGAGGGCGTCAAAGTTGGTAGAAGTGTGGACACTATCTCTGAAATTGCAAAAACAACAATTTGGGTGTCACCCACTGTACACCTTGGATGAAAATTTTAAAATTTTAAGCATATTATGTAGTTGACTAGTGCAACCCGTGTCTTCCACACACAGAGGTGGTTTGTGTTTAGTCCCCACTTCTCCCATCCTCGTCCCTGTTCCTTGTTTCCGTCTGCCCCCCTTAATCCCCATCCTTACCTTGTGCCTATCTCCTGTTCCGGTTCCTGTCTCCTAAAACCCTAATCTCTAAACCCAAATATTGATACTTTTGCCATCTTCATTTTGTGACTTAAATATGACATGTGATCTCATTTTTAAAACTAAAGTATAAACAAATTACATATATTTAATGAAAAACTTGAATACACAATAGGATGGAAATTGGGATTGATGCCATGGTTATAAGCTTTGTTCTTTAGGGGTTGGTCAACATTGTTGCCATAACATTTTGGAAGAAAATGTTTACAATGCAATTTTCAACTTTGATCTAGACCCCTCTCGCTCCATATTTCAACAAGATAATGCTCCCATTTACGTTGCAAAGATTATAAAAGAGTGTCTTTAAAGGCAACATTTTGCTCTTGTACTATGGCATCCTCAATTGCACACCTTTGGGCATTTCTCAAATTGAATCAATATGAGAAAATTCCAACTAGTTTTGTTGAAGTTGTGGAAGTGTGTGTGTTAGAAATCTTATATTCTATCACTCCAAGTGATGGCAAGAGGCGTGTAGAAATTACACACCAAATCGTAGCTCTAAAAGCAACTAATCCATGTCCAATGGACATGAACTTACTGGTGGAACAAACAAACACTTTATTCACGCCGGCCCCCTTTGGAGACTGGAGTTCTTTTTTTCACTCCAAATGATGGCAAGAGGCGTTTAAAAATTACACGCCAGACTATAGCTGTGAAATCAACAAGCAAAAGGATTATATCTAGCGATCATCTTCATGGGTGGACAATAATAATCAAATTTGTGGATATACTAAGAAATTTTCCCTCTCTATTGTAATGTTCCAATTTGAATTTTTTTCCTAATATTAGCTACATGTGACATAATATGTTAACAAAATATCAACTTCCAAGGTTTCAGTGTGAATTTTTCTTGTTGAATAGAGTCAATGGAAACATCCAAAACATTTGATCACTTTTGTCTATCACTACGGTTCTAAACATCTTTTATAAGCTCACGGTATAACATGACCTTTCCTTCTTCCTTTTTCAATTTGCATGCTTGAGGTTGCAAAAACAGGGGACTTAACCCTTAACCCCTAAAGTTCCTTGACAATTTCTGTCAAAAACTAGTCCAAAACTGCCATTGTCAAACATGACCGCAATAATCACATTTTTGAGGAGAATTCTAAACTTTTAACCATAAGATCTAAAAATAAACTCATGTATAATAATCCTGTATAATTATGGTTGCAATCCACCGCACGGATGTGAAAATTATAGTGTTTGAAGTGCAAGAAATAGTTTTTTTTCCCTCTTGCCTGGCAAAGTCAGCTCACTTTGACTAAGCATATCTTCTAGTATTTACACTACATTGTGTTGGAGACCATTACCAATGCAAAGAATATCATGTTAGCTAAGTGTGTGCAAAATTTGAGGTCATTTCGAGGGGTTCATCATGCTCAAATAAATACTTTAGTGAAAGGGGGTATAAAACAATGCAAATGACTACAAATGAAGTGAGAAATTATTTGCTACCTACAAATTTATAAATTTGAAAATCCGTATGGTTGAAATGTGGAATTTTTTTTACTTCTTTTAGATATTTTCCTTCTAAAACGGGTAAAATCTCTAATTTTAATGAATTTATTGAATTATTCAAATATTATAGGTGAGGGTAGGGCTTCAAAATGGGGACCCTTCAAGAAATGAAGGGCCACGTCATCCACCCACTCCCCTGTGCGGGACCCGCACAACTCTTCAAGGGTGGCCCGCCACTACAAGGCGGCATTTTTTTTTCCTTCACACGTGCCATCTCTTTCATTACCCGGGCCCCGCCACAGCCCTTGCCATGCGCCACTTGCCATGAGCTGCCGGGCCTGCCGCAAGACACTTTATGCTATTTTAAAAAAATTCTATTTATCCCTTTTCTTGGAATTCGTGGGGTCTTCCCTTCCACCATTCTTTCCCTTGATTTGGGCTGCCCTACCCTCCCTCCACCCTTTGTGCCCCTACTTATTGCCCCTCTTTTACACATGTCTTTCATTGGTTCCCAAGGGTGCCCAGGCTCCCCAGCGTCCCCATTTTTTACAATAGGTGGTACTAACTTTCAAACCGTAAATCCAATTTTTTTTTAAAATACCTCCACGAAGCTCTTATCAGGGGCGATCTAGAATAAAAATTTCAAAAGAGGGATTTTTTTTTCGAATTTTAGGAACCCGCCCAAAATCTGAAATCCCCCGGAAGGAGACTCTGGTCCTTTAGGGATTAACACCGATAGAGCTCAGACAAGGTTGCTCGGTGATGTTTTTGGAAGTTTCTGCTCAATCTGTGCCAAATTTTGAGGACAGGTCTTTTGTTTGTAGGTGGCCTCACCAAAGGCATCACGGCCTTGGTGTAGTGGTTTGGGTCATGGCACACTGGTGAGGTGATTGTGAGTTCAAATCCTATTGCCGGTGTGGTACCTACCACCATAGTCCACCCAATTATGTGGGGGGTCCCAAGGCCTCGTTGTATGGGGACCCACAAAGCCCTTAGGGGAGATGACATGTCGGTTGTCTCTTAGGTAATTAGTGTAGGGAAGCACTTAGTATAGAAAAGTGTTTACTCTCGAGAGGGGGGAATAGTTCTATTACTCTAGCCTATGACCTGTGGCCATATGCTTAGTGATGAGAATGAACAAACACTATATTCAAGCCGGTCTCCTTTGGAGACTGGAATTCTCACCAAAGAGGCATCGCCTAGGGATCTCCTTAAACCATATAGGCAGATGGTACGTGAAAGGGGTGAAGACAAAACCTCGCCCATATTTTTATGTTGAAGGGGGGGCTATTTAGACCAAGGTGGGGTCTTTGAGAGTAATTTGGAGCCACATGCCCCAAAATTGGCAAAAAATATTCCAAAAAAACCTTCTTAACCTCCAAAATATAAAAAAGCCAGAAAAGAAAGGTCCACTTTTGCCCACTCTCCTGTAACATCCGTCTACATGAATTAAAGAGGTCCCATCACCCAGTGCAAGTTGTGCCTTATTGGGCTTGAATCCACTCTTTATTACTGATAACATTATTTCTGAATATGCTTCACTTCTCTAATACCTCAAAAATTTGGTGTACATGGAACTATCATCGGGGTGAAGGATTTTTTTTCTTGCACTTCAATCTCTATAATCATTCAATCTATATGGTCAAAGTTTATGAAAATTTATGAGCATGTATTTTAGTATTAATCCCTAAAGGATTCATTTTCTTCCCATCGTTTCGTGGATCAAACTTTGACTTCAGTTGGTGTCAAGCTTTGCACTTCACAAGGTCTAAATCCATTTCCATCATGGTAAGGATGGTATTGGTGCCTTGTACACCAATTTTTAGAGGTAGAGGGGGGTATAGCATATTTTTTTTAAATTGTGCAAGAAGTGAAGGTTCAAAATTTGTCAATTCATGTTCTATTTTTTTGTGAACATAAAATGTTTTAGATTGAGAATCCGAATGGTCAATACAAACGTTAACACCACGTGATGCTGTGGAAAAAATAAAAAGTGAAAAATATAAAGATCTCTAAGTTTTATTAGGAAAAGAAGAAGATTTTTTGGTAGCTAGCAAGACAATGTGTGACAATGTGTGACAATGTGAGAAAATGTTCGACTTGGATTTATATGCTTTTTTCACTAAAGACAAGAGTTTTTTTTTTACAATACAAAAAAAAATATCAGTATTTGGTGTTATTGAAAATCTCACATTCAATAGAGTGTCCTAGCAAAAGTGTTTGGAGTTGCCTGACGTGCCCTCTCTCCCCATTTGAACTTCAAAACCCTATAAATTTTGCAATAAATGTTGGATTTAGGAAAAAAATGGACTCACAGAAAGCTTTTAGTAATATCCATCTTCAATAAAAAAGAAGTTCAAAGAAAAATGTTCTAAAGTGACACCACAGTAACTGCCCGAACCTTCTAGAGTCCCCTGAGGGGACCCCTGGAAATTTAGGGGGTTAAAGAATAAGATCTTATGGTTGAAGATGAAGATAATAAATCTCTTTTCCATTTCCACTCTTTGCAATAAAACAAGTAGTTTTGAAGTATTTCGGTGAGAAATAGTCAAGAAATTTTAGAGGCTAAGTGTGAACAAGTAGTAATTTTGAAGTAGAAAGAGAAGATCTTATTGAAACTTTGGGTGACTTTACTCACATGCACACTATGTTCAAACTCTAACACTTTTATTCTTAAAGAAGAAGAAGAACGCCGGTTCCCGAAGGGAACCGGCGTGAATAAAGTGTCTGTTCGTTCCATTGCTAAGACCATGCCCTCCGGACAAGGAATTAGCGAACTGGAACTACTTCCCCCTTTCGGAGGTAGACACTATGTAACGAGTAGCCAGAAACCAACCGACAACGACCAACCACGACCAAACTAACTAAACAACAAAAAACAAAACCAAACAGGCAACCAATCAGGAAGAGACAGAGTGGCGAAGTTCCTAAGGGGGGTCTTGCCTATCAGGGAGGACTTGGTTGTTTTCGATTTTGCGTTTATGCAGTAAAATAGACATGGCATGTTGAATAGCGATGGTGTTGATATTTTTAAAGGTAGTTTTAATTGTATCAATGGGTATCTTGAAGGTATCTTCGAGAGTTTTCATAGATGGGATAAAGGTGGTGGCACGAGTGCCGGATGTGATAACAATAAGGGGGTCCACATTCCAGCCGAGGGCAATGATGTCGTCTATGAGGGGTTGGTATTTATCTATTTTGTTTTGTATTGTTTCCGGGGAGAATCTATCGTTGCAATATGTAAATTCGATGAATTGAATGGTGTAGTCCTTTTATTCTTACTGTAATCTATTGTCATTTTTCATGCACAAATAATTTCTATGTACCCAGTAGAATCTCAAGCTGCACGCTTTTTGCACTGAGACCGCCCATTCATGTGGTGGGCCAATTGCAAATGCGTTCCAAAAGTACTTCCCAGATTTGTATAACTTGTTCAAAGGAACTTCTGTTGAATGTGCGGAAGCATCTTCCATTTGGTATTTGCATGAAGAGTCCAATTTTCATCGCGTTGATCATTGTACTTTCACAGTACCGGTAATACATACTTACACAGGATCTCCCCACAGTAACACATCAAATGGGAATTGAATTTGGTCTGATTGGGCCCTTCAAACTTGGAATATATTGCGCACTATATTTTGGTATATTTTCAGCCTATGCAATATGCAATATGCACTTTTCTCATCTTGGGAAAGGATTGGACCACCTGTAGAATGACATGTGTTATGTCAACACAAAGTCCAAAAAATCGGTACCTTATCCAAGATATCTTTTGTTCACCTAGCAATTTAATGGCCACATTTTCTATAAATTTTTTCAATGGATGGTTTACATTCAACAACAATTTTACAAAGGGCACCAATTCAAATATACTATGGAGTATTATTTTTGGCCCAAAAGTGAATAACCTTAGTGGACTTCTACCCATAGTATGAATATTCAAACATCATAATAAGTGTAGAGGAAAAGGAGTGCAATTACACCAAAAAGTGACACATTACACGCGTCCCTCCAAAAAGCTGGAGAAAAATATGGTGCCGGTGGATGGAGGTGGTAAGAACTTAGTAGAGGTCAAAAGTTAGAAGTGGGTTTAGAAACTTTTGCTCGATTGTACTTCCATCCACCCGCATTGTCCAGAGGCCCACCCATCATCCTACTTCATAGGCATAGTGAGGTTGGCACAGGCGCTGAAGAGGAGCCCGAATGATGATATAGAGGTTGAGGCCAGCAATACATTGATTTTGATATTTAGTGTTATGCAAAGTAAATGACTTGTAAATGCTATAAATTTTTACTTTTGATGAAGATTTTTACTAAGAGCGCAACACTCTAAATTACTTAAAGATGGAGATCATTGTAGACATAGTTGGTAAAAATATCCATGGAGAGTAAAAACTTCTAGCATTTACAAGTCATTTACTATGCATAACACTAAATACCAAAATCAGTGTAGTGGTTATACTTAGATGAGGTTATAAGTTAGCTGCACTATAGCTTGTTAGAGGTACAACTTCTGGGGCAGGGAAAATTGACCCCCTCGCTCTTTCTTACCCGAGGCGGCCATGAGGTGGTGGAGCCAAACCTGGCCCCTATTTTGTTTTTGGATGGGGTCCTATTTATAACAAGGGAGGGTCCAATGCACTTAACAATTGCCGTAGGCCCCAAATTTGTCAAAAAAAATCCAAAAAAAAGCCTCTCGATCCCCCAAAATAAGAGGGCCAGAAAAATGACCCCATGCAAATAAGATGGGGCCCACCTCGGGTAAGGACGAGTGAGGGGTCAATTCGCCCTGGCCCAACTTCTGGGAAGAAAGTTGCAATTGTGCTGTGTGCTATTTGTCACTTTGGAATGTTCTATTGCAGTGTAGTTGTACCTCTTTTCTACGAACGTATCACAGCTGGCTAATACTTTTCTCCGTGATGATAAAGAGGAATACCCGTATCCAACTTCAATGCATGATGACACAACACAATTCACAAATCACAAAGTCCCACATGACATATGTCATGGAAGGTGGGCTGCCCAGCATGCCAAAATCAAGCAGATGACCTTTAGAAAAGACAAAAAGGAACAGAGCCCCATGAAAGACCAAAACTGACCTGGCACCTAGACTCCCTGAAAGCAAAGCCTCTGTGTGCAATTCTAGGACTCAACTGTAGCGCAACTACTCTAAATTTTATGTTTAGTGTAGGCACACTATATGATTTATAAATGCTGAAACTTTTTACTCACAATACCAACCATGTTGACAATGATCACTCTTTTAAGTACTACAGATAGTTATATTCTTTGTAAAAATTTCATCAAAAGAAAAAAGCTGTAGGGCTTTCAACTCGTAAAGTACCACCACTTTACGTCGTGGTCGCTTTTGTACATAATTCATTCAAAATGGAGAGTTGTCAAATTTTTTGGAAAATAAGATTTTTTGGTCTAGGCAATTACCCATGTAATGTCAAGGTGCTACGTGCATAATGTCTAGGTGATATCCATTGTGTCCAAATCATTGCGTCAAAGAAAATTACTCCTTTCAACAAAGAGGTGCCGAAAGTGACCACTATGTACGGTACACTAAACATAAACTTTAGTGTACCACGACAACAACTCCTCACCTCACCTCACTAATAGACACTTCGACAACGCCCACTTACTTCAGTGGCAGACTTCCATCAGTCACATACCATCTAACTAACTCGTCGCCACTGTTGCCACTCCTCTTTCCTCAGATGACGCCTTTAGGTCAACCCTAGTAGATAGGCATTTTATACACAATTTTAAAGTGTAGGCCAATCATCTAATGGAGTTGTGGAGTAGACTTCTTATGCCCCCTTTGCACCAAGAGGTAGGCAACAAGCACTAACAAAGCGCTAACTACTATGTGGTCAAAAAATCTAGTTGGAATTCACGCTGCCATGTTGCAATTTAAGTATTTTAAAATCATGGAGTGAAGTATCTACACTAGTATAGATGAGAATGTTCACATCAATTATAGATACCCTATATTTCACTTACAAGTGGAGTACGGTAGTGTGGCTTGCCATATCTCCACCACTGGTACAGACTTTTCACTATTATTCATGGCATGCAATAAAATTAAGGAGTGTGCTCTTATCAACACTCCACCACCTCTTTGCCATTGTAGATAACTCACTCAACCTCCACCTTCCAAATGCTCCTACCACCAAATTGCAGAGACTAGTATACTAACCTATTGTCCCTAAGAAGCATCATAAGTTTAGGTAAGTTGACTACCATTGTAAAAATAAAAATAAATGCCACATGACACCGCCTCCTACGACGGGTATCACCTAGATATGAAATGTACCTACACGCCTTTTATTATAAAGAGAGATCCCTGCCTTTACCCAAACAAGTCTTTACTTTTGACGTTCCGCTGACCGAGGCGAAGACCAGGCAGGCCTGAGAGGAAAGCAGCCAAGCACCGAGCCCCACAAAGAACACGGCACTTTGACATGGGCCCCGACGGAAACTTCTCACGAGGTTGGCGACAAGTCTGCTTTGGACAAGTCACAGGTCCCGCGGGATTGCGCCTCGCCACCACGCGCCCGGGATCGATTCAAAGTGCGGCTACAGTTGCTTGCATGGAGCTGCATCTCTCAGCACTTGCGATCATCGTGCTGCTGCATCAGTAGCTGCTCCTGCACCTGAGCTTGTGTTGTGAAGTTTGAACAGCTCCAGCTCCTTCCTCGTATCCTTAATCAAGTCGCTTGGTTTGCTTTCTCCAGTCTCCTGCTGCTCGCTGCTTGGAGAGAGACCCTTTGGTTTTGCTTGTAGGATCGTCGCGGGTTTTTGAGATGGAGGTATGCACGTTCCCACGGTTCGTTTGTTGGAGGGGATTTGACACAAATTACTGCTGATCTTTTTCTCTGCTGATAGTTTTTCCTTGTGCTGAATCTAATCAATTGTGTCCGTGCTGTGGCTATAACTTGGGAACTTATAGTGTTTTGTGTGAGCGTGTGTAGGTCGGCGCAGCATCATGAGATAATTAGGGGGTCGGCGAATTGAATCGGTGAAGGTCGCTTGTGGTGGAAGCACGAAGTCTGTGAAGTTGGTTGGAAGCTGCAGACACAGCCTGCAAGATGGCGAAGGCAGGACTACTGGGAGCCGGTTCTCTGTTTTCGCAGTTAGGGCGGATTCGGAAGAGCTCTCTCCGCAACGCGAGCTCCAAATCAGGATCACGGGGTTTTGTGATCTTGCTGGTGACTATCGTGTGCGCGCTGCTTCTCGCCGCGCGCCTCCTCTGGTGCTTCATGTATCTCTTCACGGGGACAGCAACAACCACGGAGGTCATGTACGTTGACCGCGGCTCCCAAGCGCAACGCCTCTTCCAAGAGGCCGAGGACCTGCGAGCCAAGCCTGGCGACGAGTCCATTGTGCGCGTGTGGAACGGTGAGGTCAGTACTTCCTCGGAGGTCGTCAACTGGATCGAGCCGCAGCTGCTGGAATCGCAGGACAGGGTAGAGACCGAAGACGACAAAGAAGAGAAGCTTTTGGAGGACAAAAGCACAGAGATTGAGCAAGCCTGGAGAGACGACAAGGAGATCATTCAGCAAATGGCAGATCTCGCCAACACTGAAACTAAGGAAAATGATGTCACCTCCGCGGACGTTGCTGAAGCAGAGGATGAGGCACAAGCTGACAACGAAGGCGCTGCTGTGAAGCGCAAATTGCCCGACGCCATAGCTTACCTAGAACGACTCACTGGAAATTTACTCAAAAACACTGGTAATGCTCACAAAACCTCCCTAAGTATCACATGGTTACCACACCAAGTATCGTGCAGGTATCACCGTAGTATCTCCAGGGTATCGTGCAGGTATCACCGTAGTATCGAGGGGTGTTTTGGCGCCCCAATTTGAGTTCGGATTTTGTGTCGTCGTCGTCATTTTTTTTGCTTTGGTGTTGTAGGGGAGCAGGACGACCATGGACCTTACCATTCGCGGCGGATCTTCGAGTCGGACTACGCGGAGATGAAGAGGAGTTTTAAGATTTTCATATATCCTCATGATCACAACGATCCGTTTCATTTGATATTCGAGCCGAGGGACAAGGTGCCGTCGGGGAATTACGCGAGCGAGGAGTATTTCCAGCAAGCGCTGAAGTCGAGCGTGTTTGTGACAAAGGATGCGGCGGAGGCGGACTTCTTCTTCATGCCGGTGTCCATCACGAAGGCGCGCTTGGACAAGCGGATCGACGTGCGCGGCTTGCAGAGCTTCTGTGCCAAGTACGTGACGGCGGTGCGGACGCAGTGGAACTACTGGAACCGCAGCAACGGAGCGGATCACTTCTACTTGTCGTGCCACTCGGTTGCGAGGAATGCTATGGACCAGGTGCCGGCCGTGAAACAGAACGCCATTCAGCTGCTCTGCCCGGCGAGTTATTTCTTGGCGTCGTACATCACGCACAAAGACGCGTCGGTACCGCAAATCTGGCCTCGTGAGGGACCGGAGCCGGAGGAAGTTAGGTTAATTGCCCAAAGGTATGTTCCTGAAACTCATCTCTCTCGAGCTCAATTTTCTCATTGGTTTATGCCGTAGTAGCTCACCTCGACCTCTTGGCTTCTTTTGCAGGAAGCGATTGGCGTTCTTTGCAGGCGCTTTGAACTCTCCGGTGCGACAGGAGCTGGAGAGGACATGGTCGCGCGATGACAAGATACTGGTGCACAAGGGACGCGTTCCGTACCCGTATTCAGAGGCGCTGTTGACCAGCAAGTTTTGCCTTCACGCCAAAGGCTTTGAGGTGAACACGGCCCGCCTCGGAGACGCGATGTACTACGGTTGCGTCCCTGTAATTATCGCGAACCACTATGACCTGCCGTTTCAAGATATCTTGGATTGGACCAAGTTTTCTATCGTGATATCTTCTCTGGACATCCCTCTTCTTAAGAAGATCTTGGAAGCGGTCACGGATGAGCAGTACGCGGAGCTCCATAGCCAGGTGCTGAAGGCGAGGAAGCACTTCCAGTGGCATAATCCGCCACAAGAGTATGACGCCTTCCACTCCGTGATGTATGAGCTATGGAAGCGACGGCACATTGTAAAACGTTCCTCCCTCTAGGTAACAATCTTCCAGTATTATTTAACAACGCAACTATGTACATTGGAGGTACTGTATATTTTAGGTGTAGGCAAACCAATTATGATATCGTTATGTAGCGATTCACATCTGGTTTCACTATACATAACTGGCTCTACGTCAGTCTAGAGACCAGTTGCTGTAGAGCGCCTTGGTCTGATGGCCAAGCATTGTAACATATGAGATCGAGCTCTTTGTTGCCTCAACGAAGATTGTTCTACTGCAAATTTTTAGAAATTGGTACCCTGTTCGAAAGGTCTTTGCCTGAAAACTGCCAGCATCATTGTGTGCAATTTTCTGATCAAATTTGTCTGCTGATTTGACTTCCTCGTAAGAAGTTGATTTCACAGCGGGTGTGCAATCTTCCAACTTCTGGACATTCAAATTGTCAAGTTATAATTGTAGATGTTACAGCTACTGTTTGTACTCTACTACGGTAGATAGCATTGAGCGGTTGGAATTGGAAGCGGCCGAGATTTATGGGAACGTTGCTTTGGGTTATTTTGCACTTTCAGTTCTGTGTGTTTGGGGGATATATAGGCAATTGCATCTTTTCATCTCCAGGCTTAGAACCTTTGGAGGATGTCATCTGACTGGTGATGGAGCACTCGGAGATAACTAGCAGATAAAACTTCGATTCATCGCATATCACGACGTATCTGGCACATCACCAGCGCTGAGAAGATTTGCAATCAGCTGTTGGTCTCCATTGTGTGGTTCAATGGCTGCCTACGGTGGCATGGCGAAGAACTTGTTTGACGGAGCGAATGTGGCTTTCGAAGATCCCAATGTTGCCGCGGATTTGTATGCTTACAGGCCACCATGGATGGAAGAGATCAAGAAGATCGACCGTCACACTGATAGAGCAGGCGGCGTCTCATTCGTAAGTCATCGTTGCATCTGGCTTGTCGGTTGTGAGTTTGGGTGACTTCGACTCAGGTGAACGCGATCCTTGGCCCTTCATTCGAGAAACGCATTCATTGCACAGCCGTTCTTTATCGTATGATTGAAACACCCTCCAAACTGACTTTGAACTTAATATCATCCTCATATGGAACTCTCCCTCAGTAATTTTTTGGACTGACTGCTGCATTGGTTGTGGACTCATGCAGCAAGAGGGACGTGGGACCAGGAAATTCTTTCATCCCGGCAGCTCTGTGGAAGGCAAAGTAAGATACTGTCACATAATCAATAATGGTAGGCGTGGAACCCGTCTTTTGTCGTGTATGATTGAAATATTGTTCTGCAGCCATCTGCGCACGAGAATCCTCAACATAAGCAACACAAACAATTACAGGCATACTTCAATATAAATAACAACACAGGCCACTATAACGTCTTCTTCAGCCCCATATGTTACACGGCCACTTCGCGGTTCGTAAGACTTAAACTTTCAAAGATGCTCCCATGTTATTTAAACCTTCGTACGTGGTACAATCGTACACAAAGAGAATTGAACTTTGCATACCATACTGCAGAACAGAAGTAGCTCTATCTGTGCTGAATCAGAAATTAAGTAAGCATAACTAAACACGTTTTGAATATGATATCCGTTATTAATTTCAAAACGGATTATACAAGTCATTGAAACATATTGTAAAGAATAACTTCATTCAACGGAAGCTGAAGGATTCCAATCGATTAGAAACAGGGAGCCTTTCTATTAGACGTTCCGATGGATTAAAAGAATAGATTCAAATGAACAAAGAGCTGGTGCCCTAGTCACATGCTGGAACTAAACTGTTTACTGACCAAGCTCTGCCTTCTTCTTTGCCCAGAGCCTGTCAAGAGCGCTGTCAGCATCACCCTGCAAAAAAATTTAAAAAACAGAAAATATCAGAAACTTAACCCTCATACAAGAAGAATGAACCAAAGCCCCTCCCTCTAAAGCCAGTTACAGCCCACCATGAGGACAAGAGTGTCCATTACCTTAGCGACCAAACTATATATCAACGAATAGAGAAAAAGGTGACCTTACAACATGAGTGAAGGTTTCCATTGTTTTATCTCTACGGCTACTTTCTAGCTTGGTCACTTGGAAGAAAAACACCAGGGAATTTGCGAAGGCAACAGACATGAGAGAACAACAACACACCTGCGCGCGAACGAAGCCGCACAAGGCGAAGGTGGTGAACTGCCCGGTGTACACACCGTTCTCATCCACATGACCCACGTTCAGCTGCACGGACGATACGTCCTTGGAGGTGATCAACCTGTTGGTGGACGAGCTGCAAAACAAAAAAACACAGCATATAACATTCATCAGAAACCTTAATTCAAAAATGTTTCCCGCTTCTGAAATCATCCGAGAAAACAACAAGACACTCTTATTATATCCCTTACAAGTACACAACCCTAATTCACACAAACGTCGACAAAGCTTGACTAATAAGGACAATCCTTCGATAAACATCAACTCTTTGGAGGAACAGAGAGAAAGCTCCTCTCTTTCTTCACGATCTAAGGCAGTTGAAACCAGTTTTAGACGATTGTACCAAGACAGCACACATGAATTTTTTCTTCAATACAGACTGTACAGTGAGTGGTTAAAGACTAAGCAAAAAAGCCAACCGGTCGTGAATCTACCATGACGGTCTGTGACTACTCCACTTTGTAAGCTCTTTTCCACACCGTTGTAAGATTGGAGGAGAAACTACTTACCACTTCCGAGGGATGTAGAGATCCACATTGTCGCCCTCCTCGTTCTGCATGGTGGCTGCTGCTGGGTGGTGGTAGTGGAGTGGAGCGCGAGCGACGAGCAGCGGATGCGGAAGCGGATTGTGCACACAACGAGAGAGAGAGACGACGGGATTTAGGGCTTGAGTTTATACGACGGAGCGCTCAGCCCTAAAAGTCGAAAGCTTCTGTACGTTTACTTTTACGCCGGATTCTACTTTTCCGTCGAAGAATCGTCGGGATACCGTATTCCTTTTACGTGCCCTGCTCTTTTTGTCTTCCTGGTAATTCTAACCAATTTATTGTCTCATTCTTTTTTCTCCCTTTTCCCCCGTTACTGCAGCCGAAGGTCGAGTTTGGTTTTAATCAATTTAGAAAAGGCAAACTGAATTAGTTGATAAATTATGAATTGAAAATTCTGAAATAACAAAATTATTCGTAGACAAAATTTGCGAATGAGAGAAAGAACAATGGTGAGTGGGGCTCGGAAAAGCTCAGAAAAGCCTTGGACTTTGGAGATACCTTGGTCTAGAATTTGAGCTTGGGTGAGATTAAAAAAAAATTGGGTGCTTAAATTCATGTTGTGAAGTGCCTCAAGAAGGAGCCAAAATCGGACAATTTTAGAGCAAGATGTGAGCATTGCAAGAATTGGAAGAATAAATAGCACCTGCTGAACCTTCTACTGAAAATTTTCATCCACAACGCAATTATCATCCGTGGCAAAAAAGCATCCGCGGTCAATTTTCATCCAATTTTTGCAAATTCATCCACTATAGGCAATTTTCATCTACTGTAGATGAAATTGTAATTTGGGCATAGTTCATTAATTGTAAGTATTTTTTTTTTGAATTCCGACTTTGGATTTGAGCTCTCCATAGGGGTTTCTATGTAGGTGGAAAGAAAAATTTGAGTGGAAAAAGTTTTTTCAAAACCACATTTTTGTGGGTTGTTAAGTGTGACATGATCCAATCTCACGGATTGTTGAAACAAAAGCTTGTGAAACTTCACCTTGAAGAGAAAATCACTCCAACTGGCAGAAGAATCTTCGTCAGCTTGACTCCCACTGGTGATGCATACCAAGGCATGCATACTCCCACTTCCACTTGAAACATTGATATGTGAACTTCCTTTGCTTCCAAAAGGATCTTCATATAATCTCCCACTAGCACTTGAAGCCGATTGAATCTCAGTGATAGAGTGAAGAACGCAAGGGCTAGAATATGAAAGAGATGATGTAGTCAATAGCAGCTGATCAGCTATTGGCACTGAACTTCCACTCGTACTGCAGTCACTTCAAGAAAGCTGACGTGATCTGGTTCTTCTAGCAACACCGGATGAGCTCTCGTATATGCTCCCACTAACCGTTGGAGCTTCAAGAGTGGCATCATCCTGACAAGTATGCTGAGAAACAACACGAAACGTCTGAAGAGATGAAGTGGTCAACAGTGGAACATCTTTTGGAAATAAATTTCCAAGATAGACATCATTGATGAGATCATCGGTAGCAAAATCACAAGTGCCAGAGCGTACAGAATTGATGCAATAAGCAAGACTGGCTACATGAGCGCTCCTGCGATGTTTCTTCACAATAGATTTCTTCTTAACCAGCTGTCGGCTAAAATGACGACCAAAAACAGGAGGAGAAACATTGTTGTCGCTGTCACTCATGTAAACCATAGGGACACTATCACTTAACCAATTCGTGTCGTATGAGGCAGAGTCACAAGAAGAACGACTAGAGAGACGAGAAGTCCAAGTCCTAGTAATAATTGTTGAGGTGAACTCAGGATAATAAGATTTTCCTTCCCGAAGCACATTAGAGTAGAAGCTTGACTACTCGGTCCAAGAGTGATGCCATTTCTTGGAATAGTTCTTCCAAGCGTCTTCAAAGGAAACGTCTACGTTAACGAAGTCCTTAGTAATTCACATCCTGTAATTTACAGTATCTAAGTTACATATAAACACATCCTAAATGTGCTTTACCATCATCCCGCCTGTCTCTGCAGCTTTATCATCACTCAGATAACCCTCTTCGGAATCCACAATGTCAAAAAACTTGTCCATGAAAACGTAGTTGTACATCTCATCTGCTCTCCAAGAAAAGCTTCAAGAGACAATCTTAAAACATTCCTCAAACTAAAGTAGGAAATTCTACACACAATTTACAAAATTAGTAGTAGTTTGTGCTATCATACTTTTTGACATACTTCATGTCGTTGCTCTTACTTTGCTTAGCCATTGCGACTATTTGAGCGATTGTTTATAGACTTAAGAAGGAAATCTGACTAGAAAGCGATGTAGACAAAGAAAATACAACTAAGCAATCACTAGTTGAAAACAAAAACGGTGAAAAACAACGCTTAAACACCTTCCATCAACTAAGAGATCGCACGATACCAAAATCTAATCCTAACCATAGCCAGAATCAAGAATTGAACAACTGTACTCAAAATCGGACTGATTCTCTCAAAAATTTGTACAGCGAGCACAACATGTATATGGTAGGTCCACCTACCAATATATATGGTAGGTCCGCCTTTTTTCTTCCGATAAACTTTTCAGATACAGAAGAAAGGCTCTAGCTTTATAGCTTGTATTCCTTTGTGACATACTGGTAGACGTCTATGACAGTACGTCCTAGCAAGTCGATAACTACATAGCCATTAAAACCATATGCTGAGCTGCTCCAGCTGATGTCAATCCTTTCAATGCCTATACCTCGAACTCTAGAGCTTGAAGGCAAGTTTATGAGTTTCCTTCGTAGTCTGGTATCAACATACTTAAAATCAAACATAAATATGTTGTATCCTATTATTACGTCTGGATTTATTTCTTCCATAAGAAGAAAATAAGCTTCTATCAAATCTTTTTCTATCAAGAATGCTCTTGTATCTATTTCACTGACGTTTATATCATACTGTCTAGTATACAAAACATACTTCTTAGCTGTATCTGGTATATAATATCTCTGGGATACTACGAATATCATAAAAAGCTTGTCATTTTCTATACATGGATCTGGCATAGCACTTGCATTAGATGAGTATACTTCTATATCCATACACATTATTAGTGGCCTTGGAATATCTCTTTTATCTATAACTTCCATTGCGTTCCAGCTGCATGTATATTCTAAATCTATAGAACACAATCTTGCACTATAACTTACATCAGCACAAAATGCTTTTATCCATCCAGAATAGCTTATATTTGCAACAGTGATAAACATTTCTTCTGTCTTCATATCACCTTCGTAGACTCTTATATCCATTTTCTTCATCAGGTTTAAGAAATGATCAAGTGTACTTCGTTTGTAGAAATAGTACTTAATAAACTTCTTATCACCTTCGAGGTATGATCTTAGTAACCTCTTGGTACATGTTGCAGTCTTAGCAATGTTATTATGACCAATGAGCCCAAATATCTTATTCATCTTTCTATATACTTTTGGTCCCATGTCAGATTCAAGTACATATGTGCACAAAAGAAAGTCATGTAGTCTTATAGTCACAGACTCACCACTTATAGTGTTTCCAAATCCATAGAGTACAATTCTTTCATCACGATCTCCAGCTCTCCCATCATACATCATACAAGATACTTCCATTATCAACGACAAGGTTTTAGCATCACATTAGCGGAACAACGACACTCAGGCAGCACTACCTTCCCACAACTCAATTGCCAATACCAATTTTGACTTCTTCATCATCTGAACCACGTGTGATAGTAATCATATTGTTTCTTCTTCTGGTAAACTCTTCTGAAGACACTATCAGAGGAAGTATCATTGATCCTTCATAGCATCTCTCTAGTTTGCTGTGTGTCCTAAGAGTTACTTGAAGAATACCATCTTCAAACAATAGAGGATACTTATGCGAATAGTATTCTATAAACTCAACAACTCTAGAAAATACTTCTTTCATTACCTTAGGAACAAAGAAGATATCATCTTTAACAATTTTGATGTTAATAACATCCCACTTTTTACACATAATCGGATATTATCAAATAACTAACAATCAACGGTAATAACAACTATAATCAACTATAATTAATGGCAAGTTAATTATAGATGTTTTGTATTTTTACTAATCATGGTTTTATAAGATGATGTGGTTAAAATTTTGTGAATTTTGCCCGTACGGATCAAAAGATAATTGTGGTCAAAGTGTACATTTTTGTACCCCGTAGGTACACTTGGGCCTTTAGGGTTTAGCAACCATCATGGTGTCACAAGTAGGTCTAACCAGTAGTAACAAAAAAACATTCTTGATACCTGTGGGACTCCGTCCCCACATGGTGCCGGAAGTTAACCTTAAATTTCGGCCAAAACAAAAAAATTAGTTAATTAGTTACGATAGTTTGTGCTGGAATACAACCTATAGTCCTGATGCAATAATAAGTCGGATGGGCCTAATTGCAAACCCTAATTAAGCCTAAAGCTGCTAAAAATGAAGGAGGAGTAGTTACTAGAATTCTGGGGCAGTCAATTATCCGGAATCGTCAGCCGGAAAGGTCACCATCAACTATCATCATGAGCCGTACTAACGGCCAGACTACTTGAGGCTGGGATTTGGGGGAAAACTCTTTCTTTCATTTCTTCTTCGCATGTTAAGGTTCCGCCCAACTCTTGCTCTCTTTCTCCCTTCTCTCTCTTACGGTTTTTCTAACTGCTGGCCGTTAGGGTTTGGAGCGTAGACGGTTAGAACGGACGTGCGTCCGTTAGGGAGAGTTTTGGCGAGGATGGTGCGTGCATGGACAACATTGAGAGAAAGTAAGGAATTAGGGCAACTCAATGAAGACGGTCCCCATGGCCAAGAGAAAGCGAACTGACAGAGATGGGCGGGGCCGAAGAGACGAAGAGCCGGCAGTCGCGCTCCCACGCTTAACCCGTGTTCTTCCGGAAATCCCAGAAGACCCGGACGAACTCGGCATGCTGAAGAATAGCCTGAAGTATATGGGATGCGAGGGTTTGCTCGAAGTCCCTTGGCGCATTTGGGAGGAGGTCTACGTCCGGGAGTTGGTAGGGACGCTGGACAGTTAATACAAGGGGCTGATGAGAGCCCATCCGGAAGTCTGGGGAGTTCCGAAATGGTCTCAGGCATACGACTTCCGAGCCGGCCGCACCAAGGTGGTGGAAAGGCGGGATGAGTTTCTGGCGCAGGAGTTCGGAGGACCAGCGGACCTGAAGGATGGCTACAACCTTCAAGACCTTCGGCACCTGGATGCCCAGCTCGTGCTAGGGTTTTAAACCCTATTTTCCATCCGGAAAAGCCGAGATGGGTAGTGGCGAAGTGGGCTTGCACTTTCCTCGGAGCACTCCGGGGGAAGATTGTCGTCGACTGGGGAACGCTAATGACCGAGATGATCAACCGTCTCGTGGCCAATCTCCAGAAGGTGAAGAAATTGGCAACACCGCTAGTCTCGTATATGGTGCACCTCTATGTTCACTACCAGCAGCTAATTCAGGCGGAAATCCGGAAGTACGACGAAGTCCTTAACTTCCAAAGGTATAGAGGGGGCGAGTCAGAGGAAGAGGAGTCTGGAGAGAAGGAGCCTGTGCTGGAAGCAGCACCCACAGGCACTCCGGAAGGCCGGAAGGTGCCAAAGAGACCTCGGGGGAAGGAGCCCGAGGCGGAGGAGCTGCATCATCCGGAGAAGACGAGTCCGGACCCTCAGGAGGGACCAGCCGGAAAAAGAGGAAGGTTGACCGGGACGACTGCAGGGGTCAGCTTAAGCTGATGGATGAGCTCACACGCAATATCGGCTGGAGGGTTGGGCTCCTTAAAGAGACCAACTTCATCATCACCACCAGCGTGGAGCAAATCTTCCGGAGTTTAGATGTCGACCGACTGGAGGACGCCATCAACAGGGTGGAGGAACTTCGGAGCCGGGAAGTGGGCACGAAGGCACTGCACACCCAGATTTCTTCCATGTATAAGGCCAGTACGGAGATGGAAAGGAAGATAAAGCACTACCACACAGAGGCAGCCCTAGCGGTGACGGCCTGGAAATTGGCTGAGGAGAAGGCCAATGCGTCCGCAGCGACCCTAATAGGGGTCCGGGCGGCCCTAGAATTTCCGATGGATGTGATCAACCGGAGCCGGCTCTTCACCAAACTGGTGGAGAAGAAAGAGAAGGTCACCAGGACCAACATCATCCGGTTTCTCTTGGACCAAGCGGAGAAGATGGAACGGACCTGGGAGCAGATGAAGCTGCTCGTCGACAACGTCACCGAGGAGCTTCCGGAAGACCCGGCAGTACCTGGACCGGAAGGCACCATGACCCCAACACGAACTACGGTCCCTCCGGAACCACCAACCAAGACCATTCTAGCTCCGGGCACCTCAGCGAATCCGGAGTCTCTCGACACTCCGTCACCTCGGACGCCAACGGAGGGCATCGTACTTCCCAATTCGAGTACGAGCGAGATCTTAAAGAAACTCCCGGATCTTCTGTCGCCACCAAATATGCGCCTGCCAGATCCTCCGGTAGAAGGTGAGTTTCCGGTACCATCCAAGTCTGTGTCCCGGAGGTTGGCGCCCGGACCCAGAAGTCCGTCCGGAAGCTACCGAGATTTGGTCCAGGAGACCAGGTTTAGGGTTTAGGACGGAACTGCCAGCATCGCTGGTTCTGGAAGGATCACCAGAATAGCCCCCTCCACCGCCGGACGCCAGGACTCCGGTGGCTCGTGTTAATCCAACGACCGGACCATCGACCCGAAAGACCAATCTTTCGCCTGCAACGTCAAAGAAGGCGAAGGGCAAGCAGTGCGCTCCGGTGGAGATCTCCCCCTCCCGTAGGAGTGGGAGAAATCGGGGCCCATGTGCTCCGGCTTAGGTTAGTTAGGATTTTGTATTTCTCTTAGGATTTTAGATTTCGGATCAACAGCGATTAACCATGGGGCCCCAAGTGCACCCGGCTGTTGACGAAATTAATGGCCAGTTTTTGTAGGTAGAGTAGGAATTTCGGAGACGGAACTGTTCCGAGATTTTAGGATCTGAGATCCGATCTGGAACGTTTTCGGATTTCTCGGATCTTTTAGATAAGATCTAGCGGATAGCTAGGAGGAAAGCTAAATTCAGAAGGAACTTAGTTAGTACTTAGTAGGGAGGTTTTGGAAAAAACCTTTTCATCTTGTTCTTCTCACTTGGAAATATACGTTACCGATTTACACTAGACTTGCTACCTTGTGTCTTAGTGTGACATGTGGAACTTGTGAGCGACGGATCCATTCTTGTTGGTGTGGTTGTATGAGTGATTCTTCTGGAATAGTGTAACTTAGTTGCTTTGCCGGAGGGGGAAAACTATCTAGATTGGTGTTAGGAGATCGCCTGGGAGAGCTGGAGAGAGCTATTGCAGAGGTGTTCCTGGTAGTCTCCAGGGTCTGGAAGTAGCCTGGAGGGGAAGAGATGAACTGCAGAGGTGTTCTTGGTAATCTCTAGTCCACGGAAGAATCCGTATGAAACTGGATTCCGGTCCATGCCGGAGTTCTCCCCTAAGATAGGAAAAAGCCTGATACCAATATCTAGACGGAATACCCATAGTGAACGGTGAGCCTCTGTTCCGGAGAATTGCAACCGTACTCACCGGAATGTCGTTGTAGTCCGGACTTGTCTCTGTGTGATCGCATCCGGAAGGCCTTCCGGATGTCGTGAGAGTCTACGACTGGCATCAGCAATCAAATCACCAGTTAGCAAAATAGGGAGAGTGGTGTTTGGTCACTATAAATTCCGGACAGTGGGTGCCTAGCCACTTAAAGTCACAAGGCAGTGGGAAATCCAACCACTTACATAAAACAGGATCAGTGGACTCCGGCCACTCGTTTAAAAACTCCAGGAGATTCTTTGAGGAGGAACAAAGATAAATCAAACTACCCTTCGGCGTTCCGGAAATTACATTCCGAACACGGCTGTATAACATCCGGCTCCGGAAGGATCCGGATCTATCCTACGTAAGTAAAGATGATAGCTAACTCGCAAAACAACTTGTTGTGATAAGTTTAGTAATCCGGAGTATTTGGAAAAGAACATCAGGACTGTGTGGGAACAAAACCGGAGCGGTTACTTTGGAAAGCGCTTAGTGACGATTGGGTGCATTCCGGAGGGATATTGTCTCTACGAACTGCAACAATACCCTAAGCTATGGTCAGTTTTGTACATAATTAATTCAAAATGAAGACTTCTCCAAAATTTTGGAAATTACAAGAGATTTGGCTAGGCAATACCTATGTAATACCAAGGTGACACCCGTGCAAGATCTAGGTGATACTTGTGCAATACGAGCGAAGCTATTTTGTGAGCAGAAAGCGGTGAGCGGTGAGCAGATAAATAATGGATTTAGGTAGTAATTTCTTGAGAACTTGATAATATTGGTATGTTTTTTTTTAAATGGCTATAAATAATAAAATTGTGTACTATTTGTAAACTTGTCTTATCTTTTAATGTAAATTTAACGTAAATTACTACATTAAATTACTACATTAAATTACTACATACAATTCTTTTACATCAAAGTGTTATCTTCTTCACTTTCATACTCATTACTTTCACTTTGAACTGAAATGCAAAGAATAATAATTCACAAAGGATTTTATTAGGGTTTAGGGTGAGCCTCATATTAAGATTTATGGACTATTTCTGGAGCTAAGTATTTTAATCATAGAGCCATGATAGAAAATTATAGTGTACTCAAAAGGCCTAGCATCCTAGATAATCCATTATAGGATTCCATACAATGGTAAGATGAACGTGTACAAGAAGTAACCATGGTAAGATGAAACTGTAGAAGAAGTACGTATCGCAATACGTACTGGTGGCCCTTTTAGTCACACCAGTATTTCAATTGAATATGCAATGACAAATACAGTATAACCAAATGTCAAACCGTTACAACAGCGGGGCACTTGGATAGAAGAACTTCCAACACACGCTTGATTTCATTGTAGCTAAAACTCGGTGCGTGGATAAATTGATCTACCTCGGGAAGAAGATGACATATTTGAGTAAAAATATGGTACATATGTTTGCAATTTACCCATTGACCACGCTTCCCTAGGGACTTCTGTAAGCCAAAAAAACCGAGCCCTAATGGGGTGGCTTATCTTGAACACAAGACCCTAAATGTGGGATACAGCCCCTTGTACAACATCCTTCAACCCCTCATACAAGCATGGTGATCCCCAAGTGTGGTAACTTAAGAGGGTTCGTTAATGATTAATGATGTGATGGCTGAATTCAGCCTTGAATTGTACCCAACTTTTAAACAATCATAAGTTCCACTTTAAAGCTCCGTTTTCAATGTTTGTTTTTTGTATTCGTATTAGTTTTTCTTGCTTAACACAATGGCAGCCTTCAATTTACACTTTGACTCAACCCTGGACTCACAGCTAACGACCAGCAGAGCACGCTCAACATGCACGTTTATTCACGATCATGCACCATACGTTCACGTGTGTGACCCATACATTCACCCAAATCATCCTACTCGAACCTCATACCATGCATGAGCCCCAATTGCATTCACTTACTAATAACGATTACATCGATTGTTTCGTTGAATATATAGCAAACCCTAATCCTAGCAAAAAATTGGCAGCACTTCCGCGTGATTTTTGTATTCCGAAATTTAGGGTTCCCTTCATACACGAGAAATTGATTACTAGTCTGAGGGGGAGGAGAGGCTCCCTGATTCAGTGCAATTCACCCTCTGTCCTTGCTCTTCAGCTCGTGGTTCGGTCTCCTTGCCCTTCAGCTCGTGATCTTCACCCTCGTCTTCGTGTTCGTGTCAACCTAATTCCACTCCTCCCGTGGCCGGGGCTTCCGGCTATCCTTCTCTTCCTCGTCTTCTCTCTCCCTACATTCCTTGCACACCCCGTCGAATGAATCTCTCAGGGGGTAACCCCCCAAGCCTTGTTCTCCTTGCGTTCCCAAGGGTGTTCCCCGCCGCCTTTTCTACCTTCCATTAATGACTTCCCTCTTAAAACAACTATTAACCTATGACACTTATCTCCGTGCCACCCTTGCATTAACAAAAGTGGGTGTCCCACTAACCAAGGAATATCTAAATCTCCCACTTTAATTTCATGCCACATGGGGTGCGCATGATCTCCAATAAGTGAACTATTAAGTTAATTTCAAGGAAGCTAAATCTAATTAATCTACCTAGATTGAATTCCCCTTACTTGGGGTAATTCCTAATTTTACTTAGTGATTGATAAGGGGTTTGCCCAAGCCCTTTGGACCTTTTCAACTATTTTTTTTAAGGGCTTTTTAAGCCTCCTCTTTTTTTCTTCCCCTCACCATCATTTCTCTTCTTCTCCTAATTTTTTTCTTTCGTGATTTCCTCATCGTGACCAATTGCGGTCCATGATTCGGTAGGAGGTAAATTGTTCTCCACCACTTCTATTTCTACTTCTTTTCTATTGTTTTGTTTTTTCTTCCTTTTCTCATTTTTTTCCTTTCTATTTATTTTTTGGTTATCTTCATAAAACTCTTGGTTGCCACAATGTGGCTCCTAATTAAAGAATTAGCGCATGGAAAGGCTATTTAGCCATCTAGATCAAAAACCATGAACTAACCAATGGGATAACCCATTTCTACTACTTTGTTAACCTTAATGGACACCATGCGTGGTCCATTCGTCACCGTGAGCCGGTTTTGCGGCTCACAACTTCATTTCCATATCTTTGAAAAACAGACAATCGCAGCTCGAAAATTGTCCAATAGTGATTAGATATGACGATGCCTTGGATCCTTGGATAGATTCAAACGTAATAATTGAACCCAACCCTGGAGAAGGAAGCATGGTGAGCTTTTGAACTTTACCGTTAACTGAGAGGGCGGACGCATAGCTCTTGGAGTGTTTCATAGATGGGGCCTTGGAGTTCCGTCGAATGTTCTTCCCGAACCTGCGCTTCGGGTAGTCGTTAGGGGAAACTGGTGTTGGGTACTCCTCAAAATTGATAAGTCTGGTAAAATCACCAAACAATTCATGTGGTGCTAGTATAGGGCGTTCTGCCAAACGAAATCCGGCATGCTCTAGAGCATAGACTTCTTGTCAAGTAAGGTTTGTACCAAGCTTGACGGGCCAAACCTCGGGCACATGTGGTTTAGCCACAACCCACTTGCACCTTGTGCCCTTCACACAACGTTCAATCTCGTCGTTGCAAAAGAAAAACTGCATCTGCTCCACCTTGTTCTTCTTGTAATAAGTCATCATTCCCGTGTAAGTAGGCGCTGCTATAGACTTGTTATATTGGACAATCTTGACAACGCATTTTTTCTTTGTTATGGCTTGTTGTGCAAAGCAAGCTTTTGCTGAAGTCCTTGGAAGCCGTGCTATGTGCCACTCCTTCTCATTACAAGTCGTCTCAAGGACCACCTTCGTATGTTGCGGAATTGGTGTAGCCGTTGTCGTCTCTTCAACTCGGGGAATCTCTGCTACAGGTTCGAACTCACAGTCACGTGTATGACCCACAAAACTGCCTCCATCGCAACGTACTTTCTTTGCCGGCCGAGACATGCTGATCTTGTATGGGCGATGAGAGTCATACTCTGATCCAATGGGGATGTCTGTCCTTTGTTTTAAGGATATGAAGACTTCTTCACCTTCAATGCGTTGGGCAAGGCGCACACGAAGATCGTCTCTACTTGGGTCAGTGCCTGCTCCGTCGCCGTTGGAGAATTGATAGTATGCAAGCACTTGCTTGAATGCTGTAACGTAGTCGTCCACTGTCGCTACATATAAATCATTTCCCTTCTTTCCCGATTGTTGGAGCCATTTGTTGTGCACTGTTTCCGCAAGGTTACAAGAGGGCATTTCCATGAGTTCTTCTTCATTGAGATTCTGCCACATGTAGCAAGCAATTAGAAAATAGATGACATATCAAATTATAAGTAAAATAGGTCATCAAATCATAAGCAAGAAGACATAATAATTTGTAAGTAATATAGAAATTCGCATAGTAGATAAATATTAACTTACAAGCTCCATAAATCCACCCCATTGGCGGTATCGAAAGTGCCAAAAACCAAGCTGTGAGCCGCAAAAACGGCCCACGATGTTGAATGGACCGCGCATCGCGTCCATAAAGGTTAACTAGTAGTCAAAATGGGTTATCCCATTGGTTAGTTCATGGTTTTCGATTGGATTGACCAAATAGGCCTTCTGACCACTAAATCATTAGTGGGAGCCACATAGTGGTAACCGGGAGTTTTATGAAGATAACCGAAAAAAATAAATAAATAGAAGAAAAAAATAAAATAATAATAATAGAGAAAACCAAAACAATAGAAAGGAGGAAAAATGGTGAGAAGGAGAAAAAGAGAAGAAAAAGTTAAAGAGCCTCAAAGAAAAGGGAAAAAAAAAAATTAGTTTAAGAGACCCAAGGGCTTGGGGAAAACCCTCACCATCACTTGGCAAATTAGCCGTAACCCAAAACAAGGGGAATTCAATCTAGGCTAATCAGGTAGTTTTTGCATCGTTGAAATTATATTAGAAGCTCACTTATTGGAGATCATGCACACACATGTGGCATGGGATTAAAGTAGGTAATTTAGACTTCCTTGGTTAGTGGGACGCCCAATTGTGTTAAAAGCAAGGGTGGCAAGGAGTTAGTGTCGTAGGTGAATAGGTTTTTTATTAAAAAGAGTCATTAATGGAAGGGCCAAAGGCGGCGGGGAACACCCATGGGAACGAAGGCGAGCTAGGCTGGGGGGTTACCCCTGGAGGTGCACCATTATTCGAATGTGGGAGAGTGTGGGGGGAGAGAGAGAGGACTGAGGAATGAGAGCCGGAAGCCCCGGC
Source organism: Bryoerythrophyllum caledonicum (assembly GCA_963971425.1). Lineage (NCBI taxonomy): Eukaryota > Viridiplantae > Streptophyta > Bryopsida > Pottiales > Pottiaceae > Bryoerythrophyllum > Bryoerythrophyllum caledonicum. The sequence goes on from OZ020517.1 coordinate 20,653,102, forward strand.
CACTGTGAGGACGAATTAGGTAACGAAGAGGAAGAGCAAGACAACACACGAAAGGGATGATCACAGCACACGAAGAGGAAGAGCAAGACAACACACGAAGGGGACGATCACAGCACATGAAGAGGAAGAGCAAGACGATCACAGCACACGAAGAGGAAGAGCAAGACAGCACACGAAGGAGACGATCACAGCACACGAAGAGGAAGAGCAAGACAACACACGAAGGGGACGATCACAGCACACGAAGAGGAAGAGCAAGACAGCACACGAAGGGGACGATCACATCACACGAAGAGAAAGAGCAAGACGATCACAACACACGAAGAGGAAGAGCAAGACAACACACGAAGGGGACGATCACAGCACACGAAGAGGATGAGCAAGACAGCACACGAAGGGGACGATCACAGCACACGAAGAGGAAGAGCAAGACAACACACGAAGGGGACGATCACAACACACGAAGAGGAAGAGCAAGACGATCACAGCACACGAAGAGGAAGAGCAAGACAACACACGAAGGGGACGATCACAACACACGAAGAAGAAGAGCAAGACAACACACGAAGGGGACGATCACAACACACGAAGGGGACGATCACAGCACACGAAGGGGACGATCACAGCACACGAAGAGGAAGAGCAAGACGATCACAGCACACGAAGAGGAAGAGCAAGACAACACACGAAGGGGACGATCACATCACACGAAGAGGAAGAGCAAGACAACATACGAAGGGGACGATCACAGTACACGAAGAGGAAGAGCAAGACGATCACAGCACACGAAGAGGAAGAGCAAGACAGCACACGAAGGGGACGATCACAGCACACGAAGAGGAAGAGCAAGACAGCACACGAAGGGGACGATCACATCACACGAAGAGGAAGAGCAAGACGATCACATCACACGAAGAGGAAGAGCAAGACAACACACAAAGGGGACGATCACAGCACACGAAGAGGATGAGCAAGACAGCACACGAAGGGGACGATCACAGCACACGAAGAGGAAGAGCAAGACAACACACGAAGGGGACGATCACAACACACGAAGAGGAAGAGCAAGACGATCACATCACACGAAAAGGAAGAGCAAGACAACACACGAAGGGGACGATCACAGCACACGAAGAGGAAGAGCAAGATAACACACGAAGGGGACGATCACAGCACACGAAGGGGAAGAGCAAGACAGCACACAAAGGGGACGATCACGAAGCAAGGAAGGAGGGTGAATTGAATTAAATCAGGGAGCCCCTTCCCTTCCCCGACTAGTAGTCAATGTTTTGTGTGCATGAGGGAAACCTAATTTTCGAAATACAACAAAACTACGCGGAAGCGCTGCCAATTTTTTGCTAAGATTAGGGTTTGTTATAGATTCAACTAAACAACCGGTTAAGGATCAGTAGTAAGTAACTCAGCTGGAGGTCATACTTAACAAGACTGACGCAGATTAATTATGTGGAGGGAAGTAGTATATGCGTGGATATGTGATGCATGACCTTGAGTAAATTCATATGTTGAGCATGTACTACTGGTCGTCGGTTATGAGTTCATGGTTGGGTCGTATGGTTGATTGAGGGCTGCCATCTTGTTAAGCAAGAAAAACTAATAATAATACAAAAAACAAACGTAAAAAACGGAGTTATAATCACGAAGATAGTGAGTAATTAAGCTTAACATAAAAAGAGGAGCCTGTCTGTTGTCGACTGGTTCCAGGGTCGCACCTAAGTCTGAACCTGATCACTAAGGGTCTACTGAAGTTCGTAATGCTGAATTGAACCCATAGGTGGTGAAGACGTTGGATTCGGAGCCCTGGAGCAAAAGTTACCTTCGTTCAAAGGTAGACTCAATCAGGGGATTGCTATTTTGCATGCCCAGTTTTGCGAGCGGTGAGCCGTGAGCCTACGTTCGTGAGCGTAGAGTGCAAAAAGTGAGGCAATAATGAAAAATGGACTAAAGATAATAAATGCATAGGCGGTTTTTAAGAAGAAAACTTGTTAATTCTGTAAGTGAATGGACCTATAACCGTGCTGAAGGTTCAGGATACTACAAGTAAGGAAGGTTTACTATTGACAGTACATGTAGTACATGAAACCAAGGAGTTTCTTTTCTTAAAAGAAGTGACCTATAACCGTTGAATCTAGTAGCTCCAATGAAGGAAAAATAAAATCTCCTCGGGTCAAAAGGTAAAGGCAGGAATAGCAACGTAAAGGAATAGTAGGAGACGGGAGGAGGTTGCCAGAAAGTAGGAGAAGGTCAGGGTTTAGGAATACTTGGCAAAGAGAGAAGTGAATAATTTGAAGACCAAGGTTTAGGATCAATGAGTGGGAGAGTTTATAAAAATTTGCTGTGGAAAACTGTAGGTTTTCCAGAAATTTACGTAATTTGAAGAGAGTAGTAATGAGGAGCAATGGCACTGGCTGAGTTTAGATTCCTTTCATCAAACTGCAAATTTGGTCTAATTTTTATTGAGAGGCACCTTGCCTTCCTCCTTTCCCTCAAATATAGAGCATGTGATGGACAACAACATATACGGACTGTGGAGGTGGCCCTTTAAGTCTCACCTCCTGTTTATAGATTTAGAAGGCCGCAGACTGCAGTACAAAGCCAAAATATATTTGTAATATCTATGCACCGTAATATGTAAGGAGCAAAATCTGTAGAACTCGTTTAATCTCATTCCAGTTGAAACTAGGGGCATGAACGAAGACATCTACCTCAGAATCAAATCTACACACAACATTGAAGATGTAATAAAGGTGCTTACAATATGTCCAAGCACCGCGTTTGCCGAGTGACTTTGCTGACATCTCCTTAAAAGATTCGCAATCGCAGCTTGGAAATTGGCCAATAGTCAACAAATATCTGGAAACCTTGGAAATGCTCGAAGATTCCAGGGTCACAATTGCACCTAGAGCTGGAGGTGGGACCATTAGAATACCACAAATCTTTCCAACCACCGAGAGCGCTGAGGCGCAGTTGTTATGGTGTTTGGTAGTAGGGGCAGACGGGTTTCTACGAATGTTTTTACCAAATCTCTTTGTAGGGTGTTCTGTTGGATTTAGGGGGCTAGGGTAATCGTCCAGGTTCACAGAGACGCCATCTACAAACAACCGTCGCGGGGACAACTCCACGCGCTCCGCAAGATGAAAGCCAGCATTTTCAAGGGCAAGAATCTCCTTTCTGCTCAAGTTCGTTCCAATCTTCACTGGCCAAAAGTCAGGGAGAGATGGTTTAGAAACCACCCACTTGCGCTTAGTACCTTTGACACAACGCTCAATGTCGTCGTTGCAGTAGAAGAACTGCATTCTCTTCAATCTATTTTTTTTGTAACTGTCCATCATCCCCGTGTATGTTGGAGCAGCCGTACTTCTCCCATCCTGCACAATCTTAGCCACACACTTCTTTTTTGTTACAGCTTGCTGAGCAAAGCAAGCCTTACCAGATGTCTTGGGAAGCCTTGCAATGTGCCATTGCTTCTCATCGCAGACAGTCTCTTGAACATATCTGACATGTTGGACCCGAGGTGAAGTGGCCGCTGAGTTAGGAGGAAGATCTTCGAGTACAGCAGGATCAGGATCAAACCGTGGATTGGAATCTTCACCTGTTAGGTCTACAATTCTTGCATCAAGACGAGAAGCCTTTACCCTTGGGCGGGAGACGCTGATCTTGTCAGGGCGATGTGAATCGAATTCAGAACCAGGAGGAAGATCAGCCTTTCTCTTCAAAGACATAAAAACTTCTTCACCTTCCAAGTGGGGATCGCGTGTACAAAATTCTTCTGCACCAGGCATATTGGCTAGTGCGGCATGAAGGACCTTTGAATTTCCTGAAAGTTGGGCACTGCGCTGAGCAATACGCAAACGAAGTTCCTCTTTTCCAGGCCCGGTACCCGGCTTCTCACCCTTCAGAAACTGGTAGTACGCAACAACTTGCATGAATGCGCGTACCATGTCATCGACGGCTGCAACGTAGAGATCATTCCCTCTTTTTCCAGACTGTTGCAGCCACTTGTTATGTATGGACTCGGCCAAATTACATGAGGGCATCTCAGCGAGCTCTGCTTCAGAAAGATTCTGCACATAAACGGTTAGGTTAATATTTCATTCATCGTGTGAGGCAGAGAAATGAATGGAGGAGCAGAAGGACTACTAGTAGAAGTACAAGATTGAAAGATGATAAAAGGAGGGGCCTTCGTAAGTGCTGCCGATGTCGGCCTAGCCTGAGGAGTAACTTCGGGGTGATATTGTGTGCAATAATACAGGGATGTCCATGACAAGTGCAAAAGAGAACAAGTGCCATCAGTTCGGAAATCGGTTTAGGAACATGAACTAGAAATTCATATTCAATTCAGGCGATGGAAAGCAAGGGTGCCAATGTTGGCATCACAATGCAAGTGAATGATAGATGTGAAATATCTGAGAACAATTAGAACGCACAAAAATGATAAGACTTACAAGCTGCATGAAGCCTCCCCATTGTCGGTAACGGAAATGCCAGAAAGCTAGCCATAACTCCAATCGCGGTAGCGCTTCATCGGATGTTGCTCCCGACGACAACCACCACGCTCGGATTGCCAAATACCTGCTTTCTGCTACCTCCATTGAGATTGAGTTTTTGTACTGTTTGCAGAGGCGGCGATGTTGATCTTGCAGGTCAGCTCGTATATCTGCCTTGGTGTGCTTCTCAAGGGACTGTGTCCAGTGAAAAAGGCAGGTTCTCTCACGGTTGTCCATAGGGACAGATGGATCTCCAGCACCGTATACGATACGAACCGCGTTCCAGTTGGCTTGTGCGCTGTCGGCCATGAAACCTTTGAAATTTGGATTGCAAATGTCGTGTTTAACGGAAATAGCGTTCAAATTCCTCCAGAACATTTGTTGGGCTGCCACATCCTCTGATTGCATATCGCAAACGGCGATAGTCATAACTCGGCAGTATGTGGAGTCATACACATGACAAGCCATTGTTGTCCAGGACTTTACACGTTTCACATGGTCAAACATCATCCATGAGTCCTCCAAGTCACCTCCAGGTTGCATCCGCCTAACTAAATCAACTCCACTACCAGGGCCCACCTCGGCCATCTTGAATATGAAGACCTTGTCAGAGTCGGTTCCCTGACCAGGAAATCGGTTCTCCTTGATAAATGCCCAATTACTCGACCCTCTAAGTTTAGTGATGCTATCCATGACACCAAAACGACGTAGGTATCGAAAACTGCTAACCTCATTTCGAATATTTGGGGAGGATACGTGCTTGAACTTGCCCAAGACGGGGATTAGCTCCTCAAATCCAAATTGATTTTGAGGAACACCTTCTGGGCATAATAGCAATTCTCCTAGATACTCCTTGCTAGCCTCAAGGACGATTGAAGAGTTGGTCGCAGATGGAGTCCTCTCCACCTGCTCTGCAATTAGTGACCGGAATTTCGCGGAGGACTCTCTATAGTTCCCCTTCTTCACAGTATGACTGTGTACTCCAAGATGCACACATGCACGTGTCATGTGGCTTTCGGCATGTACGTAATAGATCTTAGCCGAGCAACTTTCAATGCATGAGGGTGGAACCTGACAGATAGCGCAAACGACGGTAGAATGAGGAGGTGGATCAGAACCTGGATGAAATGGAGTTGAGGCAGTACCCTCCCACTCAGTTTCATTTGTTGGTGAGGTCCGGTTCAGACGCTTTAGGTAGTCACATGAATCATTTGTGCACTGGAGGTGGCCCAAACAGGCAGACATTCTAAATGTGAGGTGGAACTCTGATTTGATGTGCGATGTAACAGTTCGAGTCCACGCGTGGCCGTCGTCTCGCTTATCCATTCCATGAAGTTGCCCAGCCTTGGATGACGGCGGGTACTTCCCCATCGGCGGAAGTTCAAAAATGACATCGCCATCAAATTCTGGGGGAAGATAATCTACTTTCCGAATTGATATTGAATTATAATCTAACTTGCTCAGAGCTGACTTTGCACCCCGTCTGGCACCAAGAAGATGGAGGCATCGGATAATGCTGTCTACAGGAGGAAGTGGGGGTTTTGAAGTGGTTGGACCAATACAAGGAGATGGGAAGGACTCCACCTTCTCAGAGGCGGACTTAGACTGGGGAACACTACGAAGAGGGATTGCAGGGAGGCATTCACAGTCAGAGTCGTCACTAAGGATGGAGACAAGATCATCAAGAGGCTCGAGTTTTACCTTCTGCAGCAGCGGAGTAACAGCCGTTCCAGTGGTTGCCCGTCTTGGTGTTAACGTGTCCGCAGACACGTTGGAAGGACGGTCTTTGATTCCATACACTCTATAAGTCCCCGGCTGCAATTTCCAGTAGTCACCACCATCACAAGGAAAGGAAATTTGAGCTTCAGTGTGCGAGAGTTCTTTCGTGACCGGATCGACTACATCCTTGTCAATATGCAAACTGCCATCTAAGATGTGAAATCGAGCAGCTAAACGACTTTCAGTAACAATGGAGAAGCCATCCTCTCCGACTACAAACGAAATAGGCACCGCAGATCCACTCCCGTGAATCATAACAAGTTGGGACTCGGTATCCAACAGGGACGCCATGCAAAGCAAATCGAAAGCAGAGGAATAGGAAACAAATCTCCAGCAAGGGATGGTGGAGGCAATGGGGAACTATGTCTCAACACCTGAAGGCATTGTTAAATAATTTACATCTTCTATCTAGCATATTTGCACGCCGTAATTCAGAAAGTGAGGTAGGTACCAGAAATAGTAATGGCATTCAAATACGCCGTCGAAAGAAGACAAGAATTAAAGTTAAAAAGGAATTGGTGGTTGAATAGGCTTTACTGATTTTAAACTAACCAATGTAACAGTGAATAATATAAAACAGATTGTTTGGCAGGAGCTAAATGTATATGGTGACAATAATAGCGGAGCCCTCAAAAATGATCACAAATGGAGTACCTGTCAGAGCAAGATTATGAGCCCCTCGAGTGTCTTAATCCCTAAAGGACCAAGTGTCGGTTAATTTATCACTATATATTTTTTCCACAATAATATCTGGTTTAAACCTTCAAACAGAGCATTTGGAATATCAATATCAAATATAATAAGTCCCCAAAAAAATATATTGTGAATTAACAAATTTTGAACTTTCACTCCTTGCACAATTATTTCAATATGCTTCACTTGTCCTCCACCTCTAAAAATTGGTAGTTAAGGAAATAACATCATGCTTAAGAAGATGGTAATTGATGAAGACCTTATGTAGTGCCAAAAATTGACACCAAGTCAAGACATAGCTTGCTGATTCACTAAACGCAGGGAATATAATGAACCATATGCATGACTTCAAACACTATAATTTTTCAATCCGTGCGGTTAAAGTTTAGGAAGTTTGGTGGATATATTAGTTAATAAATCTTAATTCAGATCTTACGGTCAGAACTAAAAATCAATGTGTTTGTATCCATAATAGTGGTGTTAAATAGTGACGGTATCTTAGGGGATAAATCTACTGGTAACCGGCGATTTTGTCATCATGCCCTCTGATGTAGACATCATTATATGATATTACATACAAGATTGGCGGCCAACTAAATTTTCATAAACAAGCAACTAGGTATCTGAAACTATCCATAAATAAGATTTACTTGTAGTGGAGTGCCGAGGTAGTGGGCAAAAGCTGTCGGCCAATTTTTGTAATATGCCCAAGAGACGGAGGAGACAATCACTATACTTCACAAGCGCTAAGCAACTCAAGAAGTCCAGGCAGATGAGGGGATTGAGGTCGACTTCTAGGCTAGTTTCCGGGAGTGAGACCGCGACAGTGCTTGAGTTTGAAGGACATTGTAGAACTCCTGAGATGTCTGGAGAAACTCTCAACGGTCTAGATGGAATTGCAGTGAACACGATGGGACAAGGGCCGACTTTGACGATTCATCCGAGGGATAGCCAAAGTAGTAGCAATGATTCAAGAGGGCAAGAGCATTCTGCAACTATTCAAAGTAGAGAGCCATCAGAACAACGAGGTTTCTTTACGGTTCCTTTCGTCATTTGGTATGCATATTAAATCATTTAGACATAGTTACTTGGGTCTGTACTCTCATTTTGTGGTATCGATATGATTCCTTTCAGAAGGCTATGTGTTCGAGTTTGAGGTCGCAGACAAGAGAAGTCGTTACAGTGATTAGAGTAACCGCTTTAAGACTGTACTGTGTCTATTGAATGTATTTTTCTGCAGAACTATATTAGGATTTTAATCTTCTGATAAGGTCTTGGCGGTCGAAGTACGTACACTCTATTAGAAGTTGTGGGGCTTGTAAGACGCTGACCGAAACAGCTTACTTCGCTTTCTACAGGCGATATTGAAATTCAACCAACAAGGAGGGGGAGTGAAGCCGAAGATCTTCGTTATTCTGCAAGCGACATGGAAGGTTCGTATATTTCAAAGTTTCCTTTCACATGTTCAGATTCACGATATTATGATCTGATAAGCACAGATCTGATAAGTATGATCTGGTAAGCAATCTTTAGGGTATGATCGGGTTACAGACTCCTTAGGGTAAGATGAACAAGCACTCCGTTTTAGGGAGGCCGATGTCGGCACTTGTTGCAAGGGATTGGAAGTTGTGCAACTGCATCTATTCGTCGTACCTTGGACGTCATCCGATTCAGGTCAGGGCGGACCCAGACTTCGGCGCGCGACCTTCGCCGACATCGGCATCACTCACGGCTTGATGTGAATGCCAACCGTTCGACGAACCAAAGTCCTGTAGATCGAATGACGTTTTAGATCCAAGGACATTGTAGATCCAATTTCGTATAATATTTTAGTATGGAGCCCTTCACAACACCGGTTTTTTGAGATCTGCTTCTAAGCTGTAACGCGTGTGGAGGACCGCAGACCCAAGTTCGTGTTGTTTGTGGGTGGAGGTATTTTTCACCGCGCGCAACTCTTTCCACGCGGTTAAGTCTTGTGCCACCCTAAGGTGAGTTTTGCATGCTCGAATTTCCAATTGTGTGCTTTTCTGGAAACGATCTGCTTGCGTGAAAGTCGTTACTCCACGTATTTAGGGGTGCATATTTGTGAGCTTATGTGTGAACATATTTCTGAGCATATTTAGTGATCATACTGCGTGAGAGTTGTTTGCGAGCGTATGCTGAATTTGTTCGTTCGGAGTTGAACACGAGCCTGGTTATGCACTTTGAAAGAGCTGACTATGTCGGTTTTAGGAGAATGACGATTATATTGGCTGAGAGCATGACTTGAACTAAACTCGATTGGTTTACATGGGAAGCATCGCCGACATCGGCAGTGGTACTGTCGTCGACGAGTGGACCTTGCTGGGTCCAGAGTGTGCACAAGCATCGGTAGATTGTGCATCGGTTGACTGTGCACATCGGTAGTTCGTAGGGAGACTGTGATCATCCAAACTGTGCCCATGCATCCCTAGACTGTTCATCGGTTTACTGTGCACATCCGTAGTTCGTAGGGAGACTGTGCATTGGTTTACTATATACATCCGTAGTTTGTAGAGAGCCTGTGCACATGCATCGTTACTTCGTAGCATCGCCGACATCGGCAGTGGTAGCATCGCCAACCTCTTGACCTCGCTGGGTCTTCGGGACCTCTGGACCTCGGACCATGCCTTCAGGTTCTCGGCAGACTGTGAGGAGACTCTGGTTCATCGGCAAACTGTGGTTCATCGGTTGACTTCTGGTTCATCGGCAGACCTCTGGTTCAGGCAGCTATTCAGCTCGTCTTGTCGCTGGGTTCACTTTGGAGGCATCGCCGACATCGGCTAACGTATTGACTTGCACGACATTCACTTGCATCGCCAGACGTATATACTTTCATGTTGTCGTGGTTCATGGGGAATATACTTTCATGTTATTGTGGTTCATGGGGAATATTTCTCGTGTAGTGAAGGTCAGGAAATACCGTTAGTCCTCTATTCGAGACGCTAGCAGTTCCACCTTGGAATATGAGGCGTCGGGGAGAACCGTACCTATTTTGCTTCGTGACTGGGCTGCCGATATCGGCAGTGGTGAACCACGATTTTATTTCGGCATTGGTGAACCACGATTTTATTTCGGCATTGGTGAACCACGACTTTATTCCGGCAGTGGTAAACAAGGATGAACTGTTCGCAGGAGGAACCACGATGTATAATCACGGCAGCATGATCACCGCAGCATAATGGGCAGCATTATTGGCATTATCAGCATTATCAACATTACCGGCACCATAATCACGGCACTGGTGAACTACGATGTATTGTTTGCAGGTGGAAATGTATATTATCAACATCATTATGGCAGCATAATCGGCAGTGGTAGATTGCGATACTCATTTATTTGACATTCTTGAGTTCGTGGACGCAGTTCTTTAAGTTTGGACGCAGTTTAGGGGTGCCGATATCATCTGATGGAGGTGGAGCATTCTAGGTTATTCGCAGCTGATCATATTTGTAGCTGAAGCCTGAGGTTATTCGCAGCTGATGTCATTTGCAATTGATGTTGATCGCTTGTTGGATGATGTTGTTAGAGTTCGTGGACGTAGATTACGGGTGCCGATATCGGCAGTGGTGGAAGACTGCAGGTGATAGTAATGAAGTGAACGACTCCAGTGGTAGATCCATTAAGAAGAACTGATGGGGCAGCGACTGAAGCGTCATACGTCACTTCCGCCGAACCCTTGTAAACGACTCGTGTTCTCGCTGGGTTAAAGTAATTGTCATCGCCGACATGGGCAGTGCTCAAGACCTCGGGACCTCGCTGGGTCCTCGGGACCTTAACACCTCGGCACCTCATCACGTCGGCACCTCAACACGTCGACACCTCGCTGGAAACCGTTAGCACGGCAGCAACGTATTGACTAATTTGTGTGCAGACCTCGGATGTTATGGGCAGAACTTACCTGCCTTGCTCTACGTTAGCATCGCCGATGTCGGCATTAGTTGTGGTTTCACAGGATTTAGTTTGGTTGAACATATACTCGGCCTGTTAAATTTGAATCGTTGGATAAATTGCTTACTCTGCAGCTCTTGCTCTATGACCACAGTTATTAATTTGAGGTGTTGTGCGCTTAACATGCGTTTGATCTAACAAGGCCTTCTTTGTTGCTTCTACACAGCGGTGGATGTCGATTCAGCGACTGTAGGACTTATTAATACAATGGTGGATCACGAAGAGTCACCTCAACCTCATATTGGAGTACCAGGTAATTGTTGTTTTTGTCTTCTCTTCATGATTTTTTTATGAGTGATATCCTAATTGATGAAATTGTGCAGGGGACTTTGACAATGAGGGAGACGAGGACACGCAAGATCATGATTCTGTGCCTGTGGAAGATGAAAGTCAATATTCGACAGCCATGTCTGCAGAAGAACTTGGCAAGGAGATGGACGCCTTGGTGGTAAAGGAGTCTGTTAACACAAATATTGTGTTGGATAAGCTTCGTTTAAAGCCACGGATGAAGTCCAAGTTAAATATTCCCTTGTGTCGCATGCTTCCGCTTGCTGCTGTGAGGCCATATCTTAAGAACGATGTAATGGCATTAGGTGCTCACTTCGTAAGTACAGGTTATATGGATGGCCATGGCGTATTTTACGTGGCCTTACAGGATAACAAAGGAAGGACACTTGATGTTACCAGTGAGCACTCATCGAATTGGAGTCCGCTGTGGGTGAAAGCAAATGAAGCATTTGAGATAGAGCTACAAAAAGAAGAGGCCTGGAAGCGCTTCTCTAAGAAGATGTTCTTCGTCTGGGATGGCAACCGCCGACTAGCTGCTTGGATGCCAATTATCAACAGGGATCACGCCAACGATCCCGAGTGGCATTATGCTGTCGAGTCAATTATCCTGGAGGTTGAAGGGCAAGTTGGACCACTACTTACCGCGCTTCATCAGGTGAATTGGTAAGAATCTAACCTACTTTGGTGATCACAAAAGTAAGCTAGAATTCACATAACAATACTTTTAGACTCCAAATAATTATTGTCTAATGCTTTAACCGCAGTCTTGCATTGTACAAGGTAAATGTGAATCTCTAATTCAATTTGGTGCAAAGTGTTTACTCTTTGGAACTTCGATGTCTTTTGAAAATATCGTTTATACGCATGCAAATGAAAGTAAACAAGTCTTCTCCCAATTAATCAAAATATTAGAGGCCTGTAATAACTATTGTCAAAATTAATAAACTTACTTGAACCAAGACTTGATATAGAGTTGGTATGGAAGAAAGAAAGAATTTGGAAACTTTTTCATTCATATATTTTCAAGTACTAACGATTCCCTGATTTTGCAGGAGGAATCAGAATTGCCATGTGAAAATGAACCTAGTGCATAAGCTATACCGCATCCAGGGAATTGCCGGTCAGCCACTAAAGTACTTCGAGAATCTTGTTTCAAAAGAGGAAATCAATGACGCTGAGAAGAAACAATTGTCTAAGAACCATGGTTGGTACACTCTTACGATGGACGGCCTCATTTCGGTTCTTTACCAGGTACGAATCGAATCTCCTTCTGCTGTTCAATTGGTGGACTGTGATAAACCTTGAAGTGGAGTCACTTACGAGAATATGTTATGTAGGCAATTGGCAAATGTTCGTCACATTGTAGCACTGTGATGCTAACTACATTGTGAAGCTTGTTATATAGCATCTGATACATCGTTTTCAATAGTCTATTTTAAAAATGAGATAGGCAGCACTTACGATTTTATGGCATGGGTAGCACTTATGATTTTATGGCATGGGCAGCACTTGCGATTTTATGGCATGGGCAGCACTTATGATTTTATGGCATGGGCAACACTTACGATTTTAAGGCATGGGCAGCACTTACGATTTTATGGCATGGGCAGCACTTATGGGTAGCTCTAATGTTTTAATGTTTCAATATGAGATGGGCTGTACTTAATGGGTAGCACATATGTTTTTATTATTGTACGTTTCTGGCACTATACATTGGGATGCCGATATCGGCATCCAAACTGCTCGCTCATTTATTTCTCAAATAGGGCCCTTTGACTGGGAGTACAGCAGTACTCGAGACTGCGTTGCTGATGTCGGCTTCTCATCTGTTTCGTTAATACTTTTAAGTGCCCGGCGTGAACGTGCCTTATAATTATTTTGTCCTTATATGTGTATCATTTTTCATACTACGATATTTGAATATATTATCGTGATTGGCCTTTGCTTCATTGTTTCCAGCAAGAGCTTGGAGATGCTGTGGCCCATGCCACAAGAAAATTCAAAGAAAAATACCCGGAGAAATCAAGTGAGTGGACAACCGGTAAGCTGCACGAGGAAATAGGAAAAGCTGTGGATAAGGTGAAGAAAGAGACCTCTTCTGAATTGAAAAAACAGCTTCCAATTGCTGATCCAAAGCATACCCCACAATTCCTTGAGCAAGTTAGAAGGCATTATGAAAAGCGAGAGGACGATCCAGAAATGTCCGAGGAGAAGTTGTGGTACCTTGCAACATCTGCAATGGAACCTGCTATGAAGGTGAAGTGGCTTGAGCGTTGGAACATGCCAGCCTCACTTCGTGATGCTGTGCGGTTACCAAGGAGCAAATTTGCTGACCACGCGTTCCCCGAATGGCTCCACAAGGCCACTTGGTGGTCTCAGGTCAGAATTTAATAATGTTTAATTCTTTTCTAACCAACTTCATCTTGGTTCTAACAAAATCCATGTCCTCAGATTGCCAGCGAGGTTCAGGAGCTATTCGATGCCACATTGTTTGAGCTTGGTGTCTCAATTGATTACGAACCGCTTGATGGAGACGTCATTCAATCCTTGGCAGACTACGTGGAGCAGAATCGAATTCAATTGTGGGACTTAGCCTTCCAGCATGAGTTTCAGGGAAAGGGAGTTCATAAAAACCAAAGCCCGGAGGACTAGGTTGGATTGTCTCAGGCGGTGTCCAGGATTCTTTATAGGTATTTCAAGTTCATTCTCTATCCGCGGAAAGTAGTTTCCAAGACTCCGTCCTTCTTTCCTAGCTATCTTGATAGACGAGCAGCTAATTGTATGATCACTGACGACATCGCAAGTAAGTGGTCGAAGGACCACTGGATGCAATGTGGGTGGTACATTGACTGCCCATTGGACAAGCCACCGTCCTTTGAGATTGATTTGAGGAATAGTATTCAGCCCAATTTGGCGGGCACAGAGGTTGTTATTGCTCCACAGTCTACCGAGGCTACAGTGAAGTAGACAGGACGCTCAAAGAGGAAGGCTGAGGATGTTGTTGCAGCTACTGCAAAGTCCAACTCACAGGCAGAAGCTGCGCTAACGGTGAAGGTTGTTGCAGCAGAGGCAGAATTAAATATGAAGAAGCTTGCTGAAGCCGCCATCACTGTAGCTAGTGCAAAGAGGTCTCTTGGAGCAGGCTCTAGTGTTGCTGTAGATATGGATGTTGATATTGACGTCCTTCAGGTGATACCAGAGTCAATTCCTGATAACACTTCCGCATTGGCCCCTATCAATTCAGTAACTGCAGTAGAGGACGGATCAAGCCCAATTTCCATACTGTTGCACAAGTTGAAGGGGAAGGTGGCATCTGGAAGACCATTGTCTACCTCCAGCATGTCCCAGGAAGCGTCAGTTCTCGTCGAAAACACTAGTCTTCTGAAAATTCTCAAGGTCCTGCCCGAGATTCATCCTTCTCTGCTGAACCTCAACAACTTTGTCCTCAAAGTATAACTCTCCCCCTATTTCTCTTCATTTTTTTCTCTTCTACACTTTCCTTCTTTGAGCTATTTTTTCTCTTTGAATTTTGTTGAATCAATGTCCTTTGATTTATCAATGTTGTTGATCCAAGGCAATCATTTCTTGGACATTCCTTGTATATTCTCTATCGATTTTTGCTTCTCCTTGTAAGACCCTCCTTGCAAGTCCCTTGTTTTAACACTGTACTCCTTTATTTTTACATTATTCAGATGAAGAAGGAATCTGGAAGTGCCTCACTTTCGACTCATTGCCCTCATAGCGGATTCGACCTGATAATAGGTGATCTGAAGGATGGCATGATGATTCCTGGCATTTCAATGAGCCCCACGGACGTTCCAGTTTGGAACGAATACTCAGTGCACGATACAGAGAGTTTATTTGAGTTTGCTGAGTACTTCCTTCAAAGTGAGGGTGGGCTGCTTCTTTTTGTCCCTGACATCTTCAGCATCCGTAGCGACGTCCTCTCATACGCCGAAGGCTACGGTTTTCAGCTCTTTCGAGAGTGGTGGGGAATTAACGACCTTCCATCTTCCTCCCTTCTCAGCCCCGGACTCAAGGTATAAAATTGTTCAATCTTTCACCTTCATTGTCCAGTTCTGCTTCCAACCGATTCTGATTCTACCATGATCTAACATCGACTCTTGTTTGATTCAACCTTCTTAGAGTAGAAGGTTTCGAATTCAGCTCTTCCTTCACAGTAAGTTGTCCCTGGACCACTTCTCGATTGTCGTTAATGAAGATCTTGCCGAGCTCGGTTTGGGGGTTGCGGAATCAGATGTGCTCTTTAATTTCACAACCGAGCAGTCCCAATCAATGAATCGCGCAGTTCCCTGGAGGGGCGCTCGTGAGAAGGATGCGATTTTCCTACAAATGATCATAGAGGCTTTCACAAAGCCGGAGTCTATAGTTCTCGATGCATTCGCCTCTATTGGTATGTTTCCTCTTATTGTTGCCTTGTATTTCACAAAGTACTAGATCTAATTTATGTCATGCATCTTCAGGAAACTCCATTCTAGCTTGCAAGTCAGCCGGCCGCCACATTGTGGCCTTGGAGGAGGACACTATTGTCTTCAATGCGAAGCTCATCCCTCTTTCTTTGGCCAGACCGACACCTCAACTTTCTCCTTCAGTTCCGCAAGTGCCACTTTTTGTCGACACCGATGTTCCCATCCGCAAAGTGACGAAAAAAAAAAGATTGAGTAAGTAAGTTTCGAACTTTGAATTCTACTCCAATGCCATCCTTAGTTGATCATTTCACTCATCTGTGTGTGGCTTTGCTAGACTGATGGCAGCGGTTCTCTCGCCGAAGAAGGACTTTGCCATGGCTCCATGGGATGCTGAGGTAGCACAGGAACAAGCGGCAGCATCGTCTCCAAGTTCCTCTTCGCCAGTTCCACTTTGTTTCAATAGAGGGGTGCGTAGATACATTGACGATGAAGCTGAAGTTCAGTTTCCTACACTCACTTCATCCTCTGAGAGTTGAGGCCAAATGTAGTTTTCAGCTTCATTGTTTCATCTATGAACTTTTCCCCCACTCCTTGAAACCTGCGTCAAAGTTCAGTTCCCCCTTTTCGAGCTAGCGTTTGCATTTGGTACATTGACATTGAAGCTTCCATATCCACTAATCCTAAACCCTAAATAGAACTGGATACAATTTACTTCATTATCTTGATTGTCGATTGCATTTTCAAAATGTTTCCTGTAGTGTCCAATATTTTCTGTCAAGAATACAATCAAAGCTAAAATCCACAATACTCTATAGCCTCTCTAGGACCCAATAAATTTTTGCCTTCCATCCCTACACCTCATGTACCATCCTTCAACAAAATTCATCAATATGGGTTCTCCATTAGATATTTACTTGCGTATCCTTAACCCCTTTTTTGGACCACGACCACTTTCGCACTAAAACCAATCCAAAACTGTGACTGGCAAAAAGAGACATAAAAATTACATTTTAAAGTGAATTTTGATTTTAAACCGTAAGATCTTAATAGACTTCAATATGAACATGTCGCAAAATTTTGGTTGCAATTCACCGCACGGATTGATAGATTTTAGTGTTCAAAGTCAAAACAATGGTTCATTTTCTTCCCTGCGTTGAGTAGATCAGCAGACTTTGACTTCAGTTTTTATCAAATTTTTGCATTGTACAAGGTCTAAATCTCTTACCATTGACTTGAGCATGATGTTATTTCCCAACACACCAATTTTTAGAGGTAATAAAGGGGTGTAGCATATTTAAAACAAGTGTGCAAGGAGTGGAGATTCTGAAATTGTCATTTCACGTTTTTTTTTTATGAAACTTCGTATGTATTCGAATGATAATCCAAACGGTCCATACAAAGGTTTTCACCACATATTGTTGTTGGACAAATAAAAAGTGAAAAATATGAAGATCTCTAAGTTTTATGTAGAAAAGATGAATTTTTTTCCCCCCGTTGCCCGACAATGTGTGAAAATGACTGACTTGGAATATAATGCCTTTTTACAGTGAAGACAATATTTTTTTAAAAAATATTCTAAAAGGAAATATTCTTTATATGTGTGAAAAATTTCAATGTCAATGGATACTTTTGTCAAAAAATTAGGAGGTGCCCAGAGTCCCCACCTTTGGCTTTAAGTGGTACAAACTTTCAAACCACAAATCCAAAAAACAAAAAAAAAATTATCTCCACAAAGCTCTTATCAGAGGCTATCTTCTGTTTTATTTTCAATTCAAAAGGATTTTTTTTTTAATTGTAGGTACATGCCCAAAGTCTCATTTGACCTCGGGGGAACGTTTGGTCCTTTAGGGATTAAATACCTTTACTCACTTTTTCTTGTCAGTACAACTATCTCTTTACTATTTGGGAGGTCTTAACGAAGTTTTTGAATTATCTTTGATCACCATCGGAAAGAAATAAATGAATAAAGCCGTTGAGAAATTTGAAGTTCATATTTACGCTTAGTACATGAAGTACACATGCATGTAAAATCATTTCCTCATTTATGGTTGTGAAACTCATGCAATACCGAGGAAAAGAAGTCCTAAACCGTGAAGAACACTAAAATACTATGAGTTGCATGTCTTATGCTCTATTGGCTCCATTCATATACAACAGATTTATGATAGCAAATTTTGATGGAGAACTGTCTTCGGATGAGATTGCAATTTGGTTCTCATATTTGCTATCTCTTTCATAGCGTACAAGACTTTCCTTTTTGGACATTTCCTATTGGCACTTCAGCTAATAAACGATTAATTTTGCTCTGGAAATTAGTTATTACTTTGTATATAATATGTCACCCTAAAACTGTGTATGTAGCTTATTATTTGACTTGTAATTTTATAGTAACAAATCAATGCTATATTTTCTTCCTACATGAGCACAGTAATCTCTCAATTTCACATTCTCTACTATATGAACAAGGTATCTTTAATCATTATTATATGTATCGTAAAGTATTGCATGTTCTCCATGTCTTCTGCAAAATTTAGATATTTTGTTAAATAGTAAATACTATTTTGTAAGGTCATGCGATATAATTAGGCCTACATTTCATTGGACGCTGGTATAGTGAATACATCACCAATAAAACTGGTTTGAAACAAACTTGATGTGGAAAATTAGGGTTGATAATGCAACATCACTTGTTGAGGGGTGTTTTTGCAATCCACGGCCATAGGGTTCCTACATCCCTCCCCAAACTCATAACATGTTCTCTTCTCAAACAGTACCTCCCTAGATAGAATGGAATATACTACCAAAAAAATCACAAAAGTTCTTGGAACCCACGGCTATAGGCCCTCTACCGTCAACTTTGGCTTGAATTTTGACTTTTCCATTTTCTTTATTTTCAACTTTATCACTTAGTTTTCTTAAAAAATCCCGAACTTCAGTGCTCTAGGCTCACCACTCACCGCTCACCGCTCACCGCTCTAGGCACGCAAAATAGCTTCGTCCGACTCAATCAAAGGGCTGGATTAAATCACCGCCTCACTAATCAACCAAAAGGAACCTAAGTACGTATGAAAGGTGTAACCATGCTTGCATAAGTTGGTTGTGAATGGGCTGAGGATTGATCACACAAGGGACTAGGCCCATATTAGGATCTTGTGTTCAAGATAGGCCACCCTTTAGGGGCGGTTTATTTGGCTCACACAAGCCATAGGTCCAGACGAACAAGGCCTTCCTCAGTTGTAGCGCGTGATGAAAACCACCAAGATCTGATGGCAAGGTATTTAGACTGTGCGTCTTCCAGAGAATTTGCATTCTTGTATTGCTTACATAGACGACAATGTTGCTCTTACAGATCGGGTCGAATATCCGCCTTTGTGTGCTTTTCAAGAGATTGCGTCTAGTGGAATAAGCATGTATGTTTCCGGTCGTCCATTCGAATCTTTGCATCGCCAGAACCGTAAATGATCCTCACCGCATTCCAATTAGGTTGGGCACTGTCGGCCATAAATCCCTGGAAATTGGGCTCGGAAATGCCATGTCGTCCTACAACGACATTCAAGTTTTTCCAAAATACAACTTGGGCCTGAACGTCCTCAGATTGCATGTCACAAACTGCTATTGTCATGACACGACAATAGGAAGCATCGTAGACATGACAAGCCATGGTGGTCCAGCCCTTCACACGCTTGACATGGTTGTTACAGTTTGAAGAGTAAGTATTCGTCCAGATAGCACTTAGTTGGAGCTAAATGTGTCCGGAATGATCGCTCTAAATTTGTTCCTACAGAGATCTATTGTTTCTTCCTTGAATGATAAGTAACATGGCTGCTATCCTCCTATCACGCACCAGTTAGCATTCCTATTCTACGCCCTATCTATTCATCCGGATCCTTCCGGATGTCCGATGTGGTTTCCTACTAACCTCCGGATCATTCCAACTTCCGGAAGGTCAGATGGGGTTTTTCTTCCGGAGTTTTTAAGCGAGTGGTCGGGTACCACTGATCCTATTTTGTGTAAGTGGCCGGATTCCCCACTGCCTTGTAATTTAGAGTAGCTAGACACCCACTGCCCTGAAACTTATAGTGGTTGGACACCCACTCTCCCTATATTGCTAAATGGTCGTTGGTTTGTTGTTTCCGGATTCACTCTCTCACATTATCCAGACTCTATCTAACCTCTCCTTCAGCTATTCCGGGCGCTCTCCCACAGCAAGTCCCAACCGGTTAGACTAGATGCTTATCCGTGAACCACTTCAGTTTCAACAACTATTCCACTAATCATCAACCACAATGGGCCCTATCCTTCATTCACGAAACAATACACCATCAACATAATTTCAAGAAGAGAAAATATACTAACAGAAAATATCATTCGGGAAAAAGAAAGAAAAAAAGACCCTGAGCCGGCTAAGACTCAGGTATTAAGTAACCACTGCAACTGATATGAAAATCTGATCTAAGAAGCTAAAAATCCAGAAAATCCTATCCTAAAAGTGAAAGGGATCTTATCCCTTGAAACCCGAAATTCAAACCCAGATCCGAAAATTTCGGATCTGAGATCCGGTTTTCACGGATCTAACTCAAAACTTAAAGTAGGGTTTTCTTTGGTCTACCGTGTGACAGCCGGGTGCAAACTTGAGCCCCATCGTTAATCGCTATCATACTTTAGCCCTAAAGATTCTAATCTACGGAGTAACCTGGTTCCGCCTCCTACTGTTACGGCGTGAAGGGGTAACCTCTACTAGTGTGGTGCCGGCCTCGGATTGCGTCGGAATGGATGCTGGTGGCTCCGGTAAGGAGGTCGGTGTCGGCATCCCTGGTCCGGATGGTGCATCCGGATCCCTTGTTGTTACTGTCCGGCCGGATGGTGCGTCTGCTCGGTCTTCGACGTCCGGAAGGTCCCGGAAGCTACCACTGGGGCTGACCACCATGGTTGCCGCTGCCGAGCTTCCAGGTAAAGGGTCCGTCACTGGTGGCCCCAGAGATGGAGACTCTGAGGGAATTCGGAAAGGCAACGGGGGTACTGCATGACTCCCTGGCACTTGTTCCCACTTCTGCATACTCTCCGTGCTTGGGAAGGCCACCCCATTCCAACTCATAGGAGAGCTGAAATCCGGCGTTCCCACGAGGTCATTGAACTCTCTGGTGAGTGACTTCGGCGTTCCGGCTGCAGGTGTGGGTGAAGAGCCGGCCGGACCTTGGGGCGGGGAAGTAGCTGCCGGTCCGGATGGTGATCCGGACGGACCTACAGCGGTTCCGGATGGTCTAACCGCGTCTGGGGCAGGAGGTGCCGGAAATGGAGGTGGAGGTTCTGGTACTGTTGAGGTTGCCGCCACGAGATCCCTCGCTAGCTCCTGCATCTTGGTCTAGGTGCTTTCTATTTTCCGGTTGTGATCCACCAGGAACCGGATGATCTGCCCCCTGTTGAGCTTCTCGTTCTTCTCCAAGCTCTCCGTATAGAGCAACGCCCGATTGACCGTATCCACCGGGAAGTCCAACGCCGTGCGGATATCGGTCAATGTCTGAGAGGCTGCTCGGACCTTCGTTTCTCCCACCACTCGGGCATGCTATGCTGCATCCTGTGCAGCTTCCGCCTGCCGGACCTGACCTCAGAGCCGGGTGTTGATCTTGGTTATAGTGGCGTTCTCCTGCTCCAGTCTTGTGACGGAACCGTGCTTCTCCTTCATCTCTCTGAGCTGGGCGATGAGGTGAGTGGTGTCCTCCAGTCCTACTGCCTCCAGGACGGCCATGATTATGGCGTGCCTCTCCCGGATTTCTCCTTCCTGAATTCTGGTCCGCCAGACAATGTGTCTGTAGAGCTCGTGAATGTCCATCGGTATGTCGCCAGTGATGGTTGAAACAAATGTTGGTCCTGGCTCGGATCCGATCGTGAATCGGTCGTCTTTCGGTGCCGTTTCCGGTGCGGTTGGTGGTGCTGCGGTTGGGCTCTGAGCCGGAATTGTTGACATGGGCCGGCATGCTCCGGGGGTTTCCGGAGTCCTCTGCACCGAACGACTCCGCTTTTGGTTCGGTCTTCGAAGGATGAGGGGGGATGACAACTTCTCCGTGTCAGAGTCCGTCGATTCTTCCGGCTCCTCATGTGTTTCCATCCCTCCGTATGACTGGATGGTGAGCAGGCTATCGTACTCGGCCTGCTCATCCGAACTCAACATCTTCTGCTTTGCGTACATGTGAGCCAGGTAGGTGGAAAGGGGGGATGGAGTTTTCCGGGCTTTCGGTAGGTTCTTCACCATTCTATCGATCTGCTCGTCCATGATGGCCGCCCAGTCGACGGACAGCTTTCCTCTCATCGAGCCCAGGATCAGTGTAGCTAGCTTGGCCACTATCCGTTTAGGCTTCTCGGGATGGAAAATGGGGTTGAAGAATGCCATTACTAACTTGGCATTCGGATCGGTGAGGTTGCTGAGGACGTAACCGTCTTTAGGGTTAGCCTTCGCGCGGAACTCGCCCTTCAGGATGGCGTCGTCACGCTCCGCCACCTTGATCGTCCCTGCCCGGAACTCGTAGGTGTCTCTCCAGAGTGCCGTGGTCCAGACCTCCGGATGCGCCCTGACCTTCTGTGCGTACTGGCTTGGTGGCCCTCCCAGGAGCTCCGTCATCATCGTTTTGCTCTGGAAGGCCCATGGTGTCGCCAAAAGACCTTCACAATCCATGATCTCGAGGAAGCTCTCTAAAACCCGGCAGGTCTGGACTGGCTTCGGAATCTCCGGAGTCACCTTCTGTAGCAGTAGGGTTTCGGTAGCCGGAGCCTTGCCCTTCTTGCCCGCCATCCGTGCCCACCTCTCCGTGAACTTGCGCCTCGCAATGGTGTCCAGAAATCCTGCACGCACTGACCTCACCAAGTCTCTCGTGCTACCCTAATTCTGCGCTATTGTCCTTCACAAAGGCCAGATGTGAAACCCTTAGAGAACGCGAGGAGCGGAAGGAGAAGGAGCATGCTGGAAACCCTAAAAGATTGGCGCGCAGGGCTGCCGGTCGCGTTTTGTATCTGACGCCCTTGTACGGAAAACCGTTACGTATCATGATGGCATTTCCGGATCCGGCTGTAACCGTCCTCCGGTTTCGCAACTTCCGGGAAGGGTGCTGTAACTACCTCCATTAGGGATTCCGGCGCAGCACTTCAGTCTTATTCCGTTTTATGAACTACTTATGTTCTTATAGCCGACTAACTAGCTAATTTTTTTAATTTTTCTTTATTTTCTTCCGGATTTGGTATTAAGTTCCGGAATTAAGTGGGAAAGGCTTCCCACAATGGTCAAACATCATCCAAGTATTGTGTAAATCTCCGCCATTTTTCATCTGCACGACAAAATCAACACCACTGCCGGGTCCAACTTCAGACATTTTAAAAACAAATACCTTGTCAGATGCTTCTCCTTGTCTGGGAAACATGTTGATTTGCAAATACGCCCATTTGCTCGATCCTCTAAGCTTTGTTATGTTGTCCATGACTCCGTAGCGTCTGAGATAGCGGAAGGATGAGACCTTGTTTCGCAGATTTGGAGATGTTAAGTTCTTGCTCCTCTCAAGAACATGCACCAATTCCTCCTTCGACAGACACTGTTTAGAGGCACCTTCTGGATTCAGCAACAATTCTGCAACAAATTCCTTCCCGGCCTCCAACACTATAGCAGATGTTGTAGCGGACGGAGTTCTCTCAACTTGCTCGTTGAGGAGGGTCGTCAATTGTTCCTCAGCCTCTCTGTCAACACCAATCTTTACGGGATGTGAGTGAGTACCAATATGAACACAAGCACAAGACATCGGAGGTGGACTTAAGACATAGTAGATTTTAGCAGAGCAGACGTTTAAACATGAAAGAGGAGTCTGACACACTTTGCAAACAATAGTAGAGCCTTTCGGAGGTTTTGAATCAGGGATAAAGGTTAAATACGATGCTCCATCCCACTCTGTCTCATTGGTTGGAGTAGGTCTATGAACTCTATCAAGGTAGTTACATTGGTCATTGACGCACTTCAAGTGACCTAGGCATGGAGACATTCTAAAAGAGAGACCGAAGTCATTCATAATGTGGGTTGTGACTATACGAGTCCATGCATGACCATCATGACGCTTGTCCATGCCCTGCAGTAGCTTGGCTTGTGACTGCGAAGACAATAGTGAAGCTAGAGGCAAAACAAAAATGACATCCCCATCAAAGCTTGGAGGCAAGCAATCCACAGTAGAAATTGTGACCTCTGAAAAATCAACACTAACAATATAGACTTGGACCCCTTTCTGGCACCAAGTTTCCTTATACATTCTACTATAGATGGCGAAGCTGATGTTGATGGTGAAGAGGAGGTTTCACATGAATGGGTCGACTGTCATGAGAGGATTGACAAATTGGTGAATCTAAATGTACAGGAGATGGAGAACTATCTGGTTTCTCTTGAACAACGAGAATTGGGGTGTCCGTGTCTGAGTCATCACTCAAAATGTGAATAATTTCACAACCTGGCTCAACTTTGACTTTGCGAGGGACGCTTGTTTGCTGATCGCTAGTTATAGAAACTCGAGATCCCAAAATTTGGATGGATAAACTGACAGTAATTCGTCTAACACCACACTCTAAAAGTTCCAGGCTTGAGTTGCCAAGATTTTCCTTCGTCGGAATTGACGGCATCCTGACCTATGGTGTGAGTGACAACACCAGACTCTGAGTCATGTACTTCTTCATCAACATAAATGGAATCCTCCAACAACTGAAACCTAGAAGATAGTCTACTCGCTGAAACTGAGCAATGACCATCATATGCTACACGGAATGTAATTGGGATTTCTTCGCCCTGACCATGAATCACAACGATACCTATACTACCTAAATCAGCAGAGGCCATTATAAAGACCTTTGGAAGCAATACAATGGAATGAGAGATTTACAATAAGAGATGTAATTTGATATATACTCTAAAACAACCAGGGATTTCAGACTGGCAGATTTTGGATGAAAAGCATGATCACGATTCATTGATAAAGAAGGCAAGTCAAGATCCGATTTAAGCGAAATGAATAACGAATAGTTCACGGAAACTGACAAATTTCAAAATGGTGGCGTTGTGGACATGAACTATGTACAGAATGTATCTAAACTCATGATGGAGAAAGTGATGAATTTTTAATGCAATGCTACGAGGAGAAGGCGAATAATAGCAAATTCAAAAACGCACTTATGCTATAATTAAGTAGAGAAGGTTAACATACTGCGCTCCAAATTTAAAATTATTGTGTATAAAGTAGTTGTAGCGGATCTAATATAGGTTTGAACAACTCATAGAGGTTATGATATTCATTATAGTAGTGATTGCAAAGCAAAATGAGGTAGATTCCAACGGATGACAGATAGGTAGCTACGATTAGCAATTTCTAGAATTAATATATGCAATATAGTTGCTATGGGGATTAAATTAATGAATTGTGGTGTCGACATTGGATTTTGGTAGATCTCAATGAGCATCATCTTCAAATGAATCATTTCCAAATATGTTAAGTCGAGTAGGCTTGGAGCATTGGCATTTCTCAAATGTCTAGGATTTGTAGCAACGACTGCCTTGTTCAAGTGAGTGAGAGGAAGAAGAAACGAAGGAGGAGAGGCATTCTCTTTTCGAGTCGAAAGCAGCTGCAGAGATCTAGGATGGGAAAGCACAAGGCATGTATTGGTCAGGTAGACATATCTGAAACAGCAAAGGTGTTGTCATTTAACTCTTTCGAGCGTGATAGTGACTGCGAACTTCCAAACATTGAAGACAATGAAGGCGAGTCGTCGTCTCCGATGATGGTAAGGGCTTTGTCGCTGAGATTTGCTTGAAGGTACTTTTGCATGTGTGCGCAAAAGTTGGCTCTCAGTATTGCATCAATTATATATCTTGCAAACCTAGTATACCTTTTGTGAAGCCCAAATTTTTTATCTTTGATAAATTTACTTTTTCTGATATTGGTTTGTCAGGCAGAAGCTGCTGGAGAAAGTGGAGGACACTGTAACAACATACCGCGGACTACAACATCTCCACAATCAACCCCATCGGGAAGAGAGGCTAGCGTTTGTAATCTTGTTTCATACAAGTGCAGTTACAATTTTCTTTTGTTGATAATAGAACATTGCCCTAATATTAGTTCACCAATCACCTGAAGTAGGATAATGAAGATAGCATTATTATTTAAACTTATTGCCACCAAGGTAGTGTGTTACAAGTTCAAAATCAGGTATCATAATGAAGCAAGTAGTAATTGTCAAAGAAACATTTGAAGAACATACTTTTTCAAGGTCCGAAGTACCATTATATTGAAGTATTTAGTATCATCCTTTCGATTTTCAATTGAAGAAGTAGATTGTTATAAATTACTGATGTATTGTTCTAACACAATCTTTCGTGAGATTCGGCTCCCTACTTTTTTAAGATTGTGAACTCCATGCCAAAGGTTTTGGCTGTATATCATGAATCAAGTGCATCATGTTATAGAATAATAATGTTCCAATTTGCATGTGCCGAGTTTAAAACGTGGTTTAGCGGTCACCAACTAAAAAGAATATTATGGATGAAATTCAGTGGATGAATAAATTATCCAACAGTTGGATCATCGAGTACCATAATCCTAAACCCATCCGAGCAAGATCCTCATTTGCTCACTGCTTGCATGTAGTCGTGCGCCACCTGAACTCTCAGCGACATAGCATTTGTTAGGACACAAAGGGTTCATTGAAGATTCTAGTGCACTGACTAACGCATTCTGTGGATGTGGCAGGGATCTCAACCTAGGAGCAAGGAGATGGCGGGGACAAGCTTTCCAGTAACAAGCATTGAGGTATGTTGTTATGATTCAAGTTGGGCTGTAATGGATATAGGGTTTGGGGCATTGATGTAGAGTCGATTAAGTTTTTAGTGTACTCTTGATTTCGCGTACTGTGAGTGTTCACAACGAAGCTTCTCCATTGAAATGCCTTTGAGAGTACAAATCTGATTTTATTTAGGATTTTCTGTTAAGTTTTCGAAGAGGGGTTTTGGAAGATTTAGGTACTCTAGTACCGAAGAACGCGCAGAGGGTTTACTGATGATTAATTGAAGATCATGTACGTTAGGACCGGGTATTGACTTTTCTTGACATCAACCGGTTTTGCTAAAGTAGCCGTGTGAGCATCACATGTTTTGGTGTCAGTGACTTGTTTACTTCAGTGTGAGTGAGACGATTGTTACAGGAAGTCAGTTCAACTTTTTTAGGTGTAAGAGAATTCAGGAGATCATAATGGAGAAATCAGTTTAACTTCTTCATGAGTGAGAGAACCAAGAGTTTAAGTCATTGGAACAGCCTCGTTTACGAGGCCTTCCTCGCCAGTTGTCGTAAGCTTGTACGTGAGTGTAGAACCTCGCAGTAGCACTGTTGGATCATATTCCAACACTATATTTGAGTCGTCGATTTTACGATTTTGGGAAGTTCCTCGTCGAAAGTTCTTTAACTTAGGACCGTTTACGATTTGTTAAATTAGCCCTCGTATGCGAGGCCTCACACCCTAGTTCCCTTTTGCATGTATATCGTTTGAAAGCACATAGTTTGATCTGCAGTTAATGTTGGTGTTGATGAAGTATTTTGTGGTCATTTCGTCTAGAAATCCTGTTACGCTTTGTAAGCCCAAAATTAACCCCCTAAGAGAATTAACTATTGAAACCCACAAGGTCCTAATGTTATATGGTTCAACTACACCCTATGCTGATCTGTAACCTGTAACCTATAATTTTCACCGCATTGGGAACTTTTTAATATATCTATATGTTTAGAGTTTATGATTATTCTACCCTAATTATGTTGACTTAATTAACCTCGAATCAAATACTTAACTTCGATAAATTAAATAGGCATATGTAATTATTTAATTATTTGTCATGTGATTATTATTATTTATTTATTTATTTTAATTTTTAATTTTATAATTTTTTAATAATTTTTTTTAATAATATATGTGTATTTTTTAATTATATATATATATTTTTTTAGTTTAGGTCGGCTGATCAAGCCAGGCTGATCCAGATCCTGGTTTACGGCACAACTTCAGCAACCCTTATCTTTTTATTCGGGACTCCGAATCCAAAAAAAATTCCTCTTAAACTCTCCAGCAACTCATTTCCAACTTGAATAAACCACTTAGAACCAAGATCAGCAGGCCGAGGACATAGAAACCACCATCACAACCATTTTCCATGCACCAACGATCTCAACACATCATTATGAACCAAAAGACGAACTTATGCATACAAAACAGAATCAATGGGTTGTGAACCGGTTCAGTTCCGGTGGAAGCTATGTGGTCAAATACCTAATTCTAGCCAAAATTTACCAGCACTTCCGCATGAGATTCAGCCACCGGAAATTAAAAACCTAACATCGCATGAATACACGCGGCCCAATATTGCCGTCTTGACTAGTACACCAATACACGAGGGAGAAATCAGGATTCCAAGGAAAGATCACTCCCTGATTCGAGTAGTCGCACAGCGCACGCGCCGTGAACCCTTGATTCACCGAAGCCTTCACTGCTGCTGCCCTCCAGAAATCCCTCGCTCAGCAACAGGATCCACACACACACGCACCTTGCCCCTCGTAGATCTTCCGATCTCTTCCGCAAAACGCCGTCGATACCAGCCTTAGATCCTCGTTCCTCGAATAAGTTCCCAGCTTGATCACCGCTGTCAGCTCGCCCTCGTTTCCGCAGGGTTGTCTATTGTGTCGTGACGGTGTCAAAATCCGTCACAATGTCACAATGTCACGACACAATGTCATGCCGTCATTATGACGGTTCGTGACATAATCCTGACGGAGCTATTTTTACTTCCTAATAATTAATATTTACATTTACCTCAAAAGAGACACGTCGGAATTTGTGTGCCACATGTGCGGACATGTCATCAACCAAATTAATTACATGCTCGGTAATTTACCACGTTGTCCGCAGTCCCCGTCCGCCCCGTCCAAGCATTCTGCTCTCAATCCGCTCCCCATCCGGGCCCCATTCGCACAGCATCCGCGGCCCATCCGCGCACGTATCCGCACCTTATCCAATTTCCATCCCCGTAAACCGTCCGATCTTCGCCCGCTCCCCATCCGCACCTTCATCCGTGCCATCCGCAATTCCCACCCGCCCCATCCGCTCCCCATCCGCAGTCCCCACCCGCCCTTCCGCTCCCCATCCGCTCCCCATCCGCAGTCCCCACCCGCCCCCATCCGCTCCCCACCCGCACCCATCCGCTCCCATCCGCCCTTCCGCTCCCCATCCGCAGTCTCCATCCGCCCCCTTCCACACCCCATCCGCAGTCCCCATCCGCCTCCATCCGCTCCCCATCCGCCTCCATCCGCTCCCCACCCGCCCCCATCCGTAATTCCCATCAGGCCCTGTCCGCCCCCATCCGCCCAAGGTCCTTCGCCCGTCCGCTGGCTGGACCCTGCCTCATCCGCGCCCAGCCGTCCGCATGCTCCGTACGAGGTCCAGTATAAATTCCTATCTTCCTAGGGTGACCTTACTTATTCTCGCTTAGTGCGTTTCAAGACCTTGGATTCTTTGTACAAGAATGCATTGCATGAGACCCCACTGTTGAGGAAGGTTTGAGGAGCCCTTAGTGGCACTTTCATTCTTGCGATGCCATGCCGCGTCGGAATTCTGTATGGGATCTATGGTACGAAGACATGGGTCTCACTTCTTCAAGATCGGCACGACAAGTGAAATGTCGGTTTTGTTCTCACACCATGTTCTATAGAGCGGACAGGATGTTGTCCCACATGGGGTACCGTCCTCGTAACGAGGCAAGACGTGATGTTCAAATGTGTAGGATGGTGCCTCCACATGTGCGTGTGTTGTTTCAAGAATGTGATGGGGGTGTCCCGGATCGTCCTGATATTGCCAACAATATATCCTTTCACAGAGTTGGCGAGGATGAAGTTCGGGTGGAACCTTTATTATCATTGTCTCAGAACAATGTCGTGGAGCAAGTTTAAAATTTGCAAAGCACCGGTGACGTGGAACCGACACGGATAGAGACTGAACCTAGAGAGCTACGACAGCTTTCTTTGACCGAGGGGTTCAACTCTTCTGCAAAACAACTTTTGGATAGGGTTTGGTCTAGTGCTTTTTACGAAGCAAACATTCTATTTAATATCATTAGGCACCCTGCTTTTTTAAAAGCGGTTCGTGAAACTGCACGTGTACGAATGCCGGCATACAACCCACCGTCCTACAACGCCGTTCGTACGAAGTTGTTGACAAACAAGCGAGCAGATCTAGAAAGGGGGATCAAAGAGAAAATGGGTGACTCTATATCAAAGTATGGAGTAACAATATGTAGTGATGGTTGGGACAACGTTCAGAATCGGCCATTGCTAAATGTTGTTCAGTCAGGCAGGAAAGGGGATGTTTTCCTGGGCACCATCGATACATCAGGGAATTATAAGGACCACTTCTACGTTGCTTCTCAAATCCAACCGTTTTTGCAAACAGTTGGGCCCCAAAATGTTGTCTAGGTATGCACCGATAACGCTCCAGTCATGGCGTCTGCTTGCCGTGACATCATGCAAGCGATTCCCCATCTCTATGTTCAGGGATGCGCTGCTCATTGCTTGGATCTTTTACTGGAGGATTGGGGCAAAGAAAATTGGGTGAAAAGGACTGTGAGGAAGGCTAGGGTTATTTGATTATTCATCAAGAACCACCACACTCCACAAGCAATCTTCCGAAGGCTTTCACCAGATCTTGCTATTCGTATGCCCAATGAGACACGATTTGCAACCAACTTCATCATGATTGAACGCCTCCTCCAAGTTCGCCAAGCCCTAGAGAGAATGGTGGTTGATGACGCATGGCATGCTTTTATGGCGGAGTTGCGGACAAAAGCCCCAGCTACACATATTAAAGGCTTGTTTGTACGGCAGGTGATACGCTCCGACGGGTTTTGGGATACATGTGTGAATTTTTAGTACATGGTGTTGCCTGTAGTACGTACCCTTCGTGTATTTGATGGCAATGCTCCTGCTATGGGCGTTGCATGGAAGGTTATGCATGATTTGGAAATCCATGTTCAAGGGTTTGTCAGGGCCCCTTTCCAATTGGGGCAAGAATTGGCAACACGGGCACTAGATGCCTTTAACGCGAGGTGGGGGCTTATGATAACTGACCTTCATTGGGCGGGAGCTATGTTAAACCCTTCTTTACGAGGATAGGCCCCTTTGCATGAAAATGAGCATTCAAGACCAATCTTAAATCAAGTCCTTCGAAAGCTAGTTTCGAGTGAGGAAGATTTTGAAAGGGTCCTCAACCAATACCAAGACTTCATTGAAAACAGAGGATCATTTCTAGATTTGATGGATCCAAATGTGCTTAATGTATTGCCCCATGAATGGTGGGATGCAATGGGAGGTGGCGCAAAGGCGTTGGAAATAATTGCTAGACGCATACTTGCTCAAGTGTGTTCCTCATCAGCATGCGAACGCAATTGGAGCATGTACTCCTATGTACACAACAAGTCCCGCAATTGCCTTAAACATAGTCGAGCGGAGGACCTCGTGTACATTTACACAAATTCTAGGCTCCTAAGGCATCGAAGGGGGACAAGGGTTGGTCAGTGGCTTGAGTTAAATGGTGTGCATTCCGATGATGAAAGCAACGGAGAAGATCCAGACGATGCAAATGAGGAAGGACGTTATGCTAACGAGAATGACGAAGAAGGTAATCTTGACATAGACGAAGACAATTTGGATTTGGATAGTGGAGATTCCGATGATGGCAGTGGTGGTGGTCATCGTGTGGGCGACGACGTGTGGGACTCGGATGGACAAAACTCTGATGGTGATGGTGGAGGTGGAGGCATAGGGGTTTTTGATTTCAACGAAGTCGAGGGAGCACAACAACATGTTCAAGGTCCATTGAACCCGAGTGGAGATGTTGATGGGCCGTCGTTTGGACAACTTTGTGCTGGTCAGGGACTTTGGCGTCACCACGAAGGGGAGCTACAGAACTTGGCGATCCCTGTAAACGTTGACTTGCCTTCCCAACCTCAAAGTGATTTGCTATCATTTGGTGATGAAGGGCAACATATCTTGAATCATCAAGAAGTGGAGGTCCCTACAACGGCTGGTCGTATCTCCTTAACGCCGTCGAGGTTGGTTCGCAATTGCAATTCAAGTCCACAATGTAATCCGACTTCAATCATAGGAAGGGTAACCGTGCCCCTTGATGAAGTTATGGGGAATGCTGGAACCACAGAGATCGAAGTGTCTTCCCAAGTTGGAATACCACATCGGCCGGTGACCCGTAGTCATGTAATTGCGGGTAGAACCGGTGCAACAACTACACGGGGGATTGGTGCTTCATTGGTAGCCCTTCATAATGATCGTCCCAACAATGGAATGGGACAAAATCGTCGTCAAGCCAACAGGCTTAGTAGCGTTCAACTTCCTTGCGTGCGAAGGCAACCTCTTGCTCGTCAAAATCAACTAGGCGATGTCATGCAAAGTGGTGGGAGGGGGTCTGGAATAGTATTAAGAGGAATGGCTTCCTCCTCGGATGTAGACCTCAATGTGGTTGTCCATGTACCTATAGTTCTTCCACATTGCGGAGTAGCTTCCACTAGCACCGTAAGCAATAATAGATGGCGGAGAACTACACGAGGAACGAAGAGACGTCGAAGGAATCAAGGTAGTACAATTCCATTTACTGGTGAAGATTACGACCCATCAGATAGAAGATCCAATTTGGATGATGATGGGTTACTTGACGCCGAGGGATCTCGTCCAACAAGGAGGTTGGTCATTACTAGGGACGACAACTTACAACTGAGAAGTGGTACTCCTCAATCCGATGACGAAGAGAGCACATACGAGTCTGATGTGGATCCACGGTGCATAGAAGAAAACGACCCCACAGTTCGAGTGCAAACTTAAGTCCTAGTGGGATGTCTAAATTTCCCAATACACGTAAGACGAGGTCTATTTATAATATTTTTAATTTATATCTGCTATGGTTCTTAGCAATTTATTAGTATAGATGTTTAAGGTGTACGTTGCTAGATTATGTGGTAGTATATTTTAATGATTCAAAGATGTTTTAACCATTCGGATTTGCATTGTTACTTCCTATTTTTCAGCTTTGTATGATTACAAAGCTTTATCTACGTGTGTTTTTAGAGACATTTGTAATTCCCGTTTTTTTTTTAAATCATACAAAATGTCGGTTAACTAGTCTTTTTAACCATTGGGATTATCCTTCTTAATTTCTTATTTTTGCAAATTTGTATTCCCTATGAGCTTTGAGCTCAATTTTTTGGGGAGGTATTCAAAATTGTATAATTGTTAGAGTTTGACACATTTGTCAAATTGACATACTCTATCCAACCAATACCAACAAAACCTCTCCCCACTTCCATATAAAACTCCAAGATCTTCATGTGTTTTTTTAATTTATTTTTCCTAAATTGTGCAAGTTCTTCTTTGTATTGGCCATTTGGATTTTTATTCTTGGACCTCGAGTTTATGCACCATTGTTTTGAACTATTGTAATGACATGTTATCCTCAATGCGCTAACATTACAAGAATAAACAAGAACAACTTCTTCATGAGGCGGTCTGAGGCCTCGCATACGACGCGGTCCTTGCACGTGTGAGGGACCGTCACAAACGCAGGCACTTGCTCAAGGATCTCGCATAGGAACAAGCTCCACATGGCAACCTCCATGTCCATGTTTACAGTTTTATTAACACCGAAATCACCATATTGTCAATCCAACCTCATCCCTCTACTTTCTAAGAGTATACATCGTATGTGGTGATAATTGAACCACGAACCGAATGTTCCGACAATGGAGCTAGAAAGGTAGAAGCTTTGGAAGTCAGAGCATTAGAGACCTTTACACACATGTACACGACTCTTGGATCATGGCAATATATTGGAAGATGAAAAAAGCTTCGTGCATTCAACAATTGAGATAGTCAAGAGGGGGTGGTCACAAAACGAACCTGAGCAATTTGAGCACATGTCTGGTCAGTTGGAATTAGTTTGCCAAAATTACTGCCTAGATATGGTTGCTTGTTAAATATATATATATATGTGGATTCTTCAAGTGATTAGCAATTTCACATGTGGTTTGGGGAGGAGGAGTACGATGTTTAAGGTGCCTTGATGGGGTGTGAGGAACTTCATGTGCTCATCGGCAAGCTCTTGGCAGTGGTATTTACCCCTTCGTGTATTCGGCGGCAATTCTCATGCTATGTGCATTGCCTAGAAGATTATACAATATTTGTTGATTAATGAATTAGTCTTGTTCTCAACCATTCGGTGTTGACTTTGTTACTTCCTAATTTGCCATCTTTGTATGATGGAAGAGCTTTATTTGCGTATGTTTAGGGAGATGCTAAAAATTCAAACTGTACATATGCTATTCATACTAAGGTACTGGATAAGCGATCTTTTTACCATTCGGGTTTTCAGTCTTCATTTCTTATTTTCCATCCTCGTATAATCTTTAAGCACCGAGCTTTGAATTGTTTTTGGAGATCTTCAGAATTGCCAATTTCTAAAATTGCGACACATTGTCAATGCAAGCACATATCAAAACAAAACTATTCTTGCCCACAAATACTTAGAAGTGGAAGCGGATGGGCAGCGGACAGGAGCGGATGGGGAGCGGACTGGGTTGCATACTCGAAAGCGGATGCGGCGCGGATAGGCAGCCGATGGGCAGCGGATGGGTACGGATGGGAGGGGGACGGGGAAGCGAACGGGGCACGGATGTGCGCGGATGGGCGCAGATGGGCCGCGAATGGGGGGCGGATGGAGGGCGGATGAGGGGAACTAGGAAGCGGACAAGGCGCGGATGGGGAGCGGACTAGGATATGCGGACGAGACGTGGATGGGCAGCGGACGAGAGCGGGTGGGGAGCGGGTGGGGAGCGGATGTGCAGCGAACGGGCGCGGATGGGGAGCAGACTGGGAGATGCGGACGAGACACAGATGGGCAGCGGACGGGAGCGGGTGGGGAGCGGATGGGCAGCGGACGGGCGCGGATGGGGAGCGGACTGGGAGATGCGGACGAGACACGGACGGGAGCGGGTGGGGAGCGGGTGGGGAGCGGATGGGCAGCGAACCGGCGCGGATGCGGAGCGGATGCGGAGTGGGTGGGAGCGAATGGGTGGCGGATGGGGAGCGGGTAGGGAGCGGATGGGCAGCGAACGGGCGCGGATGGGGAGCAGATGGGGCGCGGATGGGGAGCGGGTGGGTGGCGGATGGGGCGTGTATGGTTTGGGATGGGCCGCGGATGGGCCGAATGGACCGGTGCGGACAGGTCGCGGATGGTGGGCCGCGGCTACGGTATAAAAAGGAGGGTGAAGTAAAACAAGGTTACTCTTTCCCACTTTCTCGGGCGCTCTGACGCACTTGCCTCCTTGTTGACGGCGGGTGTGCGGGGTTTCCAGGTGGGAAAGTGGTCCTTTTGAGGACATTGATTCCCTCAAGGGGGAATTTATCCTCAAAGGCAACAGAACAGGTACCGAAGACGTCAGAGATCTGTTGAAGGCCGGTTTTTTCTAAACATTTGTATGCACTCCTACGCAGCACTATTTTGAAGTGCATGCTTGGGGTTATTTTAGTACTATTTTGAAGTGCAGTTAGTTTTAGGGTGTTTATGGGAGTTTAGTTACAGCTAGGATTTTCATATTAGAATAGTTAGTTTACCGGCTTAGTCAATCAGTATAGGATAGCCACTTGACGTTATTTTGTGGTGGTGGTGATTTTAGAGGAAAGAAATGGCAATGCAAGGCGGTGGTGGAGATGATGCGGGCCGGAGGAGACCAAATGCTCCAAGCGCGGAAGCTGGTTCCTCAAAGAAATCGAAGAAAGGGGTGCCTTTGGAGATGGATATTTTTAGAAACACCGAACTATTGGCGTATGATGGATGGGAAGATGTGCCAGAGCCATGGACATGTCAGCAGGCCTTCAACCTTGTTGGTTTTGCGCATCTCGATCGGTGGTACCCGGAAGAATCTCACAAAGAGCATTGCCGCAACAGACAACTCTCGTGGAATGCCATTACCGACGTGGATTCGAAGTGGAGGTTCTTGGAGATTTTACGAGCCATCTCTCACCAAGGACGTTGGCCCAAAAATAGCATTCCGAGGAGGATAGGAGCCATGGTGTATGCGGAGTGTGTGTTGCACAAGCGGGTTGATTGGTCAACAATTCACCAACCGATAACCGCGGGTGGCAATGTTGGGAAGTTTCTTGGCCCGCTACTTTCCGCGAAGCAACCCATCATTGACATTCCGAGGAACCCGGTTCCAGAATGGTTCCGCACCAACAGTAGCTTGGTTGATCCACCGGACCAACCGTTGCCACCGGATCGAGAATTGCCAAAGAGACGAGCTACTGCAACAAGAG
This sequence comes from Bryoerythrophyllum caledonicum, assembly GCA_963971425.1. NCBI lineage: Eukaryota > Viridiplantae > Streptophyta > Bryopsida > Pottiales > Pottiaceae > Bryoerythrophyllum > Bryoerythrophyllum caledonicum. The sequence continues at coordinate 20,689,186 of OZ020517.1, forward strand.
CTCGAGAGGTGGCGGATTTACCATTAGAGTTATATGATGAACTTGCCATTCTCAACACCGATGCAATGGATGTGGAGTCGAACACGCCAATTAACGGTGGAAGTGAACTTCCCGGGCTTGGACAAACCGAGGTAGTGGGATATGGTATCGAGCGCATCAATATCACAGATGGCACATCGCAACGATACCATGAATTAAATGCGGAATTTACTGCGTACAAGGCGTTGATGGAGGAGCGTGCAAGAGAAGCGGCGATGAAAACATTGACGTTGGAAGCACAGAAGAACGATCTGGTTGCCAACATGGCCCATTTGCGCATCGAGTTACAAGAAGCAAACATTCAAAAATCGAAATACGAGGCGGATGTTACTAAATTGCAACGCGATGTTAGCAAACTCCACAACGAGCGGGACACCATGATGCTAGGCACGGTGTTAGCTTTGACAAAGGCGAGGCAGAGTTGGCAAAGATTTCTGCTGAGTGGACAACCAACGGTAGGCTGAGAACATTGTTACTCACGTCTTGGCCAACGTTAGATGATATGTATCCAAGCAATTGGGATGACATAGATCCACCAGTGTTTAAGGCCAACGGTAGCATTGACTGGGGGCATATTGTCGAAGAGGATCACCGATGGAATATTCACGAGACGGTTGGTGGCCTCGGAGATGTCCATAAAAGATGGGGCCACGTGGATGAGAAGACCAATGATGGATCGCGGTATGCCATTTGCCAAAATCCGTGGGGCCCAGAAAGGTGCTTCACGCTTGGATCATGTGGTCATTCGTACCACCCTCAATGTCTAATCGAGGATATGATACGAAAGCGTACGTGCACGGTTTGCAAATCGCCTTATCATGCCCGCTTGTATCTTCAATTTGGCCTTCGGGATTTCATGCCAAGACATTGGGTGTATCGCCAAGAAGACTTCCCAGATTTTGACATTGGCGCTGATGTCGGACAACCTGTCACGTGGAATTGGAGATACAACGTCTCATCCGCACAACTTATTGCCGCAAATGAAGAAGCTGGTACATTAAATGATCCAGAGAATTTAATGAAGGCGGCAGAGGGCATGTATCCAAATCAACCACCGGATTTTGGCTTGAAGATGTTTTTCTACAACGTAATGGGGTGGCATTACGATCGAGAGAGCATGACGTTATTGCCGGGAACGGGAATCGGACCGCATTACAACTCTAGGGGAGTAGAGGCGCTCACCACTGCAGGATTCAACCGATTATATCGGCGTGTGCAAGATATTCAAGAAGCTCGAAGTGCAGAAGAGGATCTGCTTGAAGAAAGAACATACCATCACGCACGACTGAGGGCCGCGGCACTAGACGTTATATTAAACGATATTTTCCCAGAAGTCAAGGCTTGGCTAGAACGTGAGAGAAACCTACAGAGACGGGGAATGGAAGTGCCTCATGCTTCTCATGGAAATCAAACGCGCGATACTGATGCATCCTCGTCGCAACCAAGATAAATAATGCGGCAATTCTTGAGATGCTGCGGAAGTGAATCTCAATGCGGATAGCAAACAATAGAGCGCCTATAGTCTCAACATCGATTAAATATTTAGGAAAAACATTAGATGATATTTTCTATTTTTTTTTTGTGTACAGCGTTGTTATGAATATATCTACCTGTCATATTCTGTGAAAAATCATGTGTCCTGTGATATTCTGTGAAAAATCATGTGTCCTTTGGTGCATGATTTTGGTGCATTAATCTCATAGGTGCATTAATCTCATAGGTGCATTAATTTGTATTGCAAAGAAATGTATGTCATGTGCATAACTAGAACTACCTTCATTAGATTCAACATAGCAAAAGTACTTTTGTATATTCTAAATAAGTTCGTCCTTCTCTTCTTCTTTATTTGTGTTTTTTTTAAAAGAGCATAATATTTAATTTCCTCACTCTCCCTCTCCCTCTCCCTCGTCATTGGAATTCATTGTCCATGTCACCGGGATCCATGTCCTTGTCATTGGAACGATGTTTGAGGATGGGTGGAAAGAAGAGTTTTTTGGGATTCCTTGCCAGACAATGTGTGGCAATGTGCAAATTTTTTGATTAGGAATGAAATGCAATTTTCCACTAAAGACAAATAGTTTGTAACGATGTGAAAAGAAATAATATTACTAGTTTTGACCTTAGGATCTCAATTAAGACTTATTAAGCAACATACTCTCAAAATTTGCAATAAACTTTGACCGCACGGATTGATAGATTATAGTGTTTGAAGTCAAGCAAATGGTTCATTTTATTCCCTACGTTCAGTGGATCAGCGCGGATGACTTCACTTGGTGTCAACTTTTTTCACTATTCAAGGTCCAAATCCATTACCATCATATTAAGCATGATATTAGTTCCTTATTCACCAATTTTTAGAGGCAAAAGAGTGTAGCATATTCAAATCAGTTGTGCAAGGATTGAGGTTCAAAATTTGCCAATTCATGCTTTAATTTTTTTGTGAAGTAAACATGTTTTAAATTGATAATCCGAATGTTAAATAGGAAGACTTACACCATATATTGTTGTGGAAAAATGAAAATTTGAATATGAAAAGATCTCTAAGATTTATGTAGAAAAGTAGATCCTTTGTCAAACATCATTAGAAATATTATGGCATCAAGAAACACTAAACCATAACACACTCAACGCCCAACTCTCCCAAAACCTCTTACAAAAAATCCTCTCATTTCTTATTTTCAAACTAAAACAAATTACTTTACCAAACGGCACACACATCATGAATAATGAGGACTTCAAAACCTTCCACTTCACCCCATCCAAACTAATAACAAATGCCTTAGATATTGCCAAAAAACTTTTTTGTCATCGAACATGCCCCACCACATGCACTACAATCGACCCTCTTTAAATGTTACTCCTTGGGAGCGGCCAAAAGCATAACACTTATCGAGGTCTAACACATTGAAAATAACACTTATAAATTTTGGAAAAAAATAATTATAACACATATCAAGAATAACACTTATAAGCCATGAGAAATTAATTTATAACATTTATCAAGGTATCAAACTTATAATACTTAAAAAAAGAATGAACAATACATATGAAAAAACACATTTCTAAGACTTCAAACACTAGGTTTTAAAAATTTTATAATACTTAAAAAATGAATGTGTAACAAATATTAAAAACCACAAGTTCTCTAAGACTTCAAATATAGTTTTAGAACTTTTATAATACTTAGAAAATAATTGCATATAAATATCAAAGATTCAATTTGTAAGACGTCAAACATAGATTCAAAACTTTTATAAAACTAAATAACGAAAGTACAAAAAAATATGAATAATAAATCAACTACGCTGATTGAAAATAAGAATCTATTGTGGTTTGCGGAGATTCTTTCATGGCAAAAAATGGGCAAAACTAAACTACATCAATAGTACATTAGATTACCTTGTAACACCTCCACCCCTTCCAAACTACCAAACCTTAACCTCACCAAATTTTGACCCGGCATACAGTTATAATACCGATGACTGTCTCAAACCACCTGAACAAGTTAGTCCGGGAAACTAGCGCAAAGAAAAAGCTGGCTATGGCATATACAATTCTATTAAAGAAATTAATGGTCATGGTCTTAGTAGTGGACATGGCCTTAGCAGTGGATCGAACAGACACTTTATTCACGCCGGCCTCCTTCCGAGATCGGTGTTCTTCTTCTTCTTCTAGAAAAGTAGATGTTTTTTTGGTACCTTGCCAGACAATGTGTGAAAAACTCACATTCAATAGAGTGTCCTATTAAAACTTTTTTTAGTTGCCCGAAGTGTCCGCTCTCCCATTTGAAATTGGAAACCCTATTAAATTTTTCATTAACCCCTAAACCTAGAGATCTCCTTCGGGGGGATTTCTGATTTTGGGCAGTTCCTAAAATTCGGAATTTTTTTTTTCTCTGACATTTTTATTCTAGATTGCCTCTGAAAAGAGCTTCGTGGACATTTATTTTTTATTTTTTTTGGATTTGTGGTTTGAAAGTTAGTACCACTTAAAGCCAAAAGTGGGGACAACGGGCACCTCCAAATTTTTTGACAAAAGTTTCTATTGACATTGAGATTTTTCACACATATAAAGAATATTTCCTTTTCTAGAAATTTTCAGAAAAAATTCTTGTCTTTAGTGTAAAAAGGCATTTTATTACAAGTCAAACATTTTCACACATTGTCGGGCAACGGGGGAAAAAAATTCATCTTTTGTACATAAAACCTAGAGATCTTCATATTTTTCACTTTTTATTTTTTCAACAACAATATGTGGTGAAAAAATTATTATTGACCGTTTGGATTATCATTTGAATACATACGTAGTTCACAAAAAAATAAAACGTGAAATGGCAATTTTTGAACCTCCACTCCTTGCACACTTGTTTTGAATATGCTACACCCCTTTTTTACTTCTAAAAATTGGTGTGTCGGGAAATAACATCATGCTTAAGACAATGGTAAAATATTTCGACCTTGTACAATGAAATTTTTTGATACAAAGTGAAGTCAAAGTCTGCTGATCTGCTCAACCCAGGAAAGAAAATGAACCATTGTTTAGACTTTAAACACTAAAATCTATCAATCCGTGCTGTGTATTGCAACCAAAATTGAACAACATGTTTCTATAGAAGTATATTTTAAGATCTTACGGTTGGAAATCCAAAATTCACTTTAAAATGTGATTTTCATGTCTCTTTTTTGCAGTGGCAGTTTTGGACTGGTTTTAGAACACAAGTGGTCGTGGTCATTTAGGGGTTAAATGGCGGATTTAGGGAAAAATTGTTCTCCTATCAAGGTCTTAGTAATGTCCTTCTACAATAAAAATTTGAAAGTGGAATGTTGGAAATTTAAACCCGAGGAACCTGACCAAACTTTCAAAACGGCCATTGTTGACAATTGGTCCTCAAGGGGTTAATAAATTCAAAACAGGCAAAAAAATCCCTTCATAAATTATTGTACCTATATGGCTATGTCCATAATGGCAACAACATGGACGAGGATTTTCGAAGATACTAATTGAAGGGGGAATCTATTGCCGATCATATTACCCGATTTCCTTGCCTAAACCTTGGCAAATTACTGTTGCGGTCTTGAAGGGTTGGAGGAGTCACCGCCTTGTGCACGAACATTACTCCGTGTCCCATATCCATGGCGTTCATGGCAAATCACCATTTCCGAATATCGAGGTATGTCCCCACCATTGAGCCATTCCTTTACCTCCAGGGCAACTTCATCCAATATGGCATCAAGCGCCGCCACCAGTAGTCGTTTACGATGGTAGCGTTCTTCCCAAAACAAGTCCTCTGTACCGGTGTTCACAGCTAGAGGAGTTCCACGATAGGATCTGCGTAGTTCCAGGGTCTCTACCGCTCGCTCACCAGATGAGTTGTAATATGGTTTTGGTCCTAAATCGTGCACCAACTCCTTCCTCTGAGGATTCCAATGCCATCCCATAGTTTGATAAAAAAACATCTTCATGCCGTACCCAAGCAGGTTGTCAGGATACATCTCGTTCGCAGCTTGAATTAGTTTCTCTGCATCATCTTCCAAGCTCCCCCCCCCAAACTTATGCCACACCTCTGCCTTTGACATATTGTGCCTCCAGCTCCACTCAACAGGGTGCCCATTGAAGTCGCCAAGTTCATAATCATAATCATCTTGGCAATACACCCAATGGTTAGGCATGAAATCCCGGATGCCAAATTGCAGATATAAACGTGGATGTAATGGCGCTCTACAGATACTACACATACGTGAGTGAATCATACTCTTGATTAGACATTGTGGATGGAACGAATGGCCACATGATCCAATCGTAAAACACCCTTCTGGGCCCCAAGCATTTCCGCAAATAGGACATGACGATCCGTCGGATGTCATTGGATGTGGTTTTAGCCACAACGGCTTCCCCATCATATCTAGCGGATAGTCATGCACATCCTCGATGTTCCAATGATGATCGTCTTCTGTGACGTGCTTCCAATCAATGCTATTGTTATTCGTCTGTATCGACGGCTCCTTGTTGTCCCAACTTTTCAAATACATAGTTTCCTCTAGAGGCCACGATGTGAGCAAGAGGGTCCTCAATTTATTATCCAACGTCCATTCGGCAACAATGCTCTTGAATTCCGCCTCATATTGCCGTGCTCGTGCCACCGCAAATACCATTACAAGCATCATCTCTTCCCGCTCGGCAACGGTTTCTAAAACTAAGGCTGTCAATTTATTTATCTTCGATTCGTCGTTTGCACTAATTGCCTTCAATTCATCCACCTCACGTTGGAAATTTGCACGTGTCGCCTCGTTTGTAATATGTTGTGCTTTGACTTCTTCTAGTTCATTTTTCAAGCCTGCGATTTCAACTTGATAATTTCCAATATCATTCTTGGAATGGTCGAGCTCATCGCGTAACATGGCCATTTCGGCAAGCATGGTGTCCTTCTCTGACTCTAGCACACATGCTTTGAATGCAACTTCTACGGCAGCGTCCCTATCGCATTGCAACCTTGTAATTTCCACGCGGAGCACTTGTAATTGCGCCTTCAATTGAACACACGTATCCTGAATATTGGGGTCTGCATGAGCTTGCAAATCACCAATATTGACCATTGCCTTTGTTCCTTCAATTGCATCGCCCAGTCGTTCGTATTCATGATCACTTCATGTTTTGCCAACAAACCCCCCATGGTCACTTACAGTACCATGCGGCATGCATGTTGTTGATATCTGAATGGCTTTGTTTTGATCCGCATTGGTCACCTGCATAGATAATGGGGATGGCATTGACTCCACGTTAATCTCATTACTCACATGGATGCCCAACTGCCTCGCATCTGTGACTTCGGGCTCGCGCAATGATTGTTCAATGGCATCCACTACTTTTGTCCTCTTAACTACTTTCCTCTTTTGTTTAAGAGGTGCTTCTCGGTCCACTGGCAATGATTCATCAGGGTCGTCAACCAAGCTTGGGTTATTGCGGAACCATGCAGGAACGGATTTTCTTGGAATCTCTACCGGTTTCTTTGCAGAAAGGGGGCGTCCAAGAATCTTCCCACCACAATAAGGTTTGTGTAGCGTTGACCAATCCACCCTCTTCCCCAATTGATGTTCCGCATACATCAATGCCGCGATACTTCTAGGGATATTGTTTTTGGGCCATCACTTCAAGTTGGAAATTGCACGTAGAATCTCGAGGAACCTCCACTTCACATCCACGTCTTTGATGTCGCGGTACGTAACAGCCTTTGCTGAACAATGTTTCTCGTGGAGCTCTTCCGGCCACCATCTATCAAGATGCGCGAATTTAATATAGTCCATAGCATTTGTGGCAGTCCATGGCTCGCAAACACTTTCCCATCCTGGTTCCCCTAGAACATCACGATTTTGATATACTTCAAGCTCCAAATCCGCAGGGTTCCTCTTCGGCTTCTTCGCTGAACTAACAACTCGACCTCCACTATGCATGGTGGAAAATTATTGGAAACCTCTATGGGCTTCCGCAATACAAAACAATACTATGTTTGAACCTATTATCTTGGCGATATTATCTATTGTGATATGAGAGATGCCATATTTAACTATTTCTGGACTTTGCAAAGTCCAGAAATAAGGAAGAAGGATTTCAATGTAGTAGAATTGTGGCACCCAATAGATTGAGAGGGATACAAATAAAAATAAACTAAGTCATTCAGCCGGATATCTCCGGATGATTACAGTCAGACGATACGAATCGATTACAGTGATAGAACCTTGCTCAAGGCAAGGTACAGTATTATCGACAGAAATTGTACTGACTCAATTTTCTTCCCAGGGAGTACTTAGGGGAAGAATTTAGAGAAAATGAATTTAGAGCAGAAGGCATTGACATTTCATGGATGCCGTTAAAAGAGCCGGAGATATACGGTCGAAAGCAGGGAAAGCAGAAAACAGTTGATGAGCTTTGAAAAACAAAATTGCTTTTTCGGAAGGGAGTCCGTGTACAAGACCATCACATACTTGATCAACTCTACGAGACAGCAATGATTTGTCTCAGTGAAACTCCTGCATGAAAGAGCAAAACCTATCCTGGCACTACCTCTGAAGACTTCTAAAGATCTTTCCAGTGCGCCGGCGCGTACATGTCCGAATCAACATCAGACCCTGTGTCACAACCAGTTTGAAATGGGCTGCAGCCGCCCTCCGAAGAAGATTCCTCCTCGTCAACATACCAGAGGTCGTCCTCCTCCTCATCTTCAACCAAACGACCTCCGAAGACCGACTCATCTTCATCACAGTCGACCTCGTTCTCGTCCTTCACTTCATAGTCGCTGCCGTCCTCCTCCTCTGGAACATACTTGCTTTGAGCGTCCTCCTCCAATTCGTCCCGAGCACGCCGAATGGAACCCATCGGCCCTGTGTACCCAACTTGAAAGCGTAGCAGTCGTCCCTTCTCCGAACCCTGAGCGTCGCTCACGATCCTTCGAGAAACTCTACGGTCTACCGAATCAGACTCTTCCCTCTCCCTCTTCCTACTTGCAAAAGCCATATCCTCTCTCTCAACCCTGGCTATCGACTAACAAAACTAACAAGTTGAAAGACAAAACATGTGAATTGGTGCAGACCTGAACCCTTTCTTATACTATCCTCCCTACCAACCCATTTATTACAGGTCTCGAGCGTAGGTAAAGGATGAGTCATTGATAGAAGTCGCCATAACACCGAGACTGATAAAAATAAAGGCAGCTTCCACAGACACGAATGACCAACATGGGAGGCGACGCGTCAAGCGTACTGTCGTAACGTGATGTGCGAAGTACAATCTCCGCCGCCAACCATTAGCATGACATGAATGAGAAGAAGGTCCTCGTACAACTGATATGAAGTGTGTAATTGACCGCGTATTATAATTTTACTTATGGCATGTCAAAAATCTAAGAAGGAAACAGCCACGGGAATAACCGAAAGGTCTCTGATACATTGTTGAAACATCCATCGTAAATTGAAATGCATTATCGAAGCCACAGAAGATCTCCGGATATGATTCAATACTATTCAGAACACCTAGGTAAGCTCAAAATTTGGAAGCTCAAGATTGGATCTCCATTGACGAGAATGGGGGATGTGAATCTCCTATCCGGAGATCTCCGGCTAGATCTCACCGACTGAAACATGGCAATATACGAACATCCTTAGGTCCACAAAATATTACTTCCACAGCCGGAGATCTCCGGTAAGCTTTCAAAAAGACGTGAGGGTCCAAAAATATACCGCTGGCAGAATTGAGTCAACAATAACTCTGTCACTCCTCAATGTACCCAAATTTCATTGAATGGAAGAGTACAATTTCGGTCCTCTTCACGCTGACTGGCAAGAGCTAAAAGAAAGGATGCCGAACTCGGGCCCAGATAAATAAATTCGCCCACAACCGGAGATCTCCGGTGCTCTTCGGTGTGAACGTAGCAACTCTTCGAGATTTTAAACGAAGAGAATTTCACATAATTGAATGATTGGTAGAGGGACTGATAAACGTATCAAGGATCAGCGGCATTCGCTTTCTCTAAGTTCACAAGCGCTATTTCTTTCATTTTCCGTGGAATGGACCTCGTAAGTTGGTTAACTTTGCTTGACCAGGTCGCAAACAACACGGAACTCACATGACACCAAACAGGCTTCTCTTGGTCCGCAACCCAAGTGGCTTCCCAACAGTCCTGGTACTTCCTCTTCAGATTCTTCTGCTTGTTATCAGGCTCCCAATACTTAACGAGGAATTTCCCGTAGTTGACATTACCATCTTCCCTGACGACCTCCGAAACTGCTCTTCCCTGCCAGACAGGATAGATGTCAGGATCACTAGGTCTTACTAAAACCCAGGAGCCATGACGAATGTCACGCCAAGGATCAAATGTGGACTTGGGGGCTTCATTAGCGGGTCCGCAGTAAGGCTCAAGAACCTCATCCTCGGGAGTAACATCCTCTGGTTGTGGAAGCAGTCCTAGAAGATTTTCACCTCCCTCATGAGGGCCTCTCCAATCATGGGCAGGCCAGAATCCCTCTTCGAGTTCGGAAGGCGTCTGGGGAAGTGGCTTGTCAAGCTCGTCGATGACATCCTTCCAGTACTGCAGGTATAGGCGAATGGAGTCCGCGTACCCTGCGCACTTAGTCATTCCGGACGCCCAGTAGTCAACGTACTTCCGAAGCCCCGTCTTTATAAAGTTTTTGTTCTCCGTCGCTTTCCTGGCCTTGTCTCTGGCAACATCTTGGTTTCCAACAAGGCTCTGCTCCTCATTACCCTAGATAGGCTTGAATGGAACGGGCTTGGGAGATCCTGATAGAAGCATGGGACGTCCGAAGTCATCTACCTTCCAAAGTTTTATGGGCTCTCTGTTCATGGGTAACCACTCTGCGTCAACGGCAGATTTCTTGAACTTCATGACCGGAACATCGTCATTGTCAACGAAGAACTTGAAAAGATGCTTATCACTAAGTCCTACCAGACGTCCCGCCCCGCTGCATAGATAGCCATCGACATACGATTTGAAGTCGGCGACCTCTTGGATAACTTCCGGCATGAAGGCTAGTTTCTGTGACTTCATGAATGCCTTCATCAAATCCGCTAGAATATATGTATTGCTTTTCTTCAGTTCTTTCGAAAGATGACTAAAGTAAGCATCAATATCTTCATGCGTATGTCCGACGACCAAGAAGCCAACCTGTATCTCCTTGAAAACACCTCGAGCAGTTAGCAGTGATAAGAATGCCATCAAGTATTGGTTCTTGTTATCCTTCGCGGAGTTGTCAAGCTGTAGGAACAATTTCGGTTGGCAAAGGTTTCAGTCCTTTAAAAGCACTCGGCTCCACGGGCTCTAAAGCGTCCACGCACCTGCTCTTTCCCCTCATGAGCGCCGCGAACATCGAGTTTGGAGGTGGGTGCTCGAAGAGTGCGCGCGTCTCATATAAAGGTGCTCCCTCAAGCCGCCGAAAAAGTTTTGCTAGGGAGGAGATGGTGGCGTTCGAATCTCCAGGCCATAAAGCAGGAGCATAGTGAGCATACGCTCCGTCGACATGACCGTGAGCCACCATTCCAGTGACATTCATGGGAAGTTGTCCGAGACCAGATGTCGCCTTCGTAGTCCTCCACATGCGAGGAAGTGCAGTCTTCGCAGTGTCCATCTTGTCGTGAATGACACAAAGAAAGGTCAGCGGCTTCGCCTTCGACTCCTCTCTCCATGTCGCGTAGAGCTTCCGGCAAGATTGCTGGTGATTCAAGTGAGCCTGCCTGTTGCTATAGAATAGCTCGTAAGCGGGCGTTCCCTTTGGAGTCGTCAGTAAGAACTGATTGAATTCATCGCAAGTACTGCATTTTGCGAAGGTGCTTCCAGATGGCTTAATAGCAACATTCCCGAAGAATTCCTTTCTAACCCTACTAACTGTGGACTGACTTACAGGAGGAAGACCGTAGGAGTCGTTTGTCTGCAAGATGAAATAATTACCAAGTGAGGATAGTATATCAGAAGGACAATCCAGCAGACAGGGCGATGATCAGAGTATTGCAAAGAATGGAAATTTCAGTTCAACATTGATACAGCCGGAGATCTCCGGTTCACTAACTAGGACTTTGGTCGACTGAAGAAAGAGAGTTCAAATCCATATCATAGTGCAGGGACAAGTAACTTACAGCATTGACGCTTGCTCGAATTTGATTCCAGTTGTTTCCCGCAGGAAGATACTTGAGAGTGTCAATCCGACCATTCCCGACACTACGCATTTGGTGAGGCATCTGATCTGCGTTGTCATTAATAATCGACGTCATTGACCCCATTGCTTGAATAGTGGCAAGCCGTGGGCGCTTAATGCCCTTGTTACCGTGAGTTGCATTGATGATTCCTCTACTGAAATGTGCGATATACGAGTGAAACGTAGACTTCCGAATTCCATGGATCGTGTACCATGCAACGGAGCAGACCTTCGTTCCTAATAGAGTGACGTACTTTCTCTTCCGGTCCCCGTCAATTGAGTGAAACTGCCCGCCTACCGAGATCGCATACTCCTTTCGATCTTCAAAGGATCTGTCATAGAATTTCTGTCTAACAGAGAGAGTCTGGGATTGTTGAAAGTATTGGCAGCATCGTCTGGGACAACACCTTTCCGAGCTGACTTTGCGAATTTTGTCATCCATAGTCCTCTTGGTGTACAAGGATTCTTTCTTGTTAAGGTCTTGCTGTCGGGAAATAAAGCGGTAAGGCTCCTTTGCACGACCCCCCAAATAAGCACCAGAATCAGGTTGTAATGGCAAGGATGCGAAATGATCTATTGTGCTTTTTAAAGACCTCCCGGAAGGAAAACAACATTCAAGAATGGGCCACGATTCATGACTCATAATTCTCTCCGTGTCCCCCACAAAAACGTCGAGGACAGTTACACCAATGTTATCTTCTCCCAAGCATCCACTTCGGAAGTGATCCCCAGCTAACGACGCCATGATTCTACCAGAGCAGAGTACTAACAGATTCCCGTCCAATCGTTGCACTTCAAGTCCAACCCATCTCTCACGTGGAACGAAAGGGGACTCGTCGGACCGGAGATCTCCGGTTGGAATCTTCACATCCGCCCTTCTCCACAGGACCGTCCGCCGAAGTGTTTGAACAAGTGAACAATATCCGCGTTGCAAGGGAATTAGTGGAAATTCTTCCGCCAAAGACGTTATGGCCGTTGGTCTGAGTAATACGAACTCACTGGAACCGACTGGTATGTCAACTCCAAGCCATTGACCAACTGGGTGAACCTCGACAATTGATGCTTCTCCAATTTCGCCTGAGCCTGGCCTCAAGAGGTTCACGGACAATCCTGACCACAAAACCTCCGACCTTCCAGTAGACTCCTCGGATGGATCATCTTCTTCCATAGAATCCGCTCGACAGAATTCGGGGCACTGAGCTGCGACCATGGCAAGATCGTCCGAGTCACTCTCCCACCAATCAGAGTCAGACATTCTTCCTGCCTCCGTCGGTCGATGTTCGGCTGGTGGCCGATGGCTTTAGTACATGAATATATGGACGTGGATTAGAACTGAAAAACCATGGTCAAAATCGTAGGGTGTGTCTAGCCGGAGATCTCCGGATGACTCGATATTGAACAGCAACGTCCATTCCTCGCGTAAGTGACGATGTGAAGGGTGAATCTACAAGTTCTATTCGAATCTTACCGGAGATCTCCGGTTCATCCTAGCCACGCTGCCGTGATATCGTTCAATGATCATCTCGCCCATGAATAGCCGGAGATCTTCGGGAAACCTGGGCTCATAAATGGGACAGCCAGATGTTTTTTGGATAGTTACCGTGGCTTGCAAGTGAGCACGGCAGAATCCAGAATGTCACGGCTAGAACAGCCGGAGATCTCCGGTTCGAATCAACGTCGTTATCGAAACATTGGCCGTACGGAACATTCGAGGCTGTGGCAGAAAGATTCAGTTGCCAATCCCTGAGAACTGTTCGGATTCACACCCCGATCAGTCACGTCATCCTACTTCTCGAGTCAAAATATATTAGGCGCTCCGAATCTATCTCTTAATTAGGAGACGATTTAGTTACTGAATCACTACACGACAGCTTCCGGTCGACTTTGAGGGCGAAGAGAAACACAATCTACACCAATCCTATCAAATTGAATGCCGATTTGAAATTATACGAGGATACAATCCTAACACTCCTGGAATACCTACTGTCTAATTGTTTCCCTGCAGAATTCTAGCACGATGTCGCGCACACAAACACTCTCACTAACTGGCTCAGCTCCCACAGTATCCCAAACCTCTAGAGCAAAAAAGGATGAGAGCTGAGTTGAAGGATACTCTTATCAACCTCCTCATCACCTCCTGGTGGGAAAATTCAGGCGCTCAAATTTGAAACGAATCTTGGGCATGCATTCTCTATCATAGTAGCAGCTGTACACCATCATGATAGTGCGCATTCTTCGACGTGCCCACGACCGAGGCCACATTCCACTCATGATAAATGAATGGCTCGTACTCGTGGGATGACCGTATTGTAAGGAAACCATCTAGTTTACAGAGCGCTGCAAATTAGAAAACGGAAGATGAAGTATGCCCCATGGTGTGTCTTTGTGATTACAAGGGCCGTATCACGTCATGGACTAAGTATAATGTAATCGTATTATTCTTCTTGTACTCACCATTGTGAATGAAATTATACCCTACGCATGGATAACAGTCGGCCCACTGCTGCCCACTACACTAAAAGTTTCATTTAGTGTAATTGCACGAATAGTGTACTTACCTTTGTACATTAATTGCAAACAACTTGACAAATAGTGTACTAATTGCAAAGAAGTGTACATTCTAAATAGTTAATTCGATCAAAAATTACTTCATCAATAATAACTTTATCGGAGTACACTCCATGGAAATTTATTTTTTATTAGCTTACTTTTACAAGATATTACTTTTTCACGTTTTACTTCTTAAAAAGTTAACTTTTACAAAATTTACTTTTCCAAACATCAACTTTTTCAAAACTTTACTTAACCATACATTTACTTTTACCAAACATTTACTTTTTCAAAACTTTACTTTACCATACAATTACTTTTACCAAACATTTACTTTTTCAAAACTTTACTTTACCATACAATTACTTTTACCAAACATTTACTTTTTCAAAACTTTACTTTACCTTACAATTACTTTTTCCAAACATTTACTTTTTCAAAACTTTACTTTACCTTACAATTATTTTTTCCAAACATTTACTTTTTCAAAAATTTACTTTACCATACAATAACGTTTTCAAAACTTTACTTCTTCGAAACCTTACTTTTTCAAAACTTAACTTTTTCAAAAATTTACTTTCTTCCAAGTTTACTTTGAATTAGTGAACTCTTGAAATAGTTCACGTTTTCAAAAGTTCACTTTTTCAAAAGAAAATTATTTCAAAAGTTCACTTTTTCAGAAGTAAATTATTTCAAAAGTTCACTTTTTCAAACGTCTACGTTATCAAATCTTTACTTTTTCAAATGTTTACATTTGGGAAAGCTTATTTTTACAAAAGTTTACCTTTTCAAATGGTAAGTTGTCTTTTTTCCCCGAATTGATGTTTTTTCATAGTTCTTGTTTTTTTCAAAAATGTTGTTTCTTCCTAAATGTTTTTTACTAATTGTTGTTTTCGCAAAAATGTTGTTTTTACCTATTTGTTGTTTTCCCAAATTGTTGTTTTTTCCTAATTATTATTTTTTCGCAATTGTTGTTTTTCCAATTTTTTGTTTATGAGTTTTATTTTATCTCTTCTTCACCTTTGAGAACACATAATTCTCTTCTACTTTCAATACACTAAACGTGCACGAGTAAAATAGTTAATATTCCAATAGGGTTTACAAAAGTTCACAAATAGTGTAGTAGTTCACATTTAGTGTACTATTTTGTCACTACAGTAATTGCGTAGTTGACAATTAGTGTATGGGTTCGTATTTAGTGTGCACTACACTATTTAGTGTAGTGTTGTTCAACTGACACTACAAGACACAAGTAGAATGTCGACATTCGTTTCCAATGTGAAATATCTCCAAAATTTCCTTGTTCGACAAAAGCTATTTGTCTACTTTTGTAGATACGTGTAGAAATATATAACTGAGCAGATGCTTTTAAAAGTACAGCAACCTGGTCCTATGAAAACGGGTACAGCTTCCGTGGTAAGGCAGGATTGTTCATCATGGTTTTAGGGTTTACGGGTTTTAGGGTCTAGGGTCTAGGGTGTAGTGTCTAGGGTCTAGGGTCTAGGGTCTAGGGTCTAGGGTCTAGGGTCTAGGGTCTAGGGTCTAGGGTCTAGGGTCTAGGGTCTAGGATCTAGGGTCTAGGGTCTACGGTATAGGGTCTAGGGTCTAGGGTCTACGGTCTAGGGTCTAAGGTCTAGGGTCTAGGGTCTAGGGTCTACGGTATAGGGTCTAGGGTCTAGGGTCTACGGTCTAAGGTCTAGGGTCTAGGTTTAGGGTTTACGGTTTAAAATTTCGGGTTCACTATTTAGAGTTTAGGGTTTAGGGTTTAGGGTTTCTACTTCACGGTTTGGGGTTGAAGGTTAAGGGTTCACGATTTACGATTCACCGTGGAAGGTTCTGGGTTCATGAAGGTCGAGGGCTTATATCACCTTTAAATCTATAAATTAGAAATTTATTGATTCTATGGACTATAACCTTAAATTTATCAATAACAGTTATAACTTTAAAAAAAACTGGATTCAATAGCGTGTAAGAAAATTTAGCGATAATTGAATTTTAACTATTTAAGACTTTGATACATTATAATTTAGTTAGAGGGAGAATAAGAAGAGAGGGAGGATAATGGATATAACTTTAGAGTAGACTAGCTGTTGGCGCTTGCTTTGCAATGCATTAGCCCACTGTCATCATTTTTATGTATTTTTAATATTTAAAAATACGAAAAAATGAAAGGTGGAATGATTCACTGTACACTTGACACCGCGGTTCAAGTAGCGTTTTTGTAGTTCACAGCATGGTTGACTACGCGATAGTTCACTTTGTGGTTTATGGCGCAAATTATGATTTTAGTACTATGGCTAGGAGTTGGCGCTTGCTTTGCAACGCATTAGTTCAACCATTAATGTAGTTTTAATATCACAAAATAATTAAGAAGAAAGGTAACAACAAAGTATATACCTCTTTGAAATCTATGCATGATTTAATAATGCAATAGAATAGAATAGAAAAAATAATTTTACTATTTCAATAGTACAATATTAATAACCAAGAATGGATATTGAGTAGGAGGGGTAATTAAAAGTAAAATAAATTAAAATCAAGGGAGAGGGAGAGTAAGGGAAGGACAGTAATTGAGAAGGAGAGTAAGGGAAGGACAGTAATTGAGAAGGAGAGTAAGAGAGTGAGAGGAAGGGAGGGATTTATTTTAAAGTAGTTTATATTTTTAGAATATGGCACTAGGGGAATTTAGGAAATAAAAAAAAAGTCAAAATTAGAAAAGAGATG
Organism: Bryoerythrophyllum caledonicum; assembly: GCA_963971425.1. Lineage (NCBI taxonomy): Eukaryota > Viridiplantae > Streptophyta > Bryopsida > Pottiales > Pottiaceae > Bryoerythrophyllum > Bryoerythrophyllum caledonicum. The sequence goes on from OZ020517.1 coordinate 20,706,195, forward strand.
GAGAGGGAGAGTAAGGAAGTGAGGGAGAATAAGGGGTAGGGAGGGAGAATAAGGGATAGGGAGGGAGAGTAAGCGAGGAAGAGTGCGGGATTGTTTTTGAGAGTAGTTATTTAATTTTAAAATGTGAATTTATTGAAAGAAGGAAAATCCAAAAAAGTAAACTTCAAAAGGAAAATAGAGATGGAGATGGAGAAGGAGAGGAGAGTAAGAGTATAATAAATTAAAAACAAGTAGGAGGGAGAGTAAGCGAGGGAGAATAAGGCAGAGAGGGAGAGCAAGAGAGGGAGAGTAAGGGAGGGATTTATTTTAAAGTAATTTATATTTTTAGAATATGGCACTAGGGAAATTTAGGGAATAAAAAAAAAAAGTCAAAATTAGAAAAGAGATGGAGAGGGAGAGTAAGGAAGTGAGGGAGAATAAGGGGTAGGGAGGGAGAATAAGGGATAGGGAGGGAGAGTAAGCGAGGAAGAGTGCGGGATTGTTTTTGAGAGTAGTTATTTAATTTTAGAATGTGAATTTATTGAAAGAAGGAAAATCCAAAAAAGTAAACTTCAATAGGAAAATAGAGATGGAGATGGAGAAGGAGAGGAGAGTAAGAGTATAATAAATTAAAAACAAGTAGGAGGGAGAGTAAGCGAGGGAGAATAAGGCAGAGAGGGAGAGCAAGAGAGGGAGAGTAAGGGAGGGATTTATTTTAAAGTAATTTATATTTTTAGAATATGGCACTAGGGGAATTTAGGGAATAAAAAAAAAGAGTCAAAATTAGAAAAGAGATGGAGAAGGAGAGTAAGGAAGTGAGGGATAATAAGAGATAGGGAGGGAGAGTAAGCAAGGAAGAGTGCGGGATTTATTTTTAGAGTAGTAGGTTAATTTAAGAATGTGTAATTATTGAAATCAGGGGGAGCCTAAAAACTACTAGAATCAAGATTAAAAATGAGATGGAGATGGAGAAGGAGGGGAGAACAAAACATAAATAAGAAAAACAAGTGAGGGAAAGAAGGGAGGGAGTGTAACGGAGAGGGAGATTAAGCTTTTTCACTTATGACGTTTTAAATTCAAGTATGATGATTACTCTAATACCCGGTGAACCCGAGTATCTACTGTAGCCATATGTAATACCCAAGAATCCGGGTATCAATACGTCTTGTCACGCATGCTCACGACATTGACAATTCATGATTGTGAAATGTACACGTTGTATATGTACGTGATTAGAGCTGATTTTAAAGTTCACCCACTGTCATCATGAGCCGTCACAACCCTTGAGCCGTCCAGCTTGTCCCTATCGGGTTAGGGGAACTCCAAGCATCAAACCTTTCTTGTTTTTTATGGATGTTGTGTTTGTAATGTCGTAGGTAGTGAGCAGAAGTGGCGGGAGGGGTTTTTTTCGTGGTTTTCGCAGTAGGCGTCAACGCATTAGGTTAGGGCGGTGTGCGCTGTGAGAGGCTGTCGGTGTGCGAGGTGAGTGTTGATAAAAGTGAGGGACATTGAGCATATCGTCCAGAGGTTGTTTCTGGATATGGACTGAAGGTCGGAGAGCAGGACTGGAACAGAGATACTGAAATAGGTTTTTAAATTTAGCAAGCGCCTCGGTTCACGAGCGAAGCTGAAACGACGTTGCGGTTGAGGGTGGCGTCTTCACGAACGACCACGAGGAACGGGTGCGCCGAATCGGTCAGTGAAGAGGTATGTACTGTCTCACAGATTAAAATTCAGTGTCATCAAATATCGAAGTTTCCCAGGACTGCTTAGAATCAGAACTGGGGCAGGTGTAGGGTTCGGTAAGCGCCATTAGGGTTCAAGAGAGTCGAGTAATTCTGATGTTGTTAGACGTTGAAGCGGAATTGTAGGGCTTAGGGTATAGGGTTCTGGTATTCAGTGCATTCAGTATAGAAGGTCCGGAAATGAGCATGTTATGCATGTTATGCGTGTAAATGAGCATGTTATCCGTAAATGAGCATGTTATCCGTAAATGAGCAGTGTTGAAATTTATTTCGCGGAAATCTTGTCAATCAGATGTGGACCTGAAATTCTAGGGCATCTGAAAAATTGTAGAGTTTGTGAGGCTGAGTTGTTGAACGTTGATGTCATCCAGAGCTGTGAATTCGCTTCGATCCCGAGGAGTTCCTCGAGGAGGTTGGAAAATGGCGACTGGATCTGGAACGTCGAGTGAGACATCATGGAAAGGAGACCGGTAAGTCCACAACATTGAACTGTTTTCACTGTGTCCGAGCGACTGTGTATGGATTCTATATTTAACTGTGATTCAAGTTTGTTCATTTGATTCCTAGCGGGTGTATGGCAACAAAGTACACTTAAATAATGAAGAGAAACCTCAGATGATGAGTACTAGAATTCAGATATCTGTTAGGCTATAGTCGATTATATTTTTGATGTCCCATGAACAGAAGTGTGTTTCGAATCATGAATTTGCGAGTGATGATGGTATTGCACGAACGTCAGAATGTGCTTGTCCATACTGAGTCCGTCGAGTCCGGTCCGATTTAATGACAAGAGTAATCCATGTGCAAACCTCACATTTGGCGTTCCATCGGAACATTTGCAGATTCAATTTCCACTGTGTAAGGTCGGTTATTGAAAGCATTGTGAGAGCATTTGATTCGTCTCAGTGTGTTTTGTAACTTGAAACATGAATTTTGAGTATGTAAAACTTCCAGTGTAGTGTGTCAAACTTCTCTGTGAATGAATGTGAATTTACGCGTGATGGTAAGTTGCGATTAGTGCAATGTTAATCCGTACTTGCATCAGCCGGAGATCTCCGGATATTGTCGAGGTAGGATGAATCATGATTTATTTTCCCACGATTTAGTATATCTCAGAAATATCCGGAGATCTCCGGACGTTACGAAGTAGTGCATATACGCGCGTAGGAAGATGTGAATATCGTGAAACTCGACATTCAGGTCATCATCCGGAGATCTCCGGTTCAGGACAGAAGTGGCTCCGGCTGATACGTACCGAATCATTCCTAGACGGGTGCACACGGCACCCGCAAATCAGGCGGAAATCTCCGGATATGTTCGCAATGGAATCATTCGAAAACGAACGCCATTGCTGCTCACAATCCGACATAGAGCTGTAGATTTCGGGACGTTTCAAGCATGTTTTGATACCCCCTCACGCCGACTACAGATCGTTCCTGACGAACCGGAGATCTCCGGCTGAGCTCATGCAAGATACTTCAAGCGATTTAAGATCAGTCAAGTATCTGTAGATCTGATAATTGTGCGAAGACCTCCCTCGCTTGGGAAGTAATAAAATATTTTAGAAGTTCGATTTCTATCATCCACCCCTAAGAATGCAGCCAATTTTGAGTGACGGACTCTCCATAGGATACCGGTCAATTGCAGTGATTTCTAACTGCCTTTGTGCTCTTTTGAACTCATCTTGCAGGGATTCGTGGACAACCACACTTCCGACTGAAAGTCGTCCCGGGAAGCTTGGGGCATTTGTAGAGTTTTGGCTCCCTGAGTTTGTCTACAGAGGAAGTCACAATGCTGGCTACGTCTACAAATGCCGAGAGAGCATTACACAGTGGGGAATGAAGCTCTTGAAAACCCCTGAAGAAGCCTGGAAATACGTCCCCCAACTTCAGATTGGGAAACGGGGACACCCCGACATTGGACTCGAGATTCTAGACATGCAGGGTCTTGACAACGATGTCTGCCTCCTTGTCGTCCAGGAGAACGTGGACTCATCCACCGAGCCTCTCATATACGGCTTGATTCTGGAGACATCCAAGATTTCGGATGAGATGGCGGAGACATGTCAGAATGAGAACTTCTTATTCAGCCCTCCCACGAGTGATACATGGAGCCCGGCGTACGTTAATGAGCAGTGGAAGTGGATGGCAGAAGCACAAGAGAAGTCCCGAAAGCCCGTTCCAGACCCGACACCCATTCTGTCCCTGACACCAGAATCAACCCCGGGAAGAAAATGCAAGACAACCCTGAAAACTTCGACCCTAGGTTCCTCGTCGCGGGCAGAGAAGGGAAAGAAAGCGAAGGCCGATGAGCCTGGCCTGGCGATCGAAAAGTGCCTAAACTTCACACAGGTTGACCTTGCCAAAATGAAGAGGACTGAAGTTGAAGCAATTGGCAAGGTTCTCGACGACGCGTTCAAGAACATATACATACTCAAGAATAAGCCTTTGACAGTAGAAGACCCTGACACAAAGAAGGATGTCGTGAAGCTCGTTCATTTCAATAATCTACATAGGGCCCCCCCTGGAGGATTAGTGTACAAGGGCATCCAGAAAGAACGGCTCGAAGGAATCATCAACGTAGTTCGTGCGTCCTCGAAGGCCACGGCCCCAGAGATTCACATTCGAGTCTTGCCACTGAAGAATAGACCTGACGGAACTAAGGTGGACTTCTTCGCGACCAAACCGATGAAGGAGGACTGCCTTAGGGACACGACACACTTTTACATTATTGGTGGTCAGCATACTGTGGAGGCGCACAAGATCTTGTCACACGAACTGCCATCAATGTGGACGCTCGAAGAAATATCGCACTTCTCTATCATCCCGGTTTGGACCAAACCAAACCCCAAAGACATGACCCTGCTACAACTCTCGCGAGCTCTGAACCAGGATCTGACGGGTCTGCGGAAGGAGCAGAGTTTTACTGAGCAGCTGTAAACGTGCAGAGTGAAGTGGTTTGAGTTCGGAAAACCCGCCCCCCAACTCTATGGTCGTCCACAATCTGACGAATTCTCGGTAAGCTTACATCCTCCACCTGAATATATTTCAATTTCATCAATGAGCTCATTCTTCAAGCAACAAATCCAATCTATCGGAGATCTCCGGGTGCACACACACTGAGTTGTATATTATTGCAGACGTTCCAACGGCAAGTGGTGCCGACGGTTTTCACTCACCTCGGCAAAACTGACCCAAAAGACACGAAGGTCCCTCTTCTATTCGAGATGGACGACGCTGTGGTCCAGAAGTGGATCCAAATCGATAGGATGTTCGTCGCTGGACTCCTTCCAGACTCAAACGGGAAGATTGGCGATCCAGCTAAGCTAAAGCGGAAGCCTTTGGTGCAGAACGACTTCAAGCCACTCTATAAAATGCGCGCTGAAGACCTTGACTATCTTGCGGAGTTAGTGCTCGCGAAGAAGGTCTGTGTGAAGTCCTCCAAAGCGGCAAACCAAGGTACTATGAAAGGGCAGGCCGAGACACTCGAAAACGCGGCGAACAAGGAGAAGAGAATCCGGGCTATGAAGAATGAACTCATGTTAAATTACAAGTCGCACCCGCTTCCCTCGAAGGCTGCTGACTTCGTCCCTTACACGAAGGATCAGTGGGACACCTTTGCGCCAGAGTGGGATATTGGACGGGTTCAGCTCGAGTCCTGGGTGGACGCCGCTAATCACTCTGCCAAGGATAAAGCTTGGCTTGAGGGTCGACTGAAGGCGATCAACAAGGAGACCGACCCCACCCCGGACGTCCTTGTGTCCATCTGGAGTCAACACATCGTTGAGGATGCTGCCGAGGCCACACCCACGGATGACAAGTCCCTGTTCGACTCCAAATACACCTGCAGGGTTATGCCAGAGAGAGGGGGCGAGATCGCCGAAGTACTTATCATGCCGGACATTCAGGAGTGGCGTAACGTCAATGACCCTCACTTATACTTCTTTTTCCTCTAGCGCGTAAAAGACGACATATGCCGTGCACAGGTCCTGGATGCGTTGGACTTCAGAACCATTTTCGACCATCTGGAAGTGGACACGAAGGATGGGAGGACGAGGGTCAGATCACCGTCCGTCCTTATCACCGATGTCGCGGGATTCGTTGAATTGAAGAGGTACATCAGTCTTCGGCAGAGAGAGTCCAGGGGCAAGGTGAAATTGTGGGCGACGCATGTTGTCTATTACTTCCCCCACCCAGATGATTGGTTTCCGACCCCAGTAATCGGGGTCGAGGAGGCAGTGTATTGTGTATTCCTATATGAATACGACTCCAGCGAGACGCCAACTCAGTCATTCAAGAGGCTCTACAAAGTCCACGCAGACAAAATGCAGGCCTTCTATTCAGCTGCTCAACATCTAGAAACCATCCAGCGTTGGAAGCAAACCGGTGTCCCACAGCTCAGGATCTCGGTCCTTGATTTGCTGTTCACGGGGTTCATTAGAGAGGATATGGTGGTCGTCAATGTCCATGGTGGACCACATTTCACATGCCTCGGATTGGTATGCTGATCATCCTTCCCAAGCACTTCAACATCATAGATTTCTGGTCCGTCTTTTGGTATATGTTTTGGATGTTGCCTTACACAGGCTTTATCTTGCAGACTCACGACGCCCGGATCCTCGAGATTGTGAGCAGCGAAGATGCCAAACTCAAGGCAGAATCCTGCGCAGAAGAAATATTCAAGTACCACTTGAATCTCTTAGCCGACGTACCCGACGTACCCGACGCCGCTGCAGAGGAGTCGGAGGAGACTGCCATCACTGGGTCAACCCCAGGTGCTGGTGTTCTAACACGGGCAATGTCGAGGATGAACTACAGCGGCGAGGTATAACAACTAATAAAACTTCATGACCCGGAGATCTCTGGCTATTCATACGTTTAGGATGCCCTGCATATATTAGGGCTCATATTTCTCATCGCCTTGCTCAGATATAGTTCACCCGGTACACATGGACCACTTTGAACCGGAGATCTCCGGGTGTATTATACCGTTCTCATTTCAATTGCATCCTAATGTTCTTCGCACTGACTTCGTCAATGTGACGCAGACGCCTGATGCCACGATGATTGAAGTTGATGTGCGGTATCAACCGAGTTCATCAGCTGCACCAAACATTGGACTCCAGTCCTTGGCCATTGCCGCGCGGATCGTCGGAACGGGCACCCCATCCCCCCCCATACAGGTAGACGTTGATGAACCACCGTTTCCTATCAGGCAAGCCTTGCCTAGTTCGAGAAGCAACTCTACTCCGGCCGCTAGACTCGGTACTCCTGAAAAAGAAACTAGTTGGCATTCCGGCATGCCACGTTCTCCTTCGCCTGGTCGGGACGATGACACGGCAATGTCCGATCGCTTGGACTTTGACGATTCCCAAAGAGCACCCGGAGATCTCCCGTTGGCCGACCTTTCGAGGACGCGTCCATTAGTGGAGGTTGTTTGCAAGAGTGCCGAAGACTTGACGTTGCGTGACACCGATCAAACAATGGATGAGGCGTCGGCGCAGCAGACATTGCGTGAATTACATGCTATGAGCCCTCTACGCAACCCTCCGCGGAGCCACAGGCAGCTGGCTGAAAAAGAGAAGAAAAAAACAATCGCGAAGAATCCTACGGCGAAAGCTCCTCCACCTCCACCTACAATTCGGACAAGGGCCCAAAAAGATAAGGTGAATAGTTACTTGTCCATCAAACCTTCTTCATTGTTCTAAGGACAGTTCACTCGATGCAGACCTTATTCTTACCACTTCGTTACTGGTATTCAGGGGTCCGCAGGATCAACACAGTCGAAGGATGTCGGTGACAGGAACCCCGCACAGACTGCTCAAGTTTCTGGTGTAGCTCAGACTTCTAGGGATACTCCACCTACTGTCCCAGCTGCCTAATATGTACATTCATACTTATGTGCCATCATCTATATTGTGCTCATTTTTCCACCCAGCAATTCTGGATTGTGAGTGCAGAACACTTCTATATGTATAATTGAAATTTCACTTTGCTGAACAACTTCCCTATCTCAGTCTACGTACTCGTATTTTGGGTTCAGGTTCGACGAAGCCTACTACGATCGTCTGAGAGCCTCCAACCGAGGATCAGGTAACATCCAATCGGGTTTATCATGTCGTGTTTGACTTAAATGGAGTTCTTGTGCACAGGGGGGAATTCAAACAGGGACAACCGAGAGACATCAAAGTAAGGCCTGGTTCCACTGAACTCGTGAACTTCGTGGGAGAGAAGGCTAGAGTCTCATTGTGGAGCAGTGTGTTGGAAAAGAATATTGTGGATATTATCAAGGAGTTGCGCAAGAAAGGTGCTGTCATTCCGGAAGGCGTCACAATCCTGACGCAGACCCATTGCACAAAAACATCATATACGCTCCCATCCTATCCATCGAAGCCAATTTTCCTTAAGGACCTGACAATTTATAACGCTAAGGCGTGCCCCAAGTCTCCCAAGGATGTCTTGCTTGTGGACGATACTCCACTAAAGAACGTCCTTAACGATTCATTCAGCGCAGTTCATCCGCCATCATAGACTGGGAATTCGAAAGATACCTGGGTGTCCACCATTTTTCTCCCATGGCTCTCCGGACTGCTAGCGTCGAATGAGGATGTTCCCGACTTTGTTAGACGTCATCCATTGATGTTTGCCAGTGATTCAGTAGACAAAAATTCCAAAGAGGCCCGGTCCGTGGTGAAGGGCATAATTTCGGCTCCTTAGAACAATGAATTATACTGGTTATTTTAAACTCTATGCTTTGTAAATGTTACGTCAAGGATGTCTGTGGGATTTCGACCATTCAATTTTGAAGATAAATGTTGTTGTCAGTAACGTTATTTGTTGAGGTCCTTCTTTTTATTTGTTATTGTTAGTGTCTCGCCCCCAAGCTTCACCTTCCAATATCTGTGATCACTTCTGAGTATTCTCCTCACCATTTCGTCTACCGAACATTGGTCTGGGAGGGTCACCCGGAGATCTCTGGTCGAATTCGTGTCACTTGAACTCCTCCTACCATATTTTCTCCTCATTCCAGTGCTCTATTTCTAATTCGATGGTCTTGCCTTCTTATTTGCAGGTCATAATCATATCACTCCGCGGTCCTCTCTGCTCGGACGAGGTCCTTGACTCGGCCAAATCCCGCTCCACGCAGCTGCCTTCCTTTGATGACACGGCAGATGTTATTCGAATACTACTGCGGTATTTCAATGTCAGGATCTGGTCTCCTATGCGTCCAGATAGGCTCATGGAGGCCGCCCAATTGTTATTGCCCCCAGACATCTTATCAGATATTCTTTTTTGCTATGCCAACAAACAGACTCGAAGGCCCACTTATGTTAGGTTTCTCCACATCTTTAAGAAGGCTTCATTTAATCCTCGAACAAGGCATTATTTGTGGCCCAAATGTGTTGTTGTTGCAGATCTAGATCCATTCAAGAATCCTAGAAAGGCTATAGTTCATTATCTAACTTATGGGAGACACCATACTGGACGGGTAGAGGGCATCTGTAAAGCACTTAAATTAGAATAGTTGAATCGATTTTCCATAGATTACACGCGCCTCTTAGCAACGGCCACCCCTCATTTATTGTATGACACTTTTTTATAATGAAACAGTTTAGTATTGGACTCTTACTCTCATTTCATCCGGAGATATCCGGTTGCATGTTCTATCAATTGCGAGTATTTTCTGTCCGTAGCTCTGTCCCAGTTTTTCCTACCACATTTTTCCTAACCACACATTTGTGATGTACAGTATGTCCATCAATTTCTGTTCTCAGGACTCGGTTCTTCTTCTGAATTCCACCTTGATATTTACCCGGAGATATCCGGCTGCATGCTGCAGACTCACGTATTGTCTAGCCATTTCAAATTTGGTCGCTCTAGCCATTTCTTCCTTCATAAGTGTCATTGGTGATGCATTTAATGCTTGAATAGTACTCTAAACTCCTCGACTTTTATGCTTCACTATCTTTTATGAGGCACATCTCCGGATCTTTCTTTTAGTCCTTAGTCCAGAATTCACCTCATAGTCCAGAAATAGTTAAATATGGCATAGAGTTCCAAATGATTGCTCAACTAAAACAACTATAACAACTACCACAACTACTTGCATTTCAAAGTAGTACTGAAATAAAGTCCCAATCATGCACTTCATAACAGTGCTACCTAGGAGTATTAAGACCCTAAACCCTTCTTGGAATATCTGATGTCTTTTGTACCTGATCAGTTGCGTTTTGAGGACAAAAATTCCCCCCCTTGGAAGAATCTTGGACCTCAAAAGGGCCACTTCCCCATCTGAAAATCCCGCACACCCGCCGTCAACGTAGAGGCAAGTGCGTCAGGGCGTCCTGATGAGTAAGAAAGAGTGAGGCCACATTGAACTCCTCTTCTTTTTTAAACACGTCGGCCATGTCCGCCCCCATCCGCTCCATCTGCTTCCCGCCCGCTCCCCATCCGCAGCTCCCATCCGCAGTCCCTGTCCAATGCCCATCCGCGCCTATCCGCTCCCCACCCGCTCCCCATCCGCAGCACCCATCCGCTCCCCACCCGCTCTCCATCCGCAGCTCCCATCCGCAGCTCCCATCCGCAGTCCCTATCCGATGCCCATCCGCACCGATCCGCACCGATCCGCATCCATCCGCACCCATCCGCACCCATCCGCACCCATCCGCCCCCATCCGCCCCCATCCGCTCTCCACCCGCCCCCATCCGCTCCCCACCCGCCTCCATCCGCTCCCAACCCGTTCCCCGTCTGCAACTCCATCCGCAGTCCCTGTCCAATGCCCATCCGCGCCTATCCGCACCCATCCGCTCGCCACCCGCCCCCATCCGCTCCCCACCCGCTCCCCACCCGCAGCTCCCATCCGCACCCCCTGTCTGCTCTTCATCCACGCTCTATCCGCACCCATCCGCTCCATAAGCGCTCCCCATCAGCAGTTACCATCCGCAGCCCCCATCCGCAGTCCATGTACGCTCCTCATCCGCGCCCCATCCGCTCTCACCGATCCCCATCCGCTCCCCATCCGCGCCCATCCGCTCCCTGACCGCTCCCCGACCGTGCGGTTCCCAATGTTCGCGACCCGTCGGGACCTATATAAAGGCAACGAGGCCATTGACGATTTCACTTTTTGCACTCCACTCCTTGCCCAATGGGAACCCGAGACCTTGTTGCGTGAGCAGCATTGCACGGGTTTCGACAATACAAGAGTTTAGAGTGACGAATTGCGGGGAAACCCTTGCAGTTTTTTTCCAGACTCACTCACATAAACGTTGCACACCGGATAACCGGTTAACATTTTTTCACACAATGGCTGACAACAGGGTGCATTACCAAGATGCAGATATGCAACTCCATGAAGCTTATAATGTGGAAATTGCATCTGCCATTGCAACTCCTAATGATGTCAGCGGTGGTAACTTAGGTAGAGGCCAAGGCAACAGAGGTGGACCAAGCGAGAGAGGTGGCAGACGAGAACCCGGAATGAACCAAGAATTTTTTGCTCTCGGACGAAGTAAATCTCGTGGATCACAATCACATTCACGAGGTACACGAGGATCTGTGGGGGGAGGACGTGGAGCTGGGCGGTCTCGAAGATCAGAAAGCTTGGTTGGGGATCGAAACCTTGGAGGTCGTAGTTCAGGTGGCTCCAGTGTTGATCCCGAGCGTGGAGCCTCATCGGTACGACCACTTTCACATAATGTGGTACCAATGCCATCAGAGTCCTTAGTTCCCAGCGAACCTTCAGACGCAACAGGACGTGGACGGGGCAAACGACTAGCAGATTTAGAGGACTCGGGACGTGGGAAGAAAAGGCAAAGGACCTCTCATGTAGATCAGATGAGCAAGCCTTTCAGGACCAAGGTTGTGGCCAAGTTATTATCATGGTATAAAGATCATGATCTAGGTGAGCTGGAGAGACGCTACTTGAATCGAGGTGCTGCTGGATTGGAATTGTTGGGGGAGAGATTGAAAAACAATTGTCGACGGTGTTGCTAACGAAGAAACATTTGCCGAAGACAAACGCCGTTTTTCTCACGAAGAGTGGGTAAAGGAATACACTCAGAATGCCATTTTTAACCCCGTCATAACGCTTTGGGAGGTACAAGCCAAGATATTAACAAAAGAAGGTCGTGTGATATCTGGGTGGGAAGAATTGAAGGTGAAGTTAGATAAATTCAAGGAGGGGGTAATGAAAGTCAAGCCTCGAGGGAGAGTGAGCCAAAATGTCCCTTGGATTGAACGTGATTTGACCGTGCAAATTGCAACAAGAGGTCGCGAAGGGGTGGTGTGGCTCCCATTAGAGGCGGTGATAAAGGGACTAGATGGGAGGAACTATGAAGGTGGCTTTGGAATTGTGCGACGTGTAAGCATCGAAGGTGTGAGTTGCATTCCACCAAGTATAGAGTTCGCGGGGAAGACAATGAAGGAGGATTCGAAGACAAAGAATCGGGAGAAACGATCAATCGAGGCGCTAGCGTGTCCGGTGGATCATGCGGGAGTAATCAAGATTCAATTTCTCGATAGAAGAACGCACGAGTCATATACTCTATGGTGGAACGGAGGCTCACTCGCGTCCGTTTGGAGAATTGACTCAAAATACAAAGAGGAACATGAGGATGACATTCAAAGAAGTGCTGGAATCGACCTCGATGCCCATCTAGAATTGTGCATTTATCGCAAAAACCGGGCATATTTAGCATGGGCACTCATGTGCATCATGGACGTGATACATTCTCAACGGCTTTTGCACAATGATTTGAGTCCCAACAATGTAATGCTTCATTTCCCAAAAGACAAAACCGACGCCGTATACATTGGGGTGTGTGATTGGGGAATGGCATCTTGGGACGGCGAAGATAAGATGTCGAACTATGGTCGACCATCTAGCAGGGAGGTGCAAGCTTACAGAGGTAAATACCAACATGCGGCCCCCGAGCTATTCCATGTGTATGGCAAGCCCGGAACGGCAACATCACCGAGAAGAATGGGAATAAAGCATAAGCACAACCATAGATCTGAGGCGTATGCAGTGGGGTACTTGGCAAGGAGGATTTACAACCGCGATTGCTCTTCAAGCTTGTTCCAGAAGAACAAAAATCCAAGTTCATTGTCGCGTCGGTTTGAGCAAAGTATGGATGAGTTGTTGAAACCTGATCCACTAGAGCGATCCACCGTCACGCATGTGGTAGACATGTTGAAAAGACCGCCTTACAACCTGGAAACCCCATGGGACTTCTTCCGCAATGAGTAGTATATTGTGATATCATAGACAGGGTTGTTTGTCCGGTAGTGTCCGTCCGTCCGGCTGTCTGTCCGATAGAGGCTGTTGTCCGTCCGGTAGAGAATATTCTAGAATATTTGGATATGTTTGGGTATATTCGAGTATATTCCTATAGATTTGAGGCATATTCTTTGGAATATTCTAGGCATCTGTCCGGTAAGGGTGTTGTCCGTCCTGTTTGACTGTCCGACTGTCCGTCCGTCCGCTGTCTTTAAGCCCCTGTCCGTCTATGTAGACAACCCTGATCATAGACCTTAGATTTTGCTCGATATGTCGGATGTTGTTAATGGTGTAAAGTGTATACTTCTTTTGTAATCCCTTTTTGTAACAAGAGAAATCCTACGTGGACTTCCCTGATGTTTTGAATAAAGGCAAAGTGTTTATGAAACGATGTTTTCGTCTTCCCATCCTACCCTTCAAAACCTCTCAAATAAAGACAGAATAACTCAATCCACAATCACACAACCGCCTAAACCGCAACCAGTTTGTGGCCCATCGAAGGCAGTCCACGCCCAATCCGCTCTCCATCCGCATCCTATCCGCACCCATCCGCAATTCCAACCTGCCCCCATCCGCACACCATCCGCAGCTCCCATCGGCACTCCCTATCTGCTCCATCCGCTCCCCACCCGCTCCCCATCAGCAGTCCCCACCCGCCCTCATCCGCAATCCCCACCCGCCCCCATCTGCTCCCCACCCGCTCCTCATCCGTAGTCGATACCCGCTCCCCATCCGCTCCCAATCCGCACACCATCCGCAACACTTGCATCCGCAGTTCTTGTCCGCTCCCCGTCCGCGTCCTATCCGCACCCTTTTGGGCCCCATCCGCCCCCATCCGCTCCCCACCCGCCCCCATCCGCAGTCCCCACCCGCCCCCATTCGCTCCCCAGCCGCTCCTCATCCGCAGTCGATATCCGCTCCCCATCCGCGCCTCTCCGCCAAAAAAATGCAAGCTCACAAAATTTTCACTCAAGGGTTAATATTACATCCCTAAAGGTAAACAAGATGATATACACGTAGGATGCCATTGCCACCTGGGACGGCCACGTCTACCCTAAGGTAACTAAGTTACCTCTTGTGGGAGTAAAGCCTGTCTTTGACCCTACGTTGACCCTATTGTGTCGTGACGAAAGGGTCCGTCACGACACGACGCGTCATTGTCACAATGTCGCGATAGACAACCCTGCGTTTCCGAAACACCTCAGCCGCCTGCACACGCAGCGACGTTCTCTCCTGCACGAGCTTCACACTCCCGCAGAGCTCCCAACTCCGTCGTCGCTCTAGGAAGCACTCATGCATAACATAAAAACAAGGGAGAGAGGTTGGATCGGCAACCGTGTGTACACACACGCTACCTAAACCCCACAGTCCCACAACCACCATCAATCCGGGAACACAACCGCAACTCAAAATTCCGCTCTCCACGCATGTCCGGCTCGACCGTGTCCACAGACAAGTACGATGTCCAGCTCCTCCACACCGAGGCTCTCTCGATCACACTCGCAACTCAAACCCTACACGCGCAGCCCTACTCTCGCCCTCCAGGCAACACCGGACCTCCAGCTCCGATCGCACCACCCTGCCCACTAGTACCTCAGCCGCACCTTCGCCCGTGCTTCGCAGGGACGCTCCCACTTGCCGACGCCTTTCTCGCCCACAGTCCTCCCTCCCTGCCGCCGTGCCGGACTCCCAGCTCGCACGAGTTCCAACTCGCACCCTCTCGGCACAATTCGCGCACACACAAAAACGACTCTCTTTCCGAAAACACAGCGTGCGCACCACTGCGCGTGTCCACAGACACGACCCCCTTCACGTCAGCCACACTTCCAACCGCACCTCACTCCTAGCTCACACCTTCGCGCACACAGGCGCGCACTCCTCGCACTCAGGTGCGCACCACCGCAGCACCCCAACGCCGGATTCTCTCCCTCGCACCAGCCTCCTTCGCGCACTCAGATGCGCCCCTCGCAAAAAAAAAAACGGCTCCCCCAGACAGAGTCTCCCCGCTCACCTTCCCTGGAATTCGGCCTAGCCGGGGTCCTCTTTTTTTTTCCTCTTTTCCCTGTTTTTTTCTTTTCTTTTCCCGACAAGGCTGGCTTTCTTTTTATGAGGCAGCCCATGACCTCTCACAGAAGTGCAGGATTGGCTACTTACAGCCGTTTTTTAATGTTTTTAGTTTATCACGAGCATTAACTCGCCGCTTTGCTCCTGACAAGCCGCCCTAAAATTAAATTCGTAGTGGCTAGATTCGTCATGTGGCATGTGCATGGAGAAGTACCTCCAACCACCTTCTTTTTCTTCTCTTTTCCTGTTTTTTTTTTTTTCTTTTAATCTTTTAAAAACTATTACACTAGATCTAATACTATCTACTGATGATTTGCAATTTACTTATAAATTAAAAAAATAACCACACAGCTGGACTTCTAGCACCTTAATTAGTCTACCTAGATTTCCTTAGCATTTTTGAAGTTTCCTAAGTATTTTTCCCGAACGGTCAACCCGTCAATCACCTAGTCAAACCCTAGAATAAAATAGCAATTCAACTCGGAAAATTCTAGAAATTTTACCACTACTTCTACCTGCCAAGAGACACTCATCCCATTTTTTTCCATATTTTTTGACCCATTTCTCAAATTTTGGTCATTTTCCAAGGACTTTTCTTTTCGTCTTTTATCTTTTTTCTTCGTTTCCACTTCCACTACACTTTTAAGCACATTAGTAGGAAGGAGGAAGAATAGGAATTTTAGTGTCACATCATGGCTCTAGGCCTATTCATTAGGAATTTGACTCTAATAGATGGGTTGACCACCAATTTAACTAAAATTTGGTTAATACTATAAAAAAAACTCGAAAAAATGAAGAAAAGAGTGTGGGCCCATTTTGGCCACTCACACGCTTCACTGTCGATCTGCTCGTTGAAGACCGGCTCGTGATCGACTTGATTATTATGGATTTGCTCATTAAGACGTCGCATTATTGTAGGACCTGAAATTTTCAAAACCTGGAGGCCTCGTATGCGAGGCCTTCCTTACCAGCTTACAAGCTCATGTGCATTCTAGTTCATGCATTCGTGGTCATGTGCATTAAAGTGCATGTGAATTCTAGTTCTCGGTCCATGATGACTATAGTGGGACGGCAAGCATGAGCACGTCATGATAGAGTTGGACCAAAAATTAAAGAAAACCGTTAGCCTCGTACGCGAGGCCTACCACAGCGGTAAGTAATCTGGTGACTACCACTGCATGTATCTCGACGTTGACTTAAGTGCGACGACGAGCAGAAATACGTCACAACATTGTAGGTCCTAGTTGTCCTCCCTTTGCATCTTTTAAAGTTCTCCTACAACTGAATTTTTCCAGTGAGGCAGTCTCGGTTTTGACGTTCCACAGTCATGACATACCTGATTCGAAAGACATCCTGCAGGCCTTGCATGCAAGGCCTCCCTTGGCAGACATTGGGACCATGTGCATGGTATTGAATTTAGTTCGTTAACTTATTCATCATAGTAGTGTTGGTCCTTCACTTCCTCTTTCGACATCTGTATTAGTTCATCTTCAACTTTTTTTTTCCAGTGAGGCAGTCTTGATTATGTCCATCATGAGTCATGATGTACCTGATTCTATTGACATCCTGCAAGCCTCGCAATTGAATCATGGCAGTGCAGGTCGTACATGTCCTCTCACAGCATCTTTTTCAGATTTTGTGTAAGAGTTCAATTTCAGCACTAGATTCTTGTCGTGACCTGCATGCCTCGTATACGAGGCCTCCTTTGGCTGGTTTAAGGACGTTGTGCTAATGTGCTAAGTTAGTGCGGCAGTTCCAATATTTATTCGATTGTGCAGCCGTGAAGGACCAAATCTATGTCGATTTAGGAAGGCCTCGTACACAAGGCCTCCCTTGGCTGGTTATAGGACCTTGTGCTTATGTTATAAGTTTGTGCCGCAGTCCTAAAATTTTGTCGATTGTGCAGCCGAGAAGGACCAAATCCGTGTTGGTTTGGGAAGGCCTCGTATACGAGACCTTGAAGGTCGGTCTCGATTTTGTTCGTCTCTCGGCAGTGAAGGACAGGATTTCAAAAAATCCTCCAGGCCTCGTATGCGAGGCCTCTTATGGCCGCATTTCAGAGCTTCATACTCTCTTCACCTCTTTTGTGGTCATCACTCACGCCTGTCACAAGTCAACAACAGTCACGCTAACAACATGTCATCGTTGATTTCTTTCGAGTCATGATCAAATTTTGGTTCTCGGGATGCTCATACTTCTTCGCGATTGCAGCTTGTTCATTCTTGTAGAATCTTGTTCATTCGTTTGATGGATGCTAATTTAAGCCATTCAGCTTGTTCGTCCGGATTCGATGAAAATTTCCTGGCAGCTCCCAGCAACTTGTTGTACCGAATTCTTCAATGATCTTCAGGCCTTGTATGCGAGGCCTCCCTCCACAGCGTTTAAGAGCTTGTGCATTTGCCTGAAATTAGTCAGGCTCTTCTAATTGCTATAATTTTCTTATATTTCCTTTTGTAGAAAAACACACGGGACGACATGGTGGAAAGTTCACCACCATTATCGTCAACACCAAATGATGAAGTATGCGCTCAAAGACTTTAAACCTATTCTATCTCTGTGAAATGATCAAAGGCTTTTTGTTTATTTACAAGCTTCAATTTGAAACATAGATTTCAAACTTGAAGAAACATTTTCTCTAAATTTTGTAGTGTTTGCGTGAATTAGAAAGAAAAGGAATTCACTCCAGACGGCGAGGATCCAGATGACGGCCCTGATATTCAGGTTAGCCTTGGTTAGATTCTCATGCATGCATATAATCTCCCATTGTTATATATCTCCTAACTAATTTGATTCACGTATTGTAGAACGTTCCAACGACCGACTATGAGGATTCGTCATCAAAGTGCCCGAATGGATTGAAAAGTTCGCATGAGGGCAAAAGAGCAAGACGACTTCATCAGAAGTCGAATTTTGTGACAGTCCTAAAGAGCATGCGCGTTACAAAGGCTCCCTTTCATGTCCCCCTTTGCAGGATGATTGCCCTACCTCGAGTGCGGCCAATTCAAGAAATTGACGTCTGTGCTTTGCAGAAACGCTTTGAGGGAGGCTATATTGATGGAGATCGTGCATTCTACATCTCTATCTATGATGACCGAGAGCTAACACGCGATGTTAACCCTCAGATCATGTCAATGTGGGATGCACATTGGATTGCAGCAAATGAGCAATTTGAGGAGATGTTGAAGTCTAATCCAGAGTTTTCTGCATTTAGTGGCAAAATGTTTTAACACCATATTCGTTATATTGGGAAATTTCTATGACTATGGAGAAATATGGTTGTTGAAGTATCAATAAATATAGACATTTGTAGGTGCAAAGCATAAAGACAATGTATCAAGAATATTGTATTTTTTACCATGGATGGACCAAAATAGCTTATTGTCCAAAAAAGTGGTAACGATACAGGAAGCAAATACTATTAATCCAAGCTTTATTCAAAACTCCATGAAAAAAAGTCACACACAACACTCATTTACCTCGACGCAAATCACAATCGCCCTATTACTAATCAAACATTCTAGGGAGTCCCTCCGTAAGCCTCTATACGCGTCTTCAGAAAAGCCCTCTGACGTTGCCGAGTCCATGTTGCCCCATTCTCTTGCATTAATGGACTCTCAAGAAGACGCTGCAAACCCCGCCTTCGCACCTCGTCCGTGTTTGATTTGGGCAGCGAGTGACGGCGGGTGGAAGCAGAAGGAGAGCATGTGATTCCAGCAGCATTTCTTGAGAGAATACGGGGGCGAAGACATTTACCAGATGGTTCTTGCACAATAGGCGCCACAAACAATCCAAACAAATACACTTTAGGTCGAATACACCTACACGACAACACAAAAAAACTGTATCATCAAGATCCATCCTAGTGCACTTTAGCTCAAATGGAGCTAAAATGCAGAAGGTGAAATTCACAGAGCACATTTAATATCCAATGCACAAAAACAAGCTCAAATGAAGCAAAACTACAAGAGTGCAAGGTACCTCAACAACAAACCAAGACTCTCTAGGCAAGAACGACTCAATAGTGCAATAACTTGGAGGTCAGCATAACACGCACCGTGAGCGAGTGGTGGTGAGTGGCATCCCTTAAACCGTCATAGAGAATACACTTTGCCGGAATACAATTATCCAAGTTTAGGTGCGGAGACCCCGGAACTGAACGAGGCCACTGCGGCGAAATTTCAACAAAAGTGACACTCACATACCTCAGAACAATAGATAAAAATTCCAATCATTAAAAAAAGGACGACATTTCACCAGCAGTAGGTATCCAATCCGCACAATAAATTCGGTGGAGAAACATCACCATTGTATTATCAAAAAATATATACAAAACACGGCCCAACAAAATTTACAAAATGGAGCTGCAGTCAAACGAAACACTTTAGCTCCATTCGACCTGAAATGTATTAAGGATCTAAGCGCTTCCAACCACATTAGGAACGGAGATTCTGATAGGCTTGAATTGCGTTACAAATACTCGCAGCCTGACCACACGTCTTCTGATCATTATAGAACATCTCCCGACCCAAGGGATGTTCAGCACGGTACTGCGCTAGGCCACCTGAAAATTGATGAAGGTCAGAGAGATATGGTAGCAATTCCTCCAGCAGTACAGAATCATGTCTCGCGCAATCATTGTTGTGCGACCATGACGGAAGAAGAAGGACGTTCTCCGGCAAATTAAGGACATGCTTAATCGGGCTATCGTCAATGACAAGTGTATTTGACGGAGTATACTCACGGCCCAACCTATTAAAGAGATGGTTCGATAACGTCTTCAAGAAGATGTCCTTCTGAGTGCCAAATTCCTTCATGTAGATTGTTCTGTTACCGACCCTACCCTCGGGAACCCTATCACAACTCTGCTGACCAAAGATCCTGAGAGGATACGCAGAACTATGCTGAAAAAGATATTGACATATCTCACGTGTTGTAGATTCCATCATCGAACTCCAGATCGTGATGGTGGCAATCTTAGACAACTTCGTAAGGAATTCAACACAACCAAGGCGCACCCGAACAAGCTTAGGGCCTACTTCGGCCGGCAGCGAGGCCGAGTGAATGGACGGGATAGAGCCCCTGGACCCCCTGGCCTGCCATGATGGCTTACAAGTGCATAGAATCCCATTTAGGTCCAGCACAACATTCAACCATCTGCCCTCGGAATCTGAATAGACTCTAGGTATTTCTTCTAAATTACTGGCACCACTTATTGATGCCTCGCAGACCTGGTTCGGAAACGCCAGGAGAACGAACAATATTACTAAAGATTCATTAACAACGACAAGTCAACATAATGTAGAACGAAGAGAGCAAACGGGGGGGGGAAGCAACATGGGGAAGCGCAGAGTGTGGATAGTGTTAGAGGAGCACCTCGAGAACTTCATCATCTTGAAGCAATTCGTTTCGGACCCCCATCGATTCCAATAAAAGTTGGACGGTGTCAAGGGCCCTCGAGTGCTCCAGAACCATTTGGGGGCACGGTTCCGGGACAAGAAGAGCGGGCTCCTGGACAGGAGAATCACGATTGATCTCGTCTACGAGCACGGCCGAAGATTGGACGACATCCTCTACGACTGGGACTGCAGTTTGGACGACCTCATCTACGACTGGTTGAGCAATCGCGTCATCACCAAAACTAAGATCTGAAAAAATTCAACAACTTCAACCCATCAGCTCATGCGCACATTGGACACTGATACAATGTCAGAGTCGTCACATGTCAAGCAATTTAGCTCGAGTCGAGCTAAAGTGATCACTGAGCACTGTAATATTAACAAAAATACTGGAGTACAAAATTGGACATTTACAAAATGTTCTGGCTCTATACATTCGCAACTACGTTACACTAACCTGACGATGAGCTGGGGACATCAACGACAGAATCGTCCCGAGCGGGCGACTTCGGGGAGGAAGAGGGGCGGGTCGGCGGGGACAGGGGATCAGGCAGCGATTGAGCCCCCATGGAGACGGGGGAGGAACCCGCCGGAGACGGCATAAGCGAACCGCGAGGCAGACTCCTAGTCTCATCGTCACCTGAGATTGGAGGCTGAGGGATCGTAGAATTCACTACGGTTTGTGTCGTGGCGACAGGAGGCATAGTAGCCGTCATGAATCTCTGCATCATCAGCATCATGTCGTTATGCCTCTGGTCCTGGTCCCTCTTCATCTCCTCGTCACGCCTCCGCTGCATATCCCTAAGCTCCTCGTCACGCTCCGCCAGCCGCTGCTCCATCAACCTCATCCGGGTGGCCTCCTCTTCGAGCTTCTTCTCGAGGGCGATAAACCTGATGTCATCCTGAGCACTGCTCGCAGTTGCCAACGGTGAGCGGCCGGTCGCGCTGGCAACTTTCCTCTTCTTGGCTGCGGGGCGAGCGGATGACCCACCCAAGGTCGGAGCTGAATGAGGCCTCTCGGAGATATCAAGCGATTCGAACTCCACGAAATCGAGCCGTTGCCGCAAGGTACCCATTGTCTCTCCCGCTTCAGACTGAGAGCCACTATGAAGCTCCGCCGGAGTGTTGGTATCGAAGTCATCATGGGAATCGGCATCAGGTGTGACCGTACTGGTGCTCGGGCACACACCAATGGGGCTCGGGACCACATCCTCCTCCTCCTCCTCATCGACGAGATCGATAATCACTTTCCCCTTTCCCTTGGCAACAGCCTCTCCAAACTCGGGGAAGATCTCCGCGCTAATGTGATATGAACCAATAACGAAATCGGCCCGATCCAACAACAACGCTACATCCTGGGCGTCGTCCAGGTCCTGTTCATCGGTGTCGTGGGATATGCAGAATGCCTCCAGATCCAACATCTGCACACCAATGGATTAAACAAGTTACACTTTAGATCTAAAGTGAGCACAGAAGAACACTGATATGAAAACGCAGCCATTAAAACATGGAAGAATATGACGCGATTGACGACTGCTAAAAAACCATATAAGTATAAGCCGGCACTTTACCTCGACTCGAGCTAAAGTGCCACGCTACAAAGCATGAGAGACGACCTCTCTGAAATAATACATTCACAGTCAGAGAGAGGGATCAACAGTTTAGCTCGAGTCGAGCTAAACTGCAAGGATACTCACCACACTCGCAGTCAGTAATTTCGTCCCGCAAAAGAGCTGGACAGTAGAATCCCCTTTCTTGCAGAACAGCTCCAGAACCTTGATGAAGAACTCCATTCTCAGCTCGTTCATGTTCATGGAGTACGCCAGCTCGTTGTACTTGCGTAGCTTGGTGTGCAACACATGCTCCGGAGCTGCGTAGATCTTCTTCACGGCCGGAATCTGCGTAAGCTCTTTCTTGAAGAGAAAGAGGAGGCGAACCGGGTCGAGAGCGTTGTTGGTCTTCGGCGCAAATCCCCCTAAGCGCTCGTTGTCGGAGGGAAGATACTTTGACTGCAGGACGTCGTACGCATGGCACAACGACGGGCCCTCAGCAAACGCTGTCACTTGAAGGTGTGACTGCTCGTCGCCGCAAATGAAGAGCCACGCTAGAAGACCGGTGAGAGAAGGCTACCCTTTCGATGCGAACATTGTCATGAACTCGTCGAAGAAGGGCTTCTCCAATGACGACGTCGCCTTCCCTGCGAACCCAGGGATATTACGGAAGTCGATGATGCCGAGCTTCACGTTGCAGCCCAAGTTACGCCACGCATCCGAGGGCCATCCACCGAGCGAGTTGGTTGCCGCCTTGTATGGACGAAAGTGCAAGGCACCCACGGGTGCAACGAACCGCGCCCGCACATCGAGGAAGACTCTGAAGAACTCCTTCGCATACGGAGAGAGATCTTCACATTTGCAGTTGCGAAACTGCGTCTGCCTTGAGTTTGCGTAGTACAAATCCGGTGGACCCCAATCCAAGAGGGCACGCTTTGAGGCCTTGCTGACGTTGTAGTCCTTCTTGAACTTTCGCCAGTTGGAACGACTATACGCCCTAGTGCTGTTGAAGAAGGCGAGCTCCGGCCTGATCAACTGAAGCTCCATCCGAGCGACCTCCTTCCTCTTCCTTCAATCGACCCAGTCCCGGGCGCTGTAGCAATCCTCCAGCACTGATTGCGGCTGCTTTACAACCACCTTAGGATAAGGTAGTTTTCGCGATGGCCCTGATCGATTAAGAATATGCTTACACAGCGTTGCGTGATCAGCCTCGGTCATATTGCCGAAAAATTTAAAGAACTCGCGCGTCAATACCCCATCTTTCTCAGGCACCCAGGACTTGACATCCTTAAACTTCGACAAGGGCGACGTTGTTGAATCCACGTTGATGAGGTCGCCTTGTGCCGCCGAAGAGATGACATCCGACCAGAGCTTGAAGGTCTCATCGGACGAGGTGATAATCTTCACCTCGTTCGTAATCGAGAGCTCCTTCGCCTTTCCGGCTTTCTTGAGCGCTGCCTGGCTTTTGGCGACGTCAATCATTGCGAAGCGCTCACGAACCGCGTTTAGAAATGGCTGTGCAGAACATTGGCAGTGTTGATTTAGCGTACAACCACAGAGGGAAAAAAACCAAACCAGCAGGAACCAAAAATGCAGGTTAACTCGAGTCGAGCTAACTTGGAACCGGAGAGTGTACACTCTAAGTGCTCGAATCTGTATACAGAACTATACTAAGAAGGACAAGCACAGAAGTTACCTCGAGTCGAGCTAAAGTGCATGACCGTGGTTAAGATTAATTACCTCAAACTTCTTGTCATTGGCAATCTCCACTGCCGTTCTTCGACCTGATCTATGGGACCCGTGAATGCCTGCGGCGGAGTGCTTCGGCATCGGTCTTCCAGCTTGGATCCACAACGCGCGAGAGCCAAGGATATTTGTTGCCCACGTTGGCTTGAATTGGACCAAGTGATTTACGCGATTATAATACGCGGAAATCTTCCTCAGCTTCTCAGGGTCCTCCGTCCAGACAATGTAACACTGCCATGTTCGGAAGTGCCTTCTCATAACCTCCGGCACGGTACCGTTTATCATCGACTTTGATGCAGCAACGCTGTGCTGGCCGTTGATGATATAGAAGTCACAGTTGCTGAGCTCCTCAACCTTCGTTGGCATATGATCGAGCTTGGGCATGACGCAGAGAGTCTGCTTCTGCGTCTTGTCCGGCATTTCGAGGTAGTAATGCTTCAACTCCTCCATACCGCGAGGTTCGAATGCACGGATCGTCCACTCCGGCGGTGCATTATGCAGCCTCATCACATCAAGCTCGATCTTCATCTCTCTGTCTCCTTGGAAAAAATAGCTCTGATACTCCGTCCAAAATTTCTGATATATCTGTTGGACGTTGGTGTAGTCTGTTACCTCTCCGAACCCGAGCGCCGAAGGGAGTTCCAACAGTGCAGAGGCCATCGAATTGGCCAACTCTTCCTCTGAAACGAGTTTCGTCTTCTTCCTGGAAGAAGTCTCCGGCTTCTTGGCAGCTGAGCGCTTCTTGACGGGAGACGCTGACAGCGTATTGCGCAGGGTGCTTCGACTTGCTCTTGCACCTGGAGTTCTTACCGGTACCGATGCTTGACTTATATTCTGGCTACCTGTTACGGCACCAGAAACTACCGAAAGTTCTATTGGGCGCCTAGACGCGAT
The DNA here is from genome assembly GCA_963971425.1 of Bryoerythrophyllum caledonicum. NCBI lineage: Eukaryota > Viridiplantae > Streptophyta > Bryopsida > Pottiales > Pottiaceae > Bryoerythrophyllum > Bryoerythrophyllum caledonicum. The sequence goes on from OZ020517.1 coordinate 20,730,847, forward strand.
TAATTTCGCCTTCTCAAGAGCGGCAAAAGTACTCATTCTGGAAAGAATGACGCGGAGTTTGTTGGCTACAGCCTTTGCTTTCAGCGGCTGACCACTACTAGTCTCCCATTTCTTTTGGGAGATTTCCTGGTCGACCTGAGCCACTATGTCATCAAACTGTGACCCCCTAAGAGAACTGACTAAGTCGAAGATACAGAAGGGAGACGAAGTATTGTTCACTACAATAGTGAACATATAAGGATCGACAGACTCAGTGGTTGTCTCACACGACAACTTCACTATATCATTATCTTCGTGGACTACATCAATGATTTTGGTCTTGAAGTCGATGTGCTGGGGTTCATGGATATCACCAGCGAAGGTCTGACCAAACACTAGATTCTCAGTGTAGGGGGCCCACAGCAGCGTACACTTCAGTGTCATCGAAGGATCCTTGAGCTCCCAGCAATCTAAGTGGTTGTTGTCGTCTCCATCGTCATCGTCAATGTCGACAGGCTTTGGCTGGAAGAAGTGCTGCAGTTGAGACACCATCCTGTCCCTCTCAGATCTGTACAAACACGAAACGGAGCACAAATATTAGATTGTTTTAATAATCATCCGATTAGGATGGCGAGGTCACACATTAGCTCGACTCGAGCTAATGTGTAACTGAATACAAGTATGTAAATAATGCTCTGCAAGAAAATCTAGTCAATTTGACCGTTCGCTTAGACGCTTACAATCAACTCATGCCTGCTTCTCGTTCAACTCTCAGAACTGTGAAAGAGCTTCAGGTCACGCTCAAATCACTCACGAACCTCACTCTTTGAGGTTCTCAAGTGATTGAAGCGGGACTGAAGCTCTTGCACAATTTATGAGAGGTGAACGAAAAGTAGACGTGAGTTGAGTTAGGAGACTGCAATTACACCAATGTATCAATGTTGTATTCAAGTTTTAGCTTCATCTTTAGCTCGACTCGAGCTAAAGTGCTCATGCATGGATTGCATAGCTGAACAGTTCTGACACTTACAATATTCATTCAAACGAATTTCCTATACATCTATTTTCAAATCATGGCTACTTCTCGTTTAACTCTCAGAACTGCGAAAGAGCTTCAGTTCACCTTTAAATCACTCACGAACCTCAATCTTTGAGGTTCTCAAGTGGTTGAAGCGTGACTGAAGTTCTTGCACACATGTGAGAATTTAACGAGAAGTGGACATGAGTTGGGTCGTCGATATCATTGGTTTACTATACCTTTGGAGTGTTTAAAGTCCGAGTGTTGTTGTGTTTGAGTTGTTTAAGTTTATTGTCATACACTTTAGCTCGATTCGAGGTAAAGTGTGTTGGCTTTACCGGAAGGCCATGACATTTTTCAGACCGAGACTTTGAAAGTAGTCATTATGATTACTGTTCTTGTAGCCGGCTTTGACGCAACCATAGACGTATTAAGTCGAACATTTCTGTTCAACTCAAGCTTTAGAGGGCGTCCATTGTGCACTATTGATCACACTTTAGCTCGAGTCGAGCTAAAGTGCCCTCTCCAGTGTGCTTCATTGGCCATAGTTTACCTCGAGTCGAGTTTAAATGTAGCCTAAAGAGCACTGGAGAGCGCACTTTATCTCGAGTCGAGGTTAATGCAGCCACAAGAGCACACGGGGGATCTCACTTTAGCTCGACTCGAGCTAAAGTGTGAACCATATTGCTCAGTGGTGGCCCCACTTTAGCTCGAGTCGAGCTAAAGTGTGGCCCATTTTGCACAGTGGAAGCCCACTTTAGCCCGAGTCGAGCTAAAGTGTGGACAGTAGTGCAATATTGATGTCCCAGTTTAGCTCGACTCGAGCTAAACTGTGTTCATTGAAGAGCTTATTTATTGCAGTTTGTGCAGATCCGTCTTTCGTTATATGATATTGAAGGCGTAGGATTTAGGGCTCCTGGGTGAGAGCATGGATTTTACCTTTCAGCCATTGATTATGAACCTGAATCCCAGACAATTTCTGCTGGAACTAGAAGTCCTGCAACAACAATAACAAACCCACACACACAAAATCAAACAAAGTAGCACATGGAAACCAACACATTGAAATCATTCACAATGAAATCATTCACAATGAAATCAGCACTTTCAAATGAGCACATTGAAATTAACACATTGAATTCAGCACATTGAATTTAGCAATTGAAACCACGACATTGAATTCAATGTGCACATCTAAACTAGCACAAACCAGCACATTTAAACTAGCACAAACCACGACAAATAACCACAAACCACCACAAACCACCACATTCAAACTACCACATTCAAACCACCACATTGAATACACAATCTCATCTACCTTCTCACACATACATCAAAAGCAATGCTATCATACTGTTTCAATACATCATATCTAAAGCAAAACTACACAAATATCAAAAGAAATGCAAGACTGAATGAGTGCAGTTACCTTTAAAACTATGAAATCCGACTGAAAAAGCTGCAAGTCTTGTTCCTTCTTCACGTCAATCCTCCGAGCACCGCCGTTTCAGACTGTACGTGCTCACAGAAACTCGCAGAAACTCACACACACTCACAGAAACTCCTAGAAACTCACACACTCACAGAAACTCCTAGAAACTCACACAAACTCACAAACTCACAGAAACTCACAGAAACCCTCACAATCTCACACAAACAGCCCTAAACTCCAGCGCTGCAGTGGACACAAACTCACACAATTAAGAATCACACGTCCTACAAACCCTATCTGCAGGAAACCCTAACGTCCACGAAAGCCTAAACGCACGAAAGCCTAAACGCAGCAGTACAATATACACAAACTTAACAGACCCTGAACATTACGAAACCAACACAAACCGCAAACTCGCCTCAGAAAACAACAACGCCTAGACAAATACACACAAAACCACGACGAACCGACGCATAAACGCACAACCCTCACAAAACAAGAACGTAGACGGACACACACAAAACTCACAGCAACGAAAAGGAAGAGAAAATGCGAGCGCCAGGAGTTTCTAGGGTACCTTCGGGGGCACCTAAAGCCGTGAGGGTCGAAACCCTGTGGCCGTGTGGTGCTCCCGAGATACCCTCGGGATACCCTTCGTGATATTCGGGTGAGACCCTTGGATATTACAGATGGATGCACCACAAATTATTCACCTTCATCATTGATACCCGGAGTTTCAAGAAGCCATTTTAATCTTTCTAATGTAAGTTCTAGATATTACGCGCGTGTTGTATTTCTGTACTCGTAAATTTCCTACGCAATTTTTCTTGGCCATTAACACTACAATTTTGCATATTCTGGGGCAACGAACAGGTATTAGCAAAAGAAATGTGATTATTTCCAATTTCATTCGTATGATCTCAATTAAAACTTCTAAATTGGCATTTTCTCAATAATACACAAACTTGGATTGGACGGAAGTGAACGATTATAGTGTTTACTGTTACAAATAGGATTATAGTGTTTAGTTTTTTGTCATGCTTTCAGTGGATCAGCTGGCTTTCACTTGACTGGATTTCAATTTCTGCATTACAGAAGGAGTAAATTCATTACCATCGATGTATATAAGTTCCTCCTACACCAATTATTAGGTGAAGCACACTTAAGAGAGTTTTAAAGCTACGATTTTAAGATTCTATTACTTTGAATTCACGTTTTGATTATTTATGAGTTTGATATTATATACTTTGAGAATCGAATTGACATTAAGTATGTTAAGACCACATCTTGCAATTGTTTAATTATAAAATAAATGTCGGTGCACACTTTAGCTCTATTGGAGCTAAAGTGTGCATATTTTCTTTTTAGTTTCCTACATTTCCTGATGGTGCACACTTTAGCTCTAATAGAGCTAAAGTGTGAATTTTTTCTTTACTTTTCACTTCATTTTGCTTTTACTTTAACGGTACAAATCCAGTAGTTAGAGCATCTCCACCCCTAACGGGGAATTTTCCACGCCAGCGGGAAGGTGCCCAAGTTTGAGATGAAGGGAGGGGGGTTTACTCTTTTCCCCCCGCACCGTCCCCGAATTGGCCACTGTGAGGGAACGCCAGCGTCCAACACTTACGCCATAGTAGGCTAATTTGTTTTGGGGTTTTTATTGATTTTTTTTAACTCCCTCGTGTAATTACATGATTGAACACATGCTCCCGGGGAATTTTAGTCTCTCCTGTACTTTCTGTAAATTTATTGTTTAGAAGAACCGGCGCCGCCACTCCAGTGGGCCGATACACCGGCCTAGGCCTCACGGAGTGGGCTTTACCGTGTTTATTCTCGCATCCCGGTCCCTCGGCCCTGGTGGAGATTCTCTATTTCTAGTACACTACTAGCAATTGGCGCTTGCGTTGCAACGCATTAGTTCAACCATTTTCATGTAGTTTTTAAATCACAAAATATTAAAAAAAGAAAGGTAACAACAATCTACATAAAATATAAATACATCTTTGAAACCTATGCATGAATTTTAATAATGTAATAGAATAGAATAGAAAAAAATTAATTATGTTTTAGATTTTTTTGCATTTTAACATGGAATTTCAAAAAGGTTATGAACGTCAAATTTGTAATTAAGAGTTTCAAATTTATTTTGGGTAAGCACAAATTGCAACACACAAATGCAAATTTCACACACCCACAAACTCAACTTGCAATTACAATCTCAATTTTATACACCCACAAACTCAATTTGCAATTACAATCTCAAAACTTGCAATCTCACCTCAAAACTTGTAATTTCAATCTCCACAACTCGAATATGCAATTTTGCAACTCCAACTTTGTATGCCAACCTCCAAGATCACAACTCCAACTTCATTGCGTGGTTTTATATTACAAACTATATTAAAGAAAAGGTAACATGATTCACTGTGCGGTTGGCTGCACCGTTCCTAGCAATTGGCGCTTGCTTTGCAACGCATATGTCCAACCATTATAATGTAGTTTTTATAATACAAACTATAAATAATAAAAAGGTAACATGGTTCACTGCACGGTTGACTACGCAATTAACTGCGCGTTTGACTGCACTGTTTATGTAGTTCACCGCACGGTTGACTACGTGGTTCACTGCGTGGATTATGATTTTAGTAGTATGATTAGTCAACAAGTTGGCAACTAGTTTTAGCCACCATTGTCATGAATATTATCCCTCATTTGTTCACCTACTACAGTTCATTTTGTAATAGCCCTCTATCAAAACTCTTCCCTAGCACACAATTTTGATACTTGATAAATTGTATAAGCTCAATATGTTATGCCTACCGAACGCCATGCATTTATTCTTCGTCTCATCTTCAACCTCAATTTCTTATCGTCTTATCCACAACTATTCTCATTCCCATCTCTTGCATTTTTTAAATATTTTTTAATATTATCCAAATGAATATTTAATGTGTAATCATATAATTAGCCAATAACTAATGACTTTGTAATGATTTTTTATAGGATACTTCATGTATATTTGTATATCTAAAACTTCTATGCACAATTAAAGAATATTTAAATTTTACTTAATGAATGTTTGAAGTTTTAAAAGTATATTTTAGGATAGTTTAATTAATATTTGTATATTTAATGATTATTTATAGAGTATTTAATGCACTGTTAATGAATAGATAATGAATAGTGCATAAATTTCTAATGTAAAATTAATGTGTAGTTGAATATTCAATAAGTATTTAATGAATATTTACTGAATATGTAATGCACATTGAATGCATAAAACACCATATTCATTATATTGGGAGATTGGGAGCCTCCCAAAATAATATTTGAAGCTTGAGAATGACCTAAATATGCAAATATTTAGTAAATTTGCACAATGCAATTTGTCCAATATCTACAATATGGGTACATATTCAGCTTGAGTCGAGCTGAATGTGCACCAAAAAAATGTATTGGAAAAACCGTTCATAACTTTCAAAATCCTGGAAATCTCCCAATAAAATGAGTATGGTATTATAATATGTGATGGATATCTAATGAGTATTTTACTTGTATTTCTATATTTATTGTATGTTTAAGTTTTTTCCTTTTCCGATATTCCTTTCTTTTCTCATTTTCGTTTCCAGAAGAATGTTCTTATATTTCCAATCTTCTACTTGCAGTTTCATTTTCCCTCCATATTTTACATTCTACTTTGTCCAATTTTTGATATTTTTCGTTTGCTCCAAACCTACGTCCGATTATTCCCAAGCTCTTTCTTGCAAATTCTTGCTTTTCTACATGCACTCAACCCTTCCTTACTATGATGCTCAAGATGTAATCAAACCATGATTATGGTTTCCTAAACTAATTGTCCACAAGTAAAAAACTTTATGTTCCACTATTTACTAGGATTGACATTTAAAGTAGTAGTTGACATTGGGTGATGTATAGTTTTGACACTACACTTATTGTTCATTTTACAATTACTGTATGGATTCCTATTTAGTGTCCACTTCTCTAGAAGCCATCTTCTGTATACTGGAGCTACATAGTGCATTTTTGCTTTCTAATCTACTCCATTTAGTGATGGTGCACAATTTAGCGCTAGTAGAGCTAAACTGTGCATATTTTCTTTTTAGTTCACTGCACCCAGTGATGAGGCACACGTTAGCGCTACTGGAGCTAAAGTGTGTGCACACACTCCTTTTGGTTCATTGCACAAAGTGATGGTGAACACCTTTGCTAAAAATCGAGCTGATGTATGTGCAATGTGTATATCCACTTCTACAAACAATCATTTTGAACTCCGTACTTCTCTTTATGGTTAAGTATTTCACAAGTGAAATCGTAAATCTTGTGAAATATGTGGATCTAAATCTTGTGGATCTAAATCTCCAATAGTAATATTAAAAAGCAAAAAAATATGACGATCCCCTAGTCTTTAGTGGATATGAAGTCTAAGTATTCTTGGTACCCTAAATCAATAATATGTGACAATGTGTGAAAATGTATGAATTGGGATGTAATCTTATTTTTCACTAGAAGAATAACATGTTTATCCACAATATCATTCGTTCTAATATTACTTCTATGTATTCAAAATATCACATTCCATACTGAGTCATAGCAAAACGTTTTTTAGGTTGCTCGACGTGCCGGCAATCGAGAAGTTTCTCTTTTGGCTCGCATAACTTTTATTGAAGACGTTCATTGAGAAAATATAATTATGCCTCATGACTTTTATCATCCTTCTACAAAATTTTGAGAATTTCAAAAATAATTTATAACCACTAGAACGTGCTCAAAAACTAATTATTCCATTTTTGCATGTATCAATAAATTCAAAATCACTTACATTACGAACATTAAATTATGCCTGATGCACTAAGTGATACACTTTGTATTAGTTATATTTTATATTTTGATTATCCTTTTTTTGTCATGAGGAGGTCTCTCCGTTCCTTGTTGAAATCTTTTAATATTGTTCCACTCTCTATGTGTTACAAATGACAAAGTCTTTAATTTCACGTCAAAACATGAAATAAATTGTGTGTGGTCAAGAATTCTTCCATCTTTCATGTCATGCTTAGACTGCCACACCCTAAACTCATGATAATGCAATGCGAACTCAAATATAAGATATTTTAATTCAAAATATTAGTAACCAATTTCAATTCCAAATCCAGACCATGGAGACACTTGGGATTCTTGCCAAAGAATGCACATTCTAGATTGATGACAAAATAGTAACATGATGCACATTTTTAAAACCCCAAAGAAATGATGTCCAAAGCATGTTTGAATACATAAATTTTTGCTAAAAATACACGTGCACATAAAATATGTTTTTTTTAAAAATGCTACTTGTTTGTTAAGGTCTTTGATTTCAACATAATAGATAAGTCCTATTTGGATTGTAATACAAATTATTTCTAATCATCTCAATATCTTCTCGACATTTCCCTATACCTTAGTTGAATTGTCAATATCTTGAATGTTCAAAGTATTATTATATTGAAATGAAATGACATCAGAAGATAACACCTAAACCAAGGACCCTAAACCCTGAACCCTAAAACCTGAACTTAAATACCAAACCCTAAACCCTAAACCCCAAAACCCTAACCCTAAACCCTAAACCTAACCCTAACCCAAACCCTGAGCGTTACCCTAAAACCTTGTATATAACTCGCATGTGCGAGTATATTCGAGGTATGTACTCTTCCTTATTTTAGTCAGCGAGGAAATAGTTGATTATGTTTCCCGCTAAGATTTCGAATTTGCACCTTTTTAGGGGCTGTGGAAAAGCCCCCCCGCCAATTCTGAAGTTTCCTCCCGCCAATTCTGAAACGGTCGTGTGTCTGTGAATGACCTCGCCGATCCTCAAAAACTTTCTTCATTTCTTTCCTTTCTCACTTTGGTTGCTGTGCAAGGTTGTTGTGGAGAGGCTTGGAGGGAGAAGAACTGTCGGAGGTTGAGGAGGGTAACATCTACAGGTTACGCACGGTTGAGCAGGGCGCTTGCGCGAGGCAACAACGCACCAGTTGTCTTCTTCATAAGGTACACAATGTGTACTTCTTGCATTCTCTCTGCACAGTCTCTAGCAACTAGGATGTGACAATGTGTAGGGTTATTTGCGGTGGTTCCAGTTGCTACTGTGATTATTAAGCATCACTGCGAGTTTCGTGACGACTAACGGGAAGATTTGGGTTGTAGTACACAGAGAGTCAGATTCATATGCTGAAGAGTTTTACCATATGAATCCCTAAAAAGACGCCGAAAATCACGGAAGGACAGTTTAGCTCGACTCGAGCTAAACTGTCGATAAATATTATTATCGGTAGTTTAGCTCGAGTCGAGCTAAATTGTCTTACCTTCTTTTGAAGGAAAGTTTAGCTCGACTCGAGCTAAACTGACATACCTGATGTCCTATTTCTGTTTAACTCGACTCGAGTTAAAATAACAATGAGTCTGATAGTCATAAATTTAGGTCGGGTCGGGCTTAGTTGTCTTTGTCAAGGGTGAAATAATTTCATATTCGGCTTATAGCTAATTGCATGAAATTTTATACTTGTCATCTTATATCGCATGAGTTTACCTCGAGTCGAGCTAAATTTACCTGGTCTGCCATGTCAGCTCACTTGAATCATACTTTTTTTTTTCAAGCGCCAGACCTTACCTCGATTCGAGATCAATTATCCTACAAGGCGTTTACCCATTTTTATTTGTCAGGGTTTTTTATTATGTATCTCATTGGAATGCAGGATGTCGTCTTCGGAGGGCGACGATGTTCATGTTGACGCTCCCGTGAATCCAGACCTTCCTGAGTTTGATGTTATTCCTCGCCGTCTCTGGGTCGGGCTGACTGTTTCGCTTCACAATGGTTCGGGTGTTCGCGTTGCGGAGGGGTTGGTTCGCAATGTCCGGTCCAGTGCACTTCTAGGTTCCTCTGGTCCTCTTGGGGATTCGAATGTTGTAGTACAGGTGTCCAGTACTTTTGTTTTAGACGAAGCTCCTGATGAGTGGAGGTACTCGTTTAAGACCTGGCCTATTCAACAAGTCTTCTTAAACGGTGTGAGTCTCTTCCATCATTGCCTTCGGGACATTTACAATGTCTGGTTGGTTGAGCGTAACAGACCTCTAGGTGGGAGCTCCCGTTCGTACGACAATTCCTCAAGGAATACACGTCCAACAGTGTCCAGGAATGCTGAATTTCTCATGACCCCTCTTTCCATTAACGTTGTTGCGAGCAATAGTTGTTGCAGTCAAAACTGTGTTCAACACTACCCTAGAGATAAAATAAGAGTCCTTCGGACGCGCTTGTACAGTGAGACCATCGTGCAGTTCAGAAATCATATCAAACTCGACGTTCACAGGCAGTTTCATAGAGACGCTGCGGGTAGGAAGGTTGTGACCCTAGAGGGTGTGGACGTTTGTGCCCATGCCTGGATGAAAATCATGGGTGTAAGTTCGAGTACTTTCTATCGGAATGCGAAGGACGCTGCCGCTGGTCATGCCGCTCAACACCACGGGAATACCGGTTTGCGTAAGCCTAGAGGTCATACGGTTGTGGCTACTGCCGCTCTTGGAGCCATTCTCGATAGACATGCGGACCACATGCCTCACAAGTCTCGTGTTCTCCCATCTGGGGAGAAGGCTGTGGCAAAGGTCCTCCCTGCAAGTTTTAAGTGGAAGGATCAGATACCGCTTCTTGATGATCATCTCGCTGATTGCGGATTGCCGCCAATCTCAACCTCAAGCTTGAGTAAGATTCGGCGTGTGAGCTTCCCTGAGTACTATGCCAAGAAAGGTGGAGACAACTTTGCCCGTTGTTCTACTTGTGACAAATACCAGGATCAGAAGAAGCTTACTCAACCTGGAACACAAGCATCACTGCTATGGCAAAAGAAGATGCAGGTTCACATTGATTCTGCTTTCTCACATCGGGACTTGTACTACCTGAACCGATTTCGATCAAAGTCGTCGCCTCAGGAGGTTCTTACCATCATGCATGATAAGATGGATCACTCAAAGACCGCCTCCCCGGTTTTTTCACATAAAACAAAGCACCTAGATGGGCTTATGAAGTTGCCTCTTGCAATCACAGGTATGCTTGCCCATGGTCATGTGGACCAGCGTTACGCCCATTACGGCCTTGATTTATACTCCCATGATGCCAATTACACGGTCGGGTCGTTCGCAAAACTATTGCGTGACCTGGAGGCGCCTCCGAAGTCATCGTCCCGGCAACTCTTCCCAGAATCTAGTCCTCATCCATTGTATGCGGCGGTATTACGGGGTGCGGAGATGTGTTTGGATCCATTAGGGCCGATTCCAGATATCCTAGTTCCAGGGAGGCCTTTGCCACCAATACTGAATGTACAAATGGACAATGCAGTTGGTGATAACAAAAATAGATTTGTTTTCTGTTTTTGGTCTCTCCTTGTTGCAAAACGCATCTTCCGCGAGGTGTATGTTAATTTTATGCTAGTTGGGCATACACATGATGATATAGATGCATTATTTGGACGTTGGAGTATGACACTGAGGAAGGAGAGTTTTCCAACCATTCCTTTGCTCATGAGGTCGTTTATGAAAAATGAGAGTGTTCCCACAATCCCGCATCTCATCCAAGAGGTTCCTGACTTTAAGAAGTTCATTGGGGGTATGATTGCGGACGGTGATGAAGCTTTGGAGGGTCATACAAAGGCTCATCAGTTCAAGTTTTATGTGGATTCAAGTGGTTGTCCGGTAATGAAGTATAAAATCCTTTGTCATGATGAGGATTGGCTTCCTAAGGGAGGAGAAGGTAGTGGCATCAAATTGTGGAAGGAGGATTGTGAAGGAAGATCTTTATGGCCTCGCGGAGAACCTGATGCATTGAAGCCTTCTATGATGCGGCATCTCCATGAGGTGGTGAAGGGACTTTCAGGATTCATCGATCACTGGGAGCAATCATCTCGGGAGTCTGTTGAAGCCCGATCGCGTTTTGAGCCACTTTCGTATTATTGGCGTGATGTTAGAGCTGCTCTGATTATTCCAATGGATACGCCAATATCATTGGTAGACGGCTTTTGGCCGACGACGTGAATTGCCCATGCCATTGAAGATGAGTTGCCAACGGAGGGTGAGGTTCGTAAGGAGTACCGTGAAGATGAGCATTTTGTTGGCCAAAGGCGCGATCGTCCACCTCCTTCTTTTAGAGTTGGTCGTGATCTTTTTGCTGGCTATTTTGTTGCATTGCGTCCTTGTGATGGGGACGAGCGCCCATTTTGGATTGCTCAAGCAGTTTCAGATCCTAATTCTAACCCGGATATGCCAAACACCGTGCGTATCCAATTCTTCCGCCCTATATCGCGCGATCGGGATGTTTTGAAGTTCTATGAAGATTGGGACATAGATTGCAACCTTCCTTGGACAATTGAAAAGGGGATAGCCATAACGTGGGAGAGTACCGATTCAATCTTGACAGCATGGAAACCTAGGTCTTCAAAGAGGGATGGAGGTCATGTGCAAGATTCAACTACAAAAATTCCGAAGGAGCAAGTAGCAATTATCAAGGCCTCCTTGGAAGCACTTGCTAGCTCCGAATCGTAATAGACTTAGATAAATGAATTTCCTTTTCCTAGATTTTAGATTCTGATGCATAATACTTCATGTAGTATGTTAGATCCATTGGTGCTGGGATTATAGATATTTGTATTTCATTAATTTACACTCTGTATGACTATAATATGTGATGCCAATGATTGCTATGAAATATTCTCTCCATTCTTTTTGTGTATCGGTGATAATTTGCAGTATGTTTTATTTTCTTTTTATGATAACAATGTGGTAAATTGCTTCTAGTCTTGAAACCAATAATACCAGTAATTGCCTTCATGGTGAATGATAGAAAGTAAATGTTGGGTCGCACTTTAGCTCTAGTGGAGCTAAAGTGTGAGCAAATCTTCTTATTGACACTTTAGCTCTCCATTCTTTTTAGTTCAGTGTACTTAGTAATGGTGCGCACTTTAGGTCAAGTGGAGCTAAAGTGTGTGGAGTTTCCTTTTTGAGTTCATTGCACTTCTAAGTGATGGGGACACTTTAGTTCGAAAAGAGGTAGTGTGTGCAATTTTTTTCCCACTTCTGAGCACCATCATTTGAAACTCGTTATATATTTTTTTTGCCAATGTGTATTCCACAAGGAGAATTGAAATTCTTTTAAATCAAAAAGGGCTCATCAAAATGTGTTAAGCTAATTCTCTTACAAGTGGATATTTGTCCGTCATTTAGCTCACTTTTAGCTAAATTGGAGCATGGTGTTAATCCGGGTTAGTAGGATCGAGTGTGAATATTTAGCTATTCATATTCAATGAACACATGTGGTATAAAAGAAGTGTCAACTAATGTGTTCTTCTTTTCAATATTATAGTTAGATTCGTAATGTAATGTTATCCGTAGTATTTATTTTTCTACGGGTTTTTGTAGAAAACATTACCTCCCAATTTAATGGAAACTCATATCCCTCCATATTGTAGAGTTTAGATGTGCACTTTAGCTCTTATTATCTACATGTGTTAATTTGGGAGTCACTAAATCTCCCAATACAACGAATATGGTGTTTTTTTGTCTGGGACGGAAATCACAGGTACTACACATGGTAGCGTTTTATTTCAAAACAACATTGCGACGACCCTCATTGGCATTATGCTGTTCAATGCATTGTACTGAACCCGAACGGACGGATATCGGTCCTACTCAACTGCATGCACGATGTGAATTGGTAAATTCTCTAACATTTATCCTTTAAGCCATGCATAATTTGTCATCTTCTATGACATTGGAGTCTTTAAAGAACTAATTCAATACGTATGATTTTACAGGTCAACCCAGAACGATTTTGTAAAGAGCAGCCTTCTAGCAAAACTTCAGCGCATTCGGTATTATGGTGGGCTCAGGTTGGAAGATTTCAAGGATCTGTTGACGTCGGAGGAATTCAAGACGTGCTTTAAAGTGCGGCAGTCTCGTGCAGCATGGTTTCCGTTAACGGTTGATGTTTTTATATCGTTCTTATACCGGGTATTGATGGCACTTCATACACATTCATATTTACGAGCATTGAAACCAATTATTAGTTTTTTTCTTAAACAAACTAATTTTGTTATGATTGCAGCAAGATATTGCTCGCGCATCTGATGAGGCGGCAATTGATTATGAGAAGAAGACCACGCCAGAGGATAGAAGTGCAGAAGGGGTGTGGAGGGTCATGAGCGATGCTGCAGCGAACACCGTGACGTCAATCAAGAGCAAAGACTTTCAGAAATACCTTGCAATCGCCAATCCCAAGAACGGCGAGGACTTCTTTGATGAGGTAGAGTTTCTATGCTATTGTGTGTTGTATTGTTGTGTGTTCTCTATTATTTGATTTCGTAAACCGATCAATCATTTACTTCATTCTACAGCTATCTGATTTTAAATTTTTGATTTTCTACAGATCAATTTCCATTTTAGTCACTTCAAGAAGACAGAAATGACCATCAAGAAATTACAAAAGGTAGCAACCGCCGCGGTGGAGCCTCGTTTCAAAGCTAGGTGGTTGCATTTCTGGAACTCTCCTTCAATGGTTTGGTCAGCTTTCCACTTTCTAACTACGCAGTTTAAAGATGGCGCTCTTGATTCCTTTCTCAATCGTGCAACATTTTGGGCTCAAGTACACATTGAATTCATTTTCATGTCACTTGAAGTCTTTTTTATCTTGAGTAGTAAGTAGGAGGTCTGACTTTTGGAATTTATGATACCAGTTGGAGGACAAATTCATCGCCCATTTTGACGAAATTTGTGCAACGGGCACAATTTCAGTGAACTGGGACGCATTGTCTGGTATTGAAAAGCCCTCCGAGTATGTGGAAAAATGGCGCATGATATTATGGAAGAAGGCATTTATGGTTATTGTGCATCCGGGTTTGAAACCACCATTTCAGAAGAATACAAAGTTTGATGAGTTGCCTGGAGCTGACCTCGCCATTAAACGGCTTCTATACAGGTTTGTCTCTTGTATTCTATACTCTTTTATCTTAGTTCAAATATATTTTGAAATTGAGTGGTTTAATTTACTCAAAATTTATTTCTACAGGTACATTGTAAGGGAGCTGATACCAAAGAACGCGCTTCAGCAACCACTATGTCCTTCATTTCTTTCAACTTGGATTCAGCCTTCATCAGACTTGTGCATCTTCACAGAGGTTCAGAAGAAGAGGTATTCCACTCAAGTTTTACAAGGTGGTGGATGGTACTTGGAATGCTCCGCCAATTTTGTTCCGGATGCGGAGAAGGAGCTATTTCAAGGTCTTATAGAGGTTTCAGTACTACCTGATTCATCTCCACTAGGGGAGCCAGAGTTCAAGATTGTAGAGCAGTCTTCATCCCCACCAGTGTTAGGTCAAGAGGAGACCTCCGGTAAGAAGAAGCGACTTTTGAAAGTTGATAAGGAAAAGCTCACCAGAGATGCGCAGGCTACGAAGAAGGCTGAGATTCAAGCAGCAGTTGATGCCGCCCTAGTTGAGAGAGACACCTTAAATCTTTCCTTGATGTCTGATCCAACAGGTATGACTAGGAACGAGGTCTTGGCATGGAACTCTCCTCCAGTCGTGGCATCCTCTCAAGCCGCTGGTTCAAGCCTAGTTGAAGTTACAAGGATGGAAGTCCAACAGCGCAAGCAACGACAGTTTCAGTTTTCTGAGTCTTCCGTTGCTCCGTTGCCAGTTGTCTCATCAGAGTGTTTCATAAAAAATATATCACTCTTGTCTATCATGCAGTCTCTCTCAGAGGCAGGAGGCCCACCCCAGCTATGGGAGCAGCTACATCAATTCATTTCAAAGGTTAGTCTTTGTTAGCCTTATTTGTTTATAGTATTCCCTCCATTACATTGACCCGCATTTGTTTATCCCCATTGGATTTTTTGCTTGCAGGTTGGTGTAGGAAGAATGCGGAAAGTTTCAAATGACAGTTGCAAACACAGTGGATTGGATCTAATTGTGGCTGACATTCCAAAGAACTTACCGGTACCTGGGATCTCTCAATCTATTGATGCCATTCCTTTGTCGAATTCGAGGCCAGATAATTATATTGATACTATTTTTGAGTTTGCTGACACTTATCTTCATGACAACGCTGCTTTACTTCTGCTTCATCCAAATGATAGAGATCTACAACTTGAAATTGATGAATGTGCTTCTACATAGGACTTCAAGCTACTCATTGATTGGTGGGCATTGAACGAGCTGCCTTTAGCTTTGCCTCGAGATCCCTCTGCAACAGTAAGCACTCTAAACCATTTTTTGATAATTATTAGTTTTAGTTTTAAACTTCCTTTTGGTATATCTAATCCATCATAATATATATTGTTTCTTTTGCAAGGGACAAGATTCTGTGTTCAGCTATTTCTTCGTGACGCTCCCATCGTCTCGAAATTCTCAGTTCGCTCTCCACTTGTTGAGCTCGACATCTTGTTCAATCCGGTGAACGTTGCTTCACAGCTCATGCACGGCGACTCACCATGGCGAGGGGCTCATGAAAAAGCAGTTGATTTCATGAAGACCATTCTGGAATCCCTCACAAAAAGTGGGGATATTGTCTTAGATTGGAATGCCTCTACAGGTAAGCATTCCTTTACATATGCCGTAAACTAATTTATTTTTATTATTCAGTTCCAATTTCTCTTCTCTATTGATTTGTACTACTAGGTCCAACTATTTGGGTGTGTCAATCAATGGGCCTTCATGTATTGGCCTTCGAAGAAGACTCAGAGATTTTCGAGTCATTGCTCACACCGCTAATTCCAAAGTCAGCTATGGAATTGGTAGTGGAGAGGAGGAAGAACTTGCAACGTACTCAAGGGGAACCAGTATAGAAGAAGCAAAAAAGCAGTCGTATTCCTTCTTGTACGTAAGTTCAACCCAAGTTCAAGAATTTTTTGTTGTTTTCAAAATCGTTGTACGTTATCATTATCAACTTTGCACCTCATTGTTGCCCTGTTTCTTTGTAGAGCTCTGCCGTTATTGTCATCTCCAGATTCTTCCTTCTCTTTACCTATCTGGACAAAGAGAACTGCGAAGATTCAATCACCTATGAAATCTCCTCCACCAACACGTCAGAGGCAGAGGTATCACAAAGATGTACTCCGTTATGTGCAGGTAGAGGCAGAGGTTGGTAATGGAAGCGAGGGTAGTTCAGATTACACGGAGTAGTTGTTTTGTGTACTCATTGTCAATATCTCCTTCAATAAGATCTTATTTGCCATTCCAACTCAAGCCAACCCAAAATGAGTACTCTTCTTGTAAACATTCTAATTGTACCTATTCTAGTTTTAATTGAAACATGCCTTTTATTTTGCTACCCTCTTCTAAACTATCTAGACACGGAATAATGTACCACATCAATCACAACTTAAAACTTATTCCAATTTGTAACTGCGTACAAAACTGTCAGATAGATTAGACAACTAGTCTGTCAAGAAGAAGAACGCCGGTACCCGAAGGGAACCGGCGTGAATAAAGTGTCTGTTCGTTCCATTGCTAAGACCATGCCCACCGGACAAGGAATTAGCGAACTGGAACTACTTCCCCCTTTCGAGGGTAGACACTATGTAACGAGTAGCCAGAAACCAACCAACAACGATCAACCACGACCAAACTAACTAATCAACAAAAAGCAAAACCAAACAGGCAGTCAATCAGGAAGAGACAGAGTGGCAAAGTTCCTAAGGGGGGTCTTGCCTATCAAGAAGGACTTGGTTGTTTTCGATTTTGCGTTTATGCAGTAAAATAGACATGGCATGTTGAATAGCGATGGTGTTGATATTTTTAAAGGTAGTTTTAATTGTATCAATGGGTATCTTGAAGGTATCTTCGAGAGTTTTCATAGATGGGATAAAGGTGGTGGCACGAGCGCCGGATGTGATAACAATAAGGGGGTCCACATTCCAGCCGAGGGCAATGATGTCGTCTATGAGGGGTTGGTATTTATCTATTTTGTTTTGTATTGTTTCCGGGGAGAATCTATCGTTGCAATATGTAAATTCGATGAATTGAATGGTGTAGTCTTGGTTGATGTTCTCGGGTGGTGGGTCGTTGTATGGTAAACCTTTGACACAAAGAATGTCCGGTTTGAGCCTAGCGTTGCAATGACATCTTTGGGTCATACATGAGCATGGAAGTAGCCATGGGGGGACCGTGTTTTCTTGTGGATTGCTATTAAAAGTGTCGGCGTTCATAAGTATGAAACATCTCGATTTATTGTAGGAGGTGATTAGTTTTCGGACTTCCCATACCGCTTTGTTATGTCTTTTAACAATTAGGGAGTGTATGTGGTGGTTTTGGCATTTGAGTAGCACATGAAGCCATGTGTCTGGGTCCGTTGAGGGGCATATGGGGCATGTTATGGATGGGAACCTTTCTATTCCAAAGAAGAGTTGTTTGCGAGCGTTTCCCATGTACTGACCCGTACGGAATTTGATGAGGCACGTTATTTGTGAGTCCGAGATGATGGGGTTTTTCCAAAAGTTTGTAGAGAGTTCATTGTCTATGTCGTTATTGTTAGTCCATTTTTCTATGTTAGGAATATTTTCTGAAATTGTATCCAGGTTGTTGTAGAGGTCTTGTTTTTTGAGATATTTGCCCAGAAATCTAATTGGGCCTTTGTCGGGGGTATCTTCTTTGGAAGGCCAGTCTTCTTTTTGAAAGTAGTATGGGGTGGCATGAGCATGTTCGTGAGGGTCTATGGCGTTTTTGTGTGTTTTTTCTCGGCCTTCTTTTGCAAGTTTGTCTGCTTGTTCGTTGCCATCAATGTTGGCATGGGCTCTGACTTTGTGAAGGGTTGTGATTTGTGTACGTTTTTGTAACATTTGTACCATTGATGTTAGTATGGTTTGGTCGGGATGACTGTTGTGAAGGGTTGGGTGTGTTATTTGAGTGTTTAGTAGGTAGAGTGCATTTATACAATCGGTGAATATATGTGCAGGTTCATTTTTGTATTTTGTTGTGATGATTTGTAGTGTTTTGTGAATGGCCATGAGTTCTGCTCTAAGGATATTTTGTAGTCCATGGAGTCTTTTGGCTAGTTTAATTTCTTTGGTAGAATTATATATGCCATAGCCAGCTTTTTCTCTTCGCCAAGAGCCCGGGCTAATTTGTTCCGGTGGTTTAAAGGAGCCGTCGGTGTAATAACTGTATGCGGGGTTAAATTTTGGTGTGGTATGAGTTGGGTAGTCTGGGAGAGGGGGAGGTATGACGGAGTAGTTTAATGTGTTGTTGTCATAGTTTAATTTTGACCAATTTTTACTTTTGTTTACGGGGGTTTGTATGGGTGTTGGTGGGGCCGGTTTTGTGTATGGTCGTTGTATGTCTAGATTGTCTGTTATGGAGGTAAGTTCCGCAAGTTGTTTTAGGGAGCCCAGGTTTTGATTTTGATGATGGACGCATAGTATTTGTAATGTAGATGGCTCTATTCGGGGTTTTTTTAGCTCGGGTGGGATATTAGGTTCTTCGTATGGTATTGTGTCTGCTTCGAATAATGCAATGATGTGGGAATCTGGGAATGGGTTTGAATGTTGGTTGTTGTTTTGGTACCAATTATTGTTCGGTGTGACGATGATTGTTTTTGTGTTATTTGGATCGTGTTTGGCGGCAAGTCTAGCCCAATGTATGGCTTGTTCTATGTCTTTCTCGTTGTGGGGGTGAGCTATTCCATTTCCGATCCATTTGTGTTCAAAGGCCTTGCCTAGGGATCCAAATATTTTGTCTCTTTCGTACGGTGAGTAAAATTTATTTAGTTTGGTAGGACATGTGATCGGGGAGGAAAAGTATGAGTGTTCGATGTTAAAGGATGATATTAGTGAGTCTAAAATGGGGGTGGGTATTGTGTATTGCGCATTTTTGAGGGGGTCAGTTTTTGGTATTCGATATTTATATCTTTGGTAAAGCCATATTAGTTCGGTTTCAAAGGGTTGGGTTGTTGGTTCAATGTTTGTAGGGGTTTGTAATTTTGTATGATATTGGTTCCATAACCATTGGAGCCGGGTAATGGGTATGGTGTGTAAATGTCGGCCGTTTTCTTCATATAGATGTGCTTGATTGTTATCTATTTGAATTGTGTTTGAGGATGTAAGGATATCATTTTCGGGGTTGCATTCTGTTGTGTAGATGTTTAAGAGTGGGATAATTATGGGTGGCGTTACGGACCTTGAGTCTGAGGATTGTTCTTGTGGATGGTGGGCAAGGATGATATCTGAGTATATTTTGTTTTGGATCTTTTGGTAGTATTGTTTTAATTTTTCAGTGTTATGTGTGGAGGTATTGGTGTCATGCCGTGGAAAAAGGTCTCTTTGGGGGAGCCATTTATTGTATGTATTATCATTGTGTTGCCATTGGCATAGATATTTTGTGTAGGTATTTTGTATGTTATTTGTGTCTGTGTGTTGGATATGTTTATGGTTTATGATATTATTAATGGGGTATGTGGTAGGGTTTTTGGGGATGTATGTTGGGGGGCGGGGGTGGTATGTATGTGGAGGGTTAGGGGGATTGGTTGCTGTGAGAATATTTCTTGGAATGATGTTATTGTTGAGGGTGATGAATGGATCTTTAAGTGTATGAGAGTATGGGTGTATGTTGCAAGGAGTATGACATATAGTGGGGCATGTTATGTGGCAAAATAGTTGTTTAGCAACACTTAGGGCACTCTTTATTAGTTTAGATGGGGTGAAGTGGTAGGTTTTGAAGTCCTCATTGTTCATGATGTGTGTACCGTTAGGTAAGGTAATTTGGTTTAGTTCAAAAATATTTTTTGAGAGGAGTTTTTGTAGAAGCTTTTGGGAGAGTTGGGCATTGAGTGTGTTATGATTTAATGTTTCTTGGCGCCATAGTATTTCTAGTGTTGTGGGATTAGTGAGGAAGTTCGGGAGCGTACTTTTAAGGTGGGCTTTAGCTGTATGTTTTAATAAGAAGAATGTTCGTGTTATTGGTGATCTTATGCAGTCACTTTTTTTAATTCTCGGTATGTTTTCAGCGCCACCATATTGGGCAAGGACATAGTGAGTTAATCCATTATATATTTTCCCAAGTCTTCCTTTATCGTTTAGAGCATTTTGCAGTTGTTCGCCTATACATCGGAGGTATGCGTTTTTGAGGGAGAAAGCTTCAAGTCCAAATAGGTTATGTGGTAGTTGGATTATTGCGTTTGACATACATTTTGGTAATCCGCATATGGTTTTTTGTATGGCTATTATTTTTTTATCAAGTTTTCTGATAGCTGGCATAGAGTATGGTACACCGTAGAAACTGTATGCCACACCTGGGCGTAGTACGGTATCAACCATTTTTATTTTTTGTTTCATGGTGGCTGGGCATGTTGTTAGTTCTTTGCATTGTTTGATGAGTTTTGTCGTTGTGGTGTGGATTTGGATTTTCCATTTTAGTGAGGGAACAAGGTTTGTGCCTAAGTATATGTATGGTTCATTTTGGTGTAGTATGGGGATCGGTTGATTGCGGTAATTGATGTTCGAGGCTTGTATTAGGGCTTTGAAAGCGGTAGGATTCAATTTGGATTTG
The DNA here is from genome assembly GCA_963971425.1 of Bryoerythrophyllum caledonicum. Taxonomy (NCBI): domain Eukaryota; kingdom Viridiplantae; phylum Streptophyta; class Bryopsida; order Pottiales; family Pottiaceae; genus Bryoerythrophyllum; species Bryoerythrophyllum caledonicum. The sequence goes on from OZ020517.1 coordinate 20,751,851, forward strand.
TTTGGGCAACCGGTAGCGGCACATTTTGGGACACCTACGTCCATACCGGCCCATTTACAATACCTATCAATTTTGTTTAGTTGTATTTGGATTGATTTGATTTTGTTAGTTATGGTGGCTAGGTCATCCGCGTATGCGGCAGAGTTTATTATGACCTGTGATGTGCCAAAAGTGTATCCGTAATTTCCTCTTTCTAGCCATCTGAGTAGTGGTTCTAGAAATATGATGAATAGGTATGGGCTGAGGGTATCCCCTTGTATAGTTCCTCTTTGGATGGGTATAGGTTTTGTTTTCCCAAAGTGTTCGCCGGTATAGCATGTAGCTGATTTAGAATAGATGTTTCCAACAAGTGTAGTTGCATCTTTTGGGTAACCAAGGTCCAACATTATTGCTAGAAGTCGGGCATGGTCAATTGAGCCAAAGGCATTTTTGAAGTCCACGTATAGTATGTATATATCTTGGTTAGTAAACTTTGCGTCTTCTAGTGCGGCTATTATAGTTTGTATTTGTCGTGCGGTACTTCTCTCTGCTCTAAATCCTTCTTGACTATCATGTAGGATTTTGAATTTTTCACCGTATGAGGATAGTATGGAGGTGAGTGTACTGGTAAAGAGTTTGTATATTGTGTTAGAAATGCAATTGGTCTATGGTTGGGTAGTATGGACGGGTCGCCTTTTTTTTATAGTAGAATTGTTGTACTTAATTTCCATGAGTTTGGTATCTGTTTTTGTTTATAGCAGTGGGAGAAGAACAGAAATAATAGCTTGTGAAATCTTGGAGGCATATTTTTTAGTATTGAGTTTGGTATACGGTCTGGGCCTGGGGCTTTATTATTTCCAAGATTTTGAAGGCATGTGTCGTATGTGGCTCTGTTGAGGTATTTATGAAGTGGAATTTCTGGTTCGCCCCGTTTGTCAAGGGTATATCCGTCTAGGTCGTGCCAAGGGTATTGGCGTATTGCACATGTGCATTCTATTGTATGTTGTGGCTGGTAATTACATGTTAGTACTGTTGGTCTATTGGTTTTTGTTTGTTGGTTAAATATTTCATTCGCAATGTCTTCGGGGCTAGTTAGAATATTATTATATTGATCTTTGATACAATCCATTGGTGGGGATTCGAGGTTTTTAAAGATTTTTTTGTTAATTTTTTTGGGGCTGATTTCGTATAGTTGTCTATATTTTGAGATGGCTTTTCTAATGTTTTCTTTTGCGTATTTTGTGATTATTTTCCGGGCTTGTATGTTGGCATTTTTTGCAATTATCGCGATATCTTTTATCCATGTATCGTGGGGAAGGTCCGGAGGCGGCGGGGTAGGGATTTGGGTGTGTTGTATAGTTAGTAGTTCGTTGTTTATGGGGTGGTTACGCCATTGAGGGTTGTTTTTTACAATTCTGATGGTTTTACGTATGGTATGGTATGTGGTTAAGTGTTGTTTCCAAGTTTTAGAAAGTTTGCGGGGTAGATACCCGCCTTGTTGAGAGGTTCTGTTTGTCATTTGGGGTATTGGGTGTGCTCTACAAGTTTGTTCTAGTGTATCAGAGATTTTATTGATGAGTTTGTCTAGAGAGTGGCATGCTTCTTGCCATTGAGTTTGTGTTAATTGGCTATTGTTTTCAAGAATGTTTATGAGGTAGTCTATTTGTACGGAGTTTTCTTCGAAGAATTTTGTGTTGAATTTTTCTATATTGGTTTTTGGGATGGGGTTGAGTATGCGTATAGTGTCTTTGTTTGGGATTGTAGGAGTTCTACTAATTAGTGTGTTATTTGGGATGTGCAGTTGTATGGGTGAGTGGTCCGAATTGAGAATAATATCTTTGTTTGTTGTAGAGGTGTATTGTGTGTTGTTGTTTGTATTTATATAGAAACCATCTATTAGACTCCAATCACTATAATTGTAGCCACCTTGTCTAGAGAATTGAGTATCGGTATTGATGTAGGTGAAGTTTAAGTTTTCTGTGAAGCGACGCCATTGGTAATCAATGTTTTGAGGGGGAGTGTGATGGTTTCCATTTTGGCGGCCAATTAGCGCTATGTCTCTATTGAAGTTTCCACATAATAGGTATGTATGATTGGGATGATTATTAATATGGGTTGTAATAGTGTTTTGTATATCTAAGAGAAATCTAGTATCTTCGGGATGGGATGGCATATACATGTGAAAGATTAACCACGGTTGTAGTGGGTGATTAGTGATTTTAATTATTTGAATGTATGGTGATATGTGCATTGGGGTAGGGATTTTGTTGATGTTGCCGGGGAATGTATATTTTTTGTGTATTAATGTAAGGAGGCCACCGCGGCCCGGTGTGTATGGTCTCCTTTGTTGTATGCATCTTGTAAGTGCATGTGTGTTGTTAAAGATGAGTTTATAGTTTTGAAATATATTTTGTATATATTTTGTAGATTTTGTGGCGGATAGTTTTGTTTCTTGTATAACTATAAGAGCCGGTGGTGTGTCTGTGTTTGCGACTAGAGTTTGTAAGCTAGGGAGGGCAGTGTTTAGTGAGGAGGCATTCCATGTGATTATGTATGTATTTTCTTGGTTTGGTCTAATGTTTTGATTTTGAGGAGGGATGTAGGGAAGAGGTGGGGGTGGGTGGGTGTATTCTGGTATAGGGTCTAGGCATTTTAGTGATTCATTTATGAGGTTGTTAGGGAGGTAAGGGAATTTTAGTTTTATTATATCATTTGAGGGTGGTATGACTTGACTATGTAAGAAGTCGTATAGTCTTTGATGTATTGAGTTTTCATGATTTATAATATTTTGGCTGTCTACTAGGAATTGAGTATAGGGGTGTGGAGTGTAAATGTGTCGTTCTGGTGGGTTTTGTAAGGTTAATAAGGTTTGTAGGAGTGAATTAGTCCATGTAATTGTGTTCAAATTTTGTGGATTTAGAAGTTGGTTACATTCATCTATGCTTGGATGAGTGGTGATTATTAGTGCATATAAGATGTGGGGTGGTGGATGCGTATTTTTTTGTTGTATGTATTGGGCAATGTTTGGGTGGGAAGTGTTGTGTATGTGGTGTAATGTGTGTGTGTTTTTTAGAAATGGTGCGAAGGGTTTTGCAATGTGTTCATATTCTGGTTGGAGTTTTATGGTATTAGGTATAAAGTAGATTTTGGCATTTTTCTTATGTGATGTAGGATGTCTTTTTAGTATATTGGGCATGGGTCCCGGGTTGGTTTCAATGTCTCCTCCTAGAAGTAGTAGAAGTTTGTGGTATATATGTTTAGTGGTGTATTTTATAGGCTTTGTTGTGTTATTAATGGCTTGTTGGTTTGGGGGTAGGTGGATGTTTGTATTTTGTGTGTGAGTTGTGGGTTTATTTATTTTTATAGTAGGTGTAGTTGTTTTTGTCTTTAGTTTATTATTTGTCCATGTGTTTTTTGTGGTTGTTTTTGTTTTAGTGGTGTATGGATGTATGTATGATTGGTTGTATTTTATCTTGGTTGTTTTTGTCCGTGTGTATATGTAACTGTTATGTTTAAGACTATTTGTATGTGGGTTTATGTTGGTTTTTAAAGTGGTTTTAAAGTCCTTTTTTTCATATGCGGTGTTATTATATACTTTGTGGTTTGTACAATTGTTTGTTTTGGTGTTTGTATTAGTATTTGGTATGAAATATGTTTTGGCATTCTTTTTGTGCGAAGTGGGGTGTCTTTTTAATATGTTCGGCATGGGTCTATGGTAAGTCTTCATGTCTCCTCCAATTAATATTAGAAGTTTGTAGTAGATGGATTTTTTGTTTTGTTTTAGTATTTTTTGTTTTTGAATGTGACTTTGGTGGTTTTTTGATTGTATGTATTTGTTTTTGTGTGTGTGTATGTCTATGTATGTGTTATGATTCCCGCCGACCTTCTTTGGAGACCGGCGTTCTTCTTTGTATGTGTTACGTTGATGGTGTGTTGTTGTCTTTGTGTGTGTATATGTATTTTTATTTGTTTTTATATTAGTATTTATTCGTATGTTCGTATTAGTATATGCCTCGGTTTTTGTCTCGGTGTTTGTATCAGTATCCTTGTTAGTATTCGTGTTATAATTTGTACTAGTATACGGGCCAATATTGATATTAGTATTTGTATTAGTGTAAGTATCAGTATCAGTATTTGTATTAGTATACGTAACAGTATATGTATCTGTATACGTACCATTATACAAATATTTATACAGATACGTACTAGTATACGGAAAAAATATATTGATATTTATTTCAATCAGATTCGTATATATTCTTACTATCATTAGAATTTCTATTTTTAGTAATTCTATTTTTGGCACCTTCGGCGCCCCCTCGGCCGGCGAGACATAAATCTCCCCTTCTATTTTTAATATTCTACATACTCTCAACAAATTCCTACTCTTCAATCGCAAACTCTTCTCATCTTTATATATATAAATTTTAATATTACTATTAACTTTCCTTTTATCCCTGTAATTCATATTCCACTTTGTATTTTTGGTCTGTACTATTTTATTATTACTACCTTTTCTATTTATTTTTACTCTAAATTTTTTTTTTCTCATTACAAGTTTGGTTAATTTCCCATCCTTGATTTTTGAATTTCTTAGGATGCATATTCTATTTTTAGTACATCTGTTTATAGCTATGTTCTTCATATTTGTATTCTTATTATAATTAATTCCCATTACTATTTTGGTGAATTTTCCATCCCTTATATTTGAATTTCTTATGATACATATTCTATTTTTAGTACTGATGTTTATAGCTACGTTCTTCATACTTGTATTCGTATTATAATTAATTCTCATTACTAATTTTGTTAATTTTCCATTCCCTATTTTGGATTTTCTTAGGAAGCATATTCTATTTTTAGTTATATTGTTTGTTGCTATATTCCTATTATTTGAATTCTTATGATAATTATTTCTCGTTACTATTTTGGTTAATTTTCCATCCCTTATTTTGTAATTTCTTAGGAAGCATATTCTATTTTTAGTACTATTGTTTGTTGCTATGTTCTTATTATATGTATTCTTCTGATAATTATTTCTCATTACTAATTTGGTTAATTTTGCATCCCTCATTTTTGAATTTCTTAGGAAACATAATCTATTTTTAATGTTGTTTTTTGTTCCTACGTTCTTATTATTTGTATTCTTATGATAATTATTTCTCGTTACTATTTTGGTTAATTTTCCTTCCTTTATTTTTGGTTTTCTTAGGAAGCATATTCTATTTTTAGTACTACTATTCGTTGCTATGTTCTTATTATTTGTATTCTTATGATAATGGTTTTTTACCTTTATTTTCTTCTTACATATCCTCTCCGATTTTCTTCTTTTCTTTTTAGTATTGCTTGCTCTATTTGAAATTTTTGAAAATTTAAAAATATCTATCTTCTTCCTATTTAATTTATTATATCTCTTTCTACTCTCCTTGCTTTTCCTATCTTTAGCCATTTTCATATTCCTTGCCTTTTGATGATATGTAGTTATAAATGTGTGGGTTGTCTTTGTATATGTGTGTGTATGTGTAGTTTTATTTGGTTTTGTATGTCCCTTAGAATTTGTTTTGGTATTTGTATCTATATTCGTATCAATATTTATGACAATACTTTTATTAGTATTTGAACCATTATTCGTATTAGTGTTTGTATTGGTTTTTTTTAATTTGTACTAGTATAGGTATTAGTATTCATTTCAATGTACGTATCAGTATACATACCAATATATGTACAAGTATCAGTATACGCGCCCTTATGCATATCAGTATACGTACACGTATACATATCAGTATACATATCCGTATATATATTTGTATACGTATCAGTATAGGTGCCAGTATATATGCCATTGTATGTATCAGTATATGTATTAGTTTTTATGTTAGTATTTGAACCAGTAGGTGTACTAGTATATGTGGCAGCGTATGTACCAGTATTTGTACCAGTATTTGTGTTATATATCATATGGTGTGGTAATAATTCAAGTTTTGTGAGTAATTTACGATGTATTCTTTTGGTATAGGTGATTATTTTGTGTAGAATACAATTTTTTTTGGTATAGTATTGAGTATGGTCTTTGAGGTATTTCGTATAGCATTTGTATTGAGAATAGCATTGAATACAGTATTTTGTATAGTCCCATATGGAGTATGGTCTATATATTCTAGTAAGGTGTATGTATTGTGTATGATTTTTTATCCGGTGTACTAGTTTTGTATTTGTATTTATATACTTGTATACTATTATGTAATTGACTATATTTCTATATGAACACTCTACTCCGTGTTGTATTTTGTAGTAAACTAAGGAATGTATATGTTTTGCTATGTGGTCTTTGAAGCTCACATGTTTGGCCGGTTCTCTTCAATTCTTGCATTGTTGACTCTTCCCGTGAATGCTCTCATATTTTGGAGGGTGGCTAGCATTGATTCTTGGATGCACTCCATTTGTGTCTTCAATTCGTCATGTAATTTGTCGGTGTACTCCTTGTTTTCTTGCCTTAGTTTCTTGTTGTTCTCCTCCAATAACTCCACAATGTCCTTCTTGGTGATGGCTTCATTCTTCTCTTGCATGTTGAACGTGGTAATGGTGTTGACGATTGCGGTGTTGATGTCTTCAAACCCAAACTCCTTGATTTGTTCGGCGGTAGGAGGCTCCACCCCCTCTAAGCTTCTTCTATGCGGTGCGAAGTCCACATAGTTTCCCCCTAGTTCGTGAGTCTTCTTCACAAAAGTCCTATACACTATGGGGTTAGCACAAAGGACGTTGGCACTACCGTTGTGGTGGGTGCCATTGTCCCGGTGGAACCATATAGAGCGCACATTAGTACCTCCCATGATTTTGTATATTTCATGGGTAGTGTTTGCAAGGTCCAAGCGGATAGGGAGGGGAGATAAAGTGAGGGTTAGAGCATCCTTTCTAGACTTGGTTTCGAAAATACCTTTTGGTCCTTTGGTGTCAAGGACTTGTCTTGCTTGCAAATTTTCACTTCGCATGGTGATGTGATGTGCTAGTATCTTCTTCACTTGTTGAGGGGTAGTGGCGATGATGAAGGCGTGTGAGTCTTCTCTTGTTTTTTGGACGCCCGAAATCTCAAACTTGTGGCCCCGGTGAAAGCTATTGCCAAGTATCTCCTTAAAGAGTACTTGAGCGGAAACCCCTATCAAAGTGTCACACTTGATCTTCACGGAGAGGTTAGATCCTTTGGCAATGCCATGATAGGACTTGCACACTTTCCCAACTACACACTCATCGTCAATAGTTAGAATAAAGGGCCTAAGGCCCTTGAGTAGCATTAGTCCATCAATCTCCGGTTTGAGGAGATGCAATTTAATGTTCCCGGCCCACACTCCTTTAGTTTTCCCATTTTTAATGCTTAGGCATTGGATGGCAATTAGATCAATAAGGTCCTTTCCTAAAGCAATGTTCATTTTTTTTAGTCTTTCTTCCACCATTTTTTTTACTACATCATGCATGAGTGGATTTTTAGGTGTTTCAAAGAAGATGGCAATATGAAAGTCAAGGGAGAGGCCAGAATTCTCACAAGTTTTGATGTCACATGGCACTTGGGTGATGTTGAAATGTTGGCTCATCCCATCGCTTGTTGCCATGGGGTAAAGCATTTGTGGGATTCGGGGGAAGGCCACCCTTGCGTTGCATACTTCCGTAGCCTCATCCGCCTTCATTCCCCTTGTGACCATGTCCTCTATGGATTCACCGCTATACAATTCTTCGGCACCATCTTCCAACGCCAAGGTCTCCATGTCTTGGAAACCTAGCCAAAATTTAAACTTTGAAAATTCTGGGTCTTGGAGGGGCTTACCTTTTTCTGAAGTCGAAACTTTACTCTTCTTGTGGCTGCTAGATACTGCTGTGCCCTTCTGAAGTGCTCTGATGGGGCTTCCTTCCAAGCCCTCCATGTCGTCGTTGCTGTATTCAGACCTCCTGGAATTCCCTGCCATGCCTCTAGGACAAGTTGGGAGGTCGCTCGGGCTTATTGGGAGGTTGTAGTGAAAAGTAGGGAGGTCGTGAAAGGTAGGGAGGTTGTTGGGGAGGTGTTGATAGGTCGCAAGTGTGTTTTGGTGGGTCGCAGTGTGGGTTTTAGTGGCCGTTAGGAGGGTCGAGGGTACTGGGAGGGGGGTCGCAGTTGGTTGTCTACGGGGAGGAGTGTGGTGAGAGAGAGTTGTTGGTGTTGGGTTATCTAGCTTGTTTTCTGTGGGGAGAAGGTGGGGGAGGGTTCTGTGGTGGGAGGGACTGGGTTTGTAGTGTGCGGGGAGAGAGAGGGGGGAGGTTATGGATAGGAGAGGTTTTGCTACGTTCCCTGTCTGTGTGTATTCTGGATCAGAGGGGAGGGGGGAGACTATACTTCTGCAGAAGTGGGCTCGGGAGAGGTTTTCAGGTATGGGGGGTCTGCTTGGGTTTGGGTGTAGGGGGATCTGTCTGGGTTCGGGATCTGGGGAGAGGAGGTGGAGTGTTTGGCTACGGGGGTGGACGGGGAAGGATCTGCTATGGAAGGGGAAGATGGGGAAGAGCGAGGGAGATTGTGCGGTGGGAGGGTTGGGGGGGGCCGAGGTGGGCAGGAGGGTGGAGAAGGGAGTTGATGCGAGGGAAATACGGAGGGAAATTGAGGTGGGGGACGGAGGGAAGCTGAGGTAGAGAGGATGGGGTGTGTGGATGGGCTGTGGGTGAGGAGTGAGAGAGAGGGCGATAGAAATCAAATGAGGGCGAGTGTAGGAGAGAACCTGCAGGGTCTCGCTCACGTCTTCGCGCGTCGCCGTCTGTTTGTTGTTGGTCTTCGTGGCTTTTCCTTTATACCTTGTGTTCGCTGTTGTGTCCGCCTTTTGATGGTCTTCTCTTGTATTTGTGCTGCCTTGTCTTGTGTTGTTCTGGTTCGTTTCTTTTGTTTTGGGCTGGCTGTGAAGTTTGTTGATTCTCTCCACTGTCCTTGCAGGTTGGCTGCGGCGTTTCTGTTCCTGCCTTTTTTGAGTCGAATCTCCTCGGATCTGGCTGCAGCTTTGGATCCAAACAAAGTTCTTTCGATGTACAAGTATATACTGCTTCTTTTTGTCTATTAGCTGTGTTCGTTTTTTATTTTGTTTTTCTAGGGTTTTGTTAGGGTTTTTTTGTTTCGTGCGAAAGTGGCAGCTACGTTTTGTGTTTATGTTTTTATGGGCTACTGCTATTGATTTTACTAGTAATTCTGTTATGTTATACACCTGATTATGGTACGTTTTATGTTTTTTATACTGAATATGCGAGCTGTAATAATTAAAGGTGTTAGAAAACTTACCTGGATTTTCTGTCGTGGAGTGTTGATGGTGATTGTTGTTTCGGTTGGGCCTGCTAGGCTGTTGTAGTTGAATTCGGTTGCCTCTGCAGCTGGGTCTTTCGATCCTAGAATTGAATTTATTTGTGGTTCTACAGCAGCTTGGCCTAACGTGTCTCGTTTCTATGCAGATTTTTGTCCTGTTCGCAATCTTCAGCGGTTGCACTCCAGCCTGGGACTTCCAGCTTGGCGCTTTCGGATTTCTGCTGTATCGTATCAGTTCGGCGTTGGATCCTGTGTCACTTCTGCACAGTATATTTGTATCCAGTTGGTCTGGTTCGCTGGTTAGCAATCTAGGAGGAGTATCTGTACTGATGTATGCTAGGGTAATATTAAGATTGTACGTCTCCTGCTCTACGGATTCGTTTGTGTCCAAGCGGTATTTTGTTACTTGCGAGTTGTCATTGCGGTTATCAGAAAGTTCTATGTCTGTGAGAGTGTTGTGTCTATCATTGCTAGGTGTGTGTACTAGGGGGCATTCTATTGGTACTACTGTGAGTTTAAGGTGTACTAGAAAAAAACAAGCAAAATACACTAAATCTAGGATAAGCAACAATGAAAGTAAGGTGTATGGGTAAGAAATAGCCTGGTATAGTGCGCAGTAGCTCTTGAGCTCGGATTTGCTAGTCCGTCCTCCAATGTTGTATGTTGTGGCGCTGGTTCGGAGGGTGTGGGACTTGTGGGCGGCTTGCAGATCTGGGAACTCTCTCAGATTGCGGTAGTCAAGTATGTTGGTACTTTGAAGAGTAGATCTGTGTCCAACACGAGTCCCAAGCTTTCAGATCTAAAACTCTCCACAGATCCTCCTTCAAATCACCTCGATTTCCTCACTAAAACCTCAGATCTGGAGCTTGTGAGCCCTTCCAACACTGCCTGCTTCCCAGGCCTAACCCTAGAACCAAATCAGATGCAAAATAGGGGCTCCCAACAAGGTCCAGCACTCCTTGTATCCTATAATGTTTGATTTGAGGCTAAGTCCCACACTCCCCCTCACCAGAGATTACGGAGCTCACTCAGCCATATCGTTCTACACTAGTCTGTCATTGAGTAATGCATCAGAATTTAGTAGCATATTAAAGGCAAGGCTGGATTATAAAATGTTCACTGAATGACGTACACTATATTGTTCGTACCGTAAACCATACATACAAAAATACATTTGATATAATATCCACGATTTTGTTTTATAATGAGCAAATGGATACATGTCTTTTTCAATACTAAGAATCTATTGAAAATCTCATTAGAAGTATGTATAGAGAACCATAAAGATGTAGTTTTTGTGGGGCTAAGTAAAACTGGAAAAATTTAGATACAATCTTCATTTCGTAAACCCTAAACTCTAAATCCAAAATTCCAATTCATTAAATCAAAGTTTAAGTATACTAGTATACATCATGCGAACATACCAAATCCTGGATTTCTCTAATATTGAGAATGCGAAGCCTTTCATCCACGACCATAGGATATTTTATGAAACTACAACAAGTCATGCTTTTATTTTTATCCATCATACTCATTATAGTGTAAAATAATCCACGGCCACAGACCCTCTTGTGAGCTAAAAAAAATGTCTTCAGCACACAAACTTGTCTTGAAACTCACTTTTTTTTGCTCAAAATCCCTTTTTTTCTGCTCACTGCTCACCGCTCACAAAATAGCATTCCTCTGTGCAATACCTATGTCATATCCATTGTGTCGAACCATATGTGACCAAAAAAATAAATAAATAAATAAATTAAAAAATTAAAAAAAAAAATTAAAAAAAATGCTTCCGCACTTGCTTGCCAAAACTGACTGTAGCGTACGGTAGAGCTCATAAAAAACCACAGATTACAGTTGAAGGAACACTTAAGGAATACCGGCCTAAGATTGCCACTTTTAGGAAAAGGGCAAATCAAAGACTTTGAAGTTTTCTTAAGATATTTTTCAGTGAAAGAACTTGAGGTTTTTGTCCCAACCCAAGTGATTTCAAATTTTTTGGATGAGAATTGAATTAGTTATGAATTTTCAAAGTTGATGCCACTGTAGCTTATTTTTGCCACTAGGTACCCCCATTAGTGCTTTCTAAAAGTTCAGGTGTCTTTGACCAGTAGTAAGCCTTTGACCATAGTAAATCTTTGCTGAAGGTGATTGGGTGGTAATGAGGTGGATGTGGGGTGGAATAGAGACCAAATATAGAGTGATGTTGTTAGGAAGGTGGCGGTTATGGGGAGGCATACCTCAACTTTTCCACTTAGGGAATCATGTGGGTCACCTACCTAAGGGCGAATCCCCATGTAATGCCCGACCCAATTTATCACTATAGCTTCCCTACTTGCAGAATGTAGGGAATTAATGAAGGGCTACTTCCATACGTCACACCCATCAGCTATTATAATCAACCCAAGTTTTTGGGTGCTTCCTAGTTGGACCCCACTGACCTTTATTAAGAGAATCTGACAAGTCTCACCTTGTAGTTCCCCATGCGTCATTTCTGCTTTCTCTTTCTAGATCCAAATATCACATCCTTTTCTTTTACTTCCTTGAACTCATAAAGGGGCTGAGATTGATGGCAAGGTCCTCTTTGCATCAAACCTCTTTGCATATTCTACTTGGGAACTGTGCCCAGTGATGGGGATTGCCAACATAAATGCACAAAAGGAGGTTGTTTCCTTGCAGAAATGAACAAGAGGAGGTTGTTTCCATTGCAATGCACATGGTAAGTTTCCACTTGATTTGATTGCTCACAGAAATGCACATGGTTCAGTTTCCACTGCAATGCACATGGTTAGTTTCCACTTGTTTTGTTTCTTGATTTCAGTGATGGCACACTACACACTATTAGGCACATTACAGCACAATGAATGTTGCAGTTTTCCAATATTTTTTCAATACTAATTACTTTCAAAGTGCATTGTTAGTTCATTTTTGTCAGTTACACTTACAACACCATTAGTGCACATCTTAACACATTGAATGTGCATTGATTGATTCATTGTTTTTAGTAGTGAATTTTTTAGTGTGCTTTGTTAGTTGGATTTTTCAGTAATGATTTTTGTTAGTGTAATTTGTTAGCTGGATTTGGTCATTTAGTTGGATTTTTGAGTAAGGCTTTTTTTGTGTGCCCTTCTCAGTACTGATTTTTGTTTGGGATTTTGTATGCCAATGATATGGGAAGGAAATAAATTCAGATTGAAGGGTGAAATATTACTTTGGAGAAAGAAAAATCGTTGTTTTTTTTCTACTAATGATTTATCTTAAATGCGTGAAATATGCAGAGATCTCTTTAGCAGTTCTTGGTGCATATTTCTAAGAACTTTATCTTATTATTTGAAGCAAAATATTTGGGAGCATTTTCAAGTTTGTTATATTTCAAGCTTGGTAAGTAATAATATATTTAATTTTAAATATTTTGGCCTTATTTCTTTTTTCAAGTTCACATCTAAGTAATTTTAAGCTCATTTTATGCGGAAGCTTAAAGGTATAAACCCATTCAATATGTAGATGGCTATGGATAATAAAACACAATTTCGCAACATGGTTGGTGCTGCAATTTCTATTGGATGGGCGTTAAAGCTAAATTCCGAAGCTTCAAGTGACCCTAGACGTCAAATTACACCTCTCCCTATGCTTAATAGGAATATCAGTTCTTCATCTTCAATTACTTCATTACAAGACAATGTTGTAAAAAAATACACCCGTCAAACAATCTTAGACGAACAAGATATTTTTTGTTTGATGGCTTCTACAAAGCTGACTCTTCGTGAGCTGAATGGCATTAATTGGGGTCATTGGTATATTAAACCAAGAAGTACACATTGGTGGGATCAATTTTTTGGACATGTTTTGAGAGATGATCCAGAGATATTCAAGGATTTGTTTCAAGTGTCTGTTTCCACTTTTCACTACATTACCGAATTGGTTTGCGTCGATCTTGAAAGGAATCCTCCACATGGTCTTCAAATATAAACCAAACAGAAAATTAGAGGTCACGAGACAAGTTGCTGTAGCCATTCGTAGGTTAGCCACTGGAGATTCTCTTTCTACGATTGGAGAAATGTTTGGTGTAGCAGATTCCACAGCATCAAAGATTGTATCGAATTTTATCCAATCGATTGTCAATCGTGGCCGCCATCATTTAACATGGCCAAATGATGAAGGTTTGGAAAGAGTGAAGGCAAATTTTGAGGCAAAACACGGGATTCCACAAGTATGTGGAGCCATTGATTGCACTCATATATAAGTCGATTTGCCTAGCAATGAGCGGGCCACTGACTTTTTTGACAAGGATAAAAATTATAGCTATACTTTACAAGCTATTGTCGATTCTGAGACAAGGTTCTTGGATATTTTTGCTGGTTTTCCTGGGGTAGTACACGATGCACGAGTCTTTTCAAATTCTGGATTTAAAGCTTTGGTAGATCGTGGTGATCGTTTGAATGGAAGACCTTGAGTCATTGGCGGCGTTCCTATTCCTGAATTGCTGATAGGAGATGTAGGTTATACTCAAAGCACATGGATGCTTATTTCGATACCGGGCTACAATTTAGCCCCGATGTATGATCAGTTCAACTTCAAACATTCTAGCACAAGAATGTGTGTTGAACGGTCTTTTGGCATCTTGAAAGGTGTGTGGCGCATATTAAAAAGGACTATGCATACAATAGACGTTAGAATGGTGCCACAAAAAATTTATAGTTGTCGTATTTTGCACAACATCATGCTCGACATGAGAGATGTTGTTCATGAGGAACTTCCACTTGTTGGCCATCATGATGAAGGAGTTCCACAATTTAGAAGTAGGAGAGTTATCACCAATGAGGCCTTGGCTATCAGACATGCCATTGTTGAACATTTATGGAGTTTAGAAGGGCACTCAACAACTACTGAATGATTGTAAATACTAGTTCAATGTATTTTTAATACAAAAATATATGTATTACATATTATGATGTTTGTGTGACATATTGTGTGACGTTGTTGTGATCCAATAATTTTTACCATCAATGTTAATTTATAAGTCCCCAATGCATTTTCGCACCAAAAACACATGAAACTTGCTTGGTTTAGAACAATAAGGAAGGTATGGAAAAAATCCATTTGTAGGATCTCAATTAAGATAACTAGGATCTCATTGTTTAGATAAATGACTAGACATGTTGGACTCCATCTTCATCCACATGCATATTGTTATGCCAAAATACAGAACTCGTCAAAATGCACAAAATCTTCAATGTGCAAAATTGGAAATCACTATATGGATAAATGACTCAAAATCTTCAATCACACACATTGTCATGCCAAATGCACAACCAAAAGGCACAATCTAGAGAACTGTCTCAAAAATATAATATTAACTGTAATTGCTCATTACATATCAAAATAAATACAACCACATAAAAGGTGCAACATCGAATATCTACTATATCATAAATAATAGTATGAAAAATAAAAATAGCTTAATGATATAGTATCTAAATAAAAATAAAAGCTAAAACACTTCAAAGACATATTGAAACCAAGCATATAGAGTTTTGTATCTCATTGATGAATTAATGAATACAACACCTATGCTTCCTACAAATTCTCACGAATTCCTGCCATTGCTTTATTAATGGATAGTAAAGCATGGATAAAGCCTTCGTTTGCTTCTTTTGTTGCTGCCAATTTTTCCTTCTCAACTTCGTGCATTTTTTCATTGCTTGCAAGTTGCATGTTCAAGGCTTGTTGTTGTACCAACATTGCATCCTCATGTTTTTTAGTTTCAAACGCCATGATTTCCTTGTGACGTTTGTCTGCTCGCTCTTCGCCATCAGCCATAGCTTCAATTGTCTTCTTTCTACTTGTCTCCATTGCAATGGCTAACATATCAGTGACTCTAGGCAATGATCGGCGTCGCTTACCCGTACTTGAAGGATTGGATGCTCGAGTCAAATCATCTCCTTGGTCTCCAGTTGTTCTAAAATACCAAACCAAAGAAGATCAAACCTTAAATATGTATGTATTCATATTTAAACTAAAAATGCAACAACATATACAACATTGAAATCTAAATCAAGGTTGTCTATCGTGACATTGTGACAGTGACGTGGCGTCATGACTTGACATGTCGTGACGGACCCTCTCGTCACGACACAATAGAGTCAACCTGGGGTCAAAGATGAACTTTACCCCTATGTATGGTACATAAGTTACCTTGTCGTCAACGTGGCCGTCCTATGTGGCACTGACATCCTACGTGTATTTCACCACTTTTACCTTGTGCTGTGTAGTATTATCCTTTGAGTGAAAATCAATTAAGTGGAGGTGGTTTTTCGGAGGGAGCGGTTTAGGAGCGGACTGCACGCGGACATGCGATGACTGTCCGCGGACATGGCGCGGACTGCGTGCGGACACTGGCGCGGACTGGCTGCGGATACGCAACGGGCTGAACTTGGATCCACAGACTGAGTGCAGACCCGCGGACTAGCTGCGGATACGTCGCGGAATGAACTTGGTCTCGCGGACTAGCCGCGGACACTGCCGCGGATACGTAGCGGACTAGATGTGGACCCGCGGACTGGTTTGGATACGCAACGGACTGGATGGAGACCCGCGGACTAGATGCGAACGTTGCTGCGGGCTGATCGCAGACTGGCCGCGGACACTGCGGCGGATACGTAGCGGACTGGCCGCAGATACGCAACGGACCGGATGGGGACCCGCGGATCGAGTGTAGACCCGTCGCGGACACTGCTGCGGACTACCTGCGGATACGTAGCGGAGTGGATGTGGACCCGCGCACTGGTTGCGAATACGCATCAGACTGGATGTGGACCCGCAGTTTGAGTGGAGACTCGCAGACTGGCTACGGATAGACTGCGCACTGGCTACGGACACACAGCGGACTGGCTGCGCACACCTCTGCGGACTGATCGCGGACACTGCCGCGGACTGGCCGCGGACTGAACCTGACTTAGGTGTGGGGGCGCCAATGCAACGTGGATTGGGAGTGGGGGAGCGCGGATAGGTAGTTAGGATATTTTTGAATTTCATTATTCCATTTTTATTTTTGAAGATACAAAGGGCGGGATTGGGAGACCAAATCAAAACGATTTGTACAAAGTTGTTCTTCATTCAAAATTATAGGGAAGTCCAAAAAGGCATTCTCTTCTTACAAATAACCGAATACAAATTAGACAACACTTCATACCATAGAGAAGATGCTACATACCCTACAGTATCTAAGGACTATGAAATCACAATATACTATATACTACTCATTGCGGAAGAAATCCCATGGTGTAGCTAGGTTGTAGGGCGGTCCTTTCAACAAGTCTACTACATGCGTGACAGTTGATCTCTCTAGTGGATCGGGTTTCAACAACTCGTCCATGGCTTGCTCAAATCGCTTGGACAATGAACTCGGATCTTTGTTATTTTGGAACAAGCTTGAAGAGCAATCGCGATTGTAAATCCTCCTTGCCAAATACCCCACCGCATACGCCTCAGATCTATGGTTGTGCTTATGCTTTATTCCCATTCTCCTCGGTGATGTTGGGGTTCCGGGCTTCCTATACACATGGAATAGCTCGGGGGCAGCATGACGATACTTAACTCGGTAAGCACCTAGCTCTGTACTAGAGGGTCGGCCGTAGTTTGACATCTTGTCTTCGCCATCCCATGATGTCATTCCCCAATCACACACCCCAATGTATACTACATCTTTTTTCTCTGGCAGAAAATGAAGCATAATATTGTTGGGGTTCAAGTCGTTGTGCAATAGACGCTGGGAATGTATCACATCCATGATGCACAGTAGTGCCCATGCTAAATAGGCTCGATTTTTACGATACACACATAGTTGCATACGAGCCTCAAGGTCAATTCCAGCTGTTTTTAGAATACCATCCTCGTGTTCCTCGTCATATTTTGAATCAATCCTCCAATTGGATGCTAGTGAGCCACCGTTCCACCATAGAGTATACAACTCGTATGTTCTTCTATCCACGTACTGAATTTTGATAACCCCTGCATGGTCCACTGGATACGCTAGCGCCTCAATTGAACGTTTCTCCGATTTTTTTCATGACTATCCTCCTTCATTGTTTTCCCCGCAAAGTCCATGTGTACTGGAATGCAACTTACACCCTCAATACTCACACGACGGACAACTCCAAAGTCTCCTTCATAATTTCTACTATCCAACGCCTTTACCTCCGCATGCATTGTGTGAGTGGCCAAAGTGGGCCCTCACTCTTTTTTCTTCATTTTTTCGAGTTTTTGATAGTATTAAGCCAATTTTAGTTAAAGTAGCGGTCAACCCACCTATTAAAGTCAAAATTCCTAGAGTAATAGGCCTAGTGCCATGATGCGACACTAAGTTCCTATTTTTTCCTCTTCCCTACTAATATGCTTGAAAGTGTAGTGGAAGTGGAATGGAAATGAAGAGAAAGATAAAAAAGGGGAAGAAAAGTCCTTGGAAAATGACTAAAAATTGAGAAATGGGTAAAAAATTTGGGAAAAAATTGGAAGAGTGTCTCCTAGCAGGTAGAAGTAGTGGTAAAATTTCTAGAATTTTCCGAGTTGAATTACTATTTATTTCTAGGGGTTGACTAGTTAGTCGACGGTTTGACCACTCGGGAAAAATACTTAATGAACTCCAAAAATGCTAGGAAAATTACAGCAGACTAATTAGGGTGCTGGGAGTCCAGCTGTGTGGTTAGTTTTTGAAGTTAGAAGTAAATTGCAAATCATCAGTAGTTAGTACTAGATCTAGTGTAATAGTCTTTAAAAAAATCAAAAGAAACAGAAAAGGGAAAAAGAAGAGAAAAAGGAAGTGGGAGGATGTGCTTCTCCATGCACATGCCACATGACAATTTTTGCCACCATGGATTTAATTCTAGAGCGGCTCGTCAAGAGCAAGGCGGCGAATTAATGCGTGATAAACCAAAGACATGCAAAGACGGCTGTAAGAAGCCAATTCTGCATTTCTGGAAGAGGTTATGGGCTGCCTCATTAAGGTAAGCCAGCCTGGTCGGGGAAAAAAAAAAGAAAGAAAGGAAAAAAAAAAGACCCGGCCAGGCGGAATTCCGGAGAGCGAGGGAGCTGGGGAGCTCGATGTGTGTTTTTTTTCTCTGAAGAGCTGTTGGGAGAAGAGCTCCTGGAGCTCGCGAGCTGGAGCTCTCGGGATTTTCGGGGGCCGGTTTTTTTTTGGAGAAGATTGTTCTTGTCGAGAGAGCGCCGGAGTGCGCGGGGGGGGGGGAAGAGAGCCGTTCGTTTTTGGAGGATCGGTGTGTGCGAGAGGAGCTTCTCCGAGCAAGCGAGCTGGAGCTCGCTGTTTTTCTTTGTTGTGAGAAGGCGGTCCACGAGGGGCTGCTGGGTTCTTGTAGGAGACTCTGTTTTTTTTGGGTGTTGTGTTTTTTTTCTTGCTCGCGCCCGAGTGCGCCGAGAGTGTGTAGGCTGGAGATTCGGAGGTGGGAGTTCGGTTAGGCTCCGGTGGAGAAGAGCCGGCATCTGGAGAGTGCGCCTGAGCGTGTGAGGCTGCTGCGAGCCGGGGCTTCGGGCGTGGAAGTTCGGTGGAGAGGCCGCATCGGCGTGTGCGAAGGAAGCTCCTGCGAGTGAGTGCGCGGCGGTCGACGTGCGCGGGAGGAGCTCGCACGAGCTGGGCTCGGTTCGGGAAGCAGTTCGGCGGAGAGGGCGCACTTGTGTGCGCAAGGTGCGAGGTGCGGTTGTTTTTTTTATTTTGTTTCCCTTGTGTGTGTGAGGCGGTCGGTGTTGTGGCTGCCTGGATTGCGGGGTCCGTGATTTCGATCACGAGGTCTGGTTTGGAGCTCGGGAGAGAGAGCTGTTTTTTTTCTTTTGGTTTTGAGAGAGCGCGCTGGAGTGCTCATTCGGTGGAAGCTCCGGTGTGGAGGCGCTGTTGAAGGTCAGCGTTGGTGATCGCGGAGCCGTGTGTGCGCGCGGCGGTGTGAATGTACCGCGAGCTGGGAAGACTCGAGGAGGAGGATCGATCTGGAGGGGTGTCGGCGTTTGTGAACGCCTCTGACCACAGGTGGTGCGTTTGAATGTGAGTCTGGTGTGATTTGCTGGAGGTCGTCACCCGGTTTGTCGCGGAGCTGCGCGCAAGGGCTGTGGAGCTGGAGGTGTTTGCGCGAGAGATCAAGAGCCTGCGCGCGCGGTGCTGTCTGGAGAGAAGGTGCGGGAGAGCTGCGAGGAGCAAGGTGTTAAAATTCCGATGGCCGAATCTCATGCGGAAGCGCTGGTAAATTTTTGCCAAAATTAGGTATTTGGCCACAAGTTCCATCAGAGCTGAACTGGTCCACAGCCCATTGATTCCATTTGATATGCATAAGATTGTCTTTGGGATCATAATGTTATGTTGAGATCGTTGGTGCATGGAACTTGCTTGTGATGGTGGTTTCTATGTCCTCGGCCTGCTGATTTTGGTTCTAAGTGGTTCATTCAAGTTGGAAATGAGTTGCTGATCATTGTGAGAGGAAATTTTTTTGGATTCGGAGTTCCGAATAAAAAGATAAGTGCTGCTGAAGTTGCTGCCACAAAACAGGGTCTGGATCAGGCCTGATCAGCCGACCTAAACTAAAAAAAATAAAATAAAACAAGTAAAATAAAAAAAATAAAAAAAATAAAAAAAAATAAAAAAAATCATAATCATAATCATAATAAATAATAACCGTAATAATTAGATAACAAATAATTAAATAATTACCTATACCTAATTAATTTATCCGGAGTTAAGTGTTTAAGTTCCAAGAAAAGGTTAATCGAGTCCACTTAACTGGGTTAAAATAATAGTATTATTAAATTCTAAATATATAAATAGATATGCCAAAGATCCAACTCCAGTAAATTAGAATCTACAATTAAGCATAAGGAATGGTTAAGTGGTGTAACAATAGGACCTTGTAGGTCTAAAAATTGATTCTCTTAGGGGGTCTATTTTTGGGTTTACACATTGGAAGCCACACTACACCTTCGCGACCTCTACTCGCAACCCGCTCAACCAAATCTTGATCAATCCAAGGAATAGCGAGGTTAGATCTCCCTTTTGGCTTGATTGCTTCTACCCCCTCTTTGAGTCTCTCAAACAATAACTTCACATCCATTTCCTATTCGCTTACATCTTTCTTGTAATGGACATCCCAAATAATCTTCACGGGGTTGTGAACAGCTTGTTTGGCAAACAATATGGGCAATGTGTCCATTGAATGCCCCATTTTATCTTCGCAAAATTCTTCTTCATTGGCAATATTTTGGATAATGAGTACCAATCTTGCCTCCATAGCTTCTAGCCCTGTAGCGCCGTTACACAAGTACCGTTTCTTCAACCTGGATAGACCTTTCTCTATCATCCAATATAATATATCATCTACAACCTTGGCCTTAAATTCCTTGGTCATTGCATCCAAATGGCTTGTCCTTGCTCTTTTCTTGTAGGGCTCTGAGTCTTCAGAAAAAGTTGGCCGTTTTCCACGCCTTTGTCCCGCTCCAACTGAAGGTTCGCTTGGAACCAAGGAATTTGTTGTAGATGGTATCGCACCATGTTGAACGGCCCTCAACGATGGCTCTTCTGCTGTGGGCTCACACCGTCGGCTGCGGGCTCACACCGTCGGCTGCGGGCTCACACCGTCTACCTTGTCCTCACACCGTCGGCTGCGGCAATGGTTGATTGAATTTTCACCTGATGAGCCTCGTAGAGTTGCATGTCTGCATCTTGATAATGCACCCTGCTATCGGCCATTCCTGCAAAATAATTAACCGGTCAGTTAAAATGCAGTGTGAAAGTGAGTGAGTCTGGAAAAAAATGACAAGGGTTCCCCCCGCATTCGTCTCTCCCAACTCCTATACCCTCGAAACCCGTGCAATGGTGCTCGCGCAACAAGGTCTCGGGTTCCTATTGGGCAAGGAAATGGAGGGAGAAAAGTAAGGATGTCAATGGCCTATCCGCCTTTATATTGTCTGCAAGGGGTCCGGAACATTGCGGATAGGGTTGGAACCTGGAGAATAACGCGGTCGGGGAGCGGACTGGTCGCGTACTGGCCGCGGACGCTGCACGGATTAGGTTGGAAGAGTCCACGGATTGGAAACGGATTCCCCGCGGATTGCCCGCGGCCTGTCCGCTGAATGGGAGTCATTTTTCTCCTTTGAATTCCTCTTTGCAATTGCCGTTGCTGTAGGGGTGGGGGCTGGGGGAGACAACAAGGTCGCCGTGTAACTACAAGTGTTGGCAATGTGAGAACGATAATGTCCAAATTTGCTTTGAACCTTGATATAAATGCATTCAAATTGGACAAAAAATATCCCGTTGTATACAACTCACTGTGAATTCTATGTTCATAATGTCAAAGATAAGAACATGAGAGCTTTGCTTACACTAATGCAAGCGGGAAATTAGACCTGGTCATAGTTTACTGAATTTTTAATCCTTTACTTCCGCAAATTAATGTAGTTCTCTAAGCTCTTGCAGCGTCTCTTGCACGAACATTACTCCGCGTTCGATATCCATGATGTCCATGGCCTTGCCAATATCGAGATATCTCTCCACCATTAAGCCATTCCTTCACCTCCAGAGCGACGTCTTCCAAAATGGCATCGAGACCGCCACGAGTAGTCGTTTTTTATGGTAGCGTTCTTTCCTATACAATTCCTCCGTTCGAGTTGTTGCAGCTAGTGTTGTATCATGATAAGTCCTTCGTAGTTCTAGATCCCTCATAACTCGCTCGCCAGATGAGTTGTAATATAGTGGCGGTCCTAAGCCGTGCACCAATTCGTTTCTTTGACGATTCCAATGTCGCCCTAGGATCTGGTAAAAAAACATCTTCATGCCGTAATCTGCCGGTTTGTCATGATACATCTCATTTGTTGCATGTACTAGTTTGTCCGGATCATCTAACAATTCTTCCCCTTGAAAGGTATGCCACAGTTGTGCCTTGGACATATTATGTCTCCAACTCCACTCAACAGGGTTCCCATTGAAGTCTTCAAGTGCAAAGTCATAATCATCTTAACGATACACCCAGTGACTTGGCATGATATCCCGTAGGCCAAATTGAAGATACAAACGTAGATGTAATGGCGCCCTACATACACCGCAAGTACGCGAACGAATCATACTCTTGATTAGACAATGCGGATGGAACGAATGGCCACACGATCCAATTATATAACATCCTTCAGAACCCCAAGGATTATCACAGATAGGACATGATGATCCGTCGGTTGTCATGGGGTGTGGTCTTTGCCACAACAGCTTTCCAATCATTTCAGTTGGATGATCATGCACTTCTCCAATGTTCCAACAGTGATCCTCTTCTGTCACAAGTCTCCAATCAATATTGTTGTTGTTCAATAGTAGCGACAGATCACTATCGTCCCAGCTGATTGGATACATGGTTTCATTACGAGGCCATGATGTAAGCAAAAGGGTCCTTAACTTCTTCTCCGATGTCCATTGAGCGCATATGTTCTGGAATTCCGCCTCGTATTGCCGTGTCTGTGCCACGGAAAATACTGTTGTGAGCATCATCTCTTTGTGCTCATCAATTATTTTTGAAACAAAAAATTTAAGATTATTTCGGACCAATTCCTCGTTCTCCCGATATGCTTTTAATTCATCCAACTCTTGCTGCAAACCTGCATGCGTCATCTCCGCTGCTACATGTCGTGCTTTGATTTCTTGTAGCTCCCTCTTTAACTCTGCAACTTCAATCATGTACTTTCCATTGCTATTGTTGACTGGATTGACTTGTTTGCGTAGATGGGTCACTTCAACAAGCAAGTTCTTCTTCTCTGTCTCTAGCGCACGTACTTTTGACACCGTTTCCACATCATCGTCTCGTCCATGTTGCAACCTCTTTATTTCCACACTAAGCACTTCCAATTGTGCCTGTAACTCACCATACTTATCTTCATCAAACTTCATCGGGGCGTCACCGGCTTTGCTTTGAATAGCATTGGCCATCTCTGTAGTTGCTGAAAGTGGGTTTGACCCCTCCCCAATCTCGTTTGGGGCATGCTTGTCCAATTCTTTGCAATGTGTGGCCTCAACCTTCATTTCTCTACGCTTTCGACCGCTACTCTTCCTTGGTGAAACAATTTTTTCTCGATTGAATGGCACTTCATCATTTGGATCGTCGTATAAGGTAGGGTTATCAAGGAACCATTGAGGGGCATTGTTTCTTGAAATCTCTCGAGGTTTCTTTGTTGAAAGATGGCGTCTAAGTCTACGACCATCTGAAAAGGGATCGTGGATCGTTGACCAATCCACTTGCTTTCCTAATTGATATTTTGCATACATCAATGCTGCAATGGATCTAGGAATATTATTTTTCGGCCATTTCTCGAAGTTAGAAAGGGCACGTAGGATCTCGAGGAACCTCCACTTCACATGCACGTCATTGATCTGTCTATATGTGACTGCTTTTGTTGCACAATGTTTAGGATAGAGCTCCGCAGGCCACCATCTGTCGAGATGCGCAAACTTCATGTAGTCCAATGCATTGTCGGCTGTCCATGGCTCACGCACTCATTCCCAACCCTCTTTTCCTTGAAGATCATGGTTTGCGTATATCTCGAGCTCCAAATCTGTTGGGTTCCTCTTTATCCTTTTCATTGTAAAACCCTCCTCGCTTGATTTGTCCACCATCATCCTCCGTGCTCCTTGAAAGCCACCTCCGCTTTCCAATATGAAATTCTTTTAAAGTCTTCTACAGATTCCCGTATCACAAAAGTTATTTACAATAAAATATAATTACTTTCCCACATTATCTATTATCATACAAGAATTCTCGAACAACTGCTCTATTCCAAAGATCCAAAGACTACCTGCACTTCAAAATAGTGCTGCCTTGGCTGCAAATTGAAGCATGCACTTCAAAATATTGTTGCCATGCTTGGGTAGATTGCTCAAACCCACCGTTGGCATAACCATCGCCTATAATAGTGAAAAAACAGATGCTTCTGAGGACAAACATCTCCCCTAGGGAAAATGAAGGTCCTCAAAAGGAGCACTTTCTCCCTTGGAAGCCCCGCATACTGCCATCAACGTGGAAGCAAGTGCGTCAAGGCTTTCTAGGACTAAGAAAGTGTTAAGCCATGGGGACCCCTTCCGCTTTCTATAACATGTACACCCCGTCCGCGCCCCGTCCGCGGACATTCCCTGCCCAGCCCGCGGATGGGACGCGGACTGCCCGCGTTGTCCTGATGTAAATATTTACAGTGTGTAAAATATTTATTTGTTTACCATTTTGGAAAGATCTTTGATTAGGAGGACGAAATTTATTGGTGACGCTTCCAGTAGCTTCAAGGTGACGCTTTCAGTAGCTTCAAGGTGACGCTTATTGTTCATAGAATTGTTTAAAAGGCGAAAGCCGTAAACAATATTCACCAATTCAAAGTATTCCTTTATGTTCTTAGAGTTTGTGTTTGGATTTGAAGTTCAAACTAATATATCAAACTGGAGGGTTTTTATAGAGTCACAAGATCTAGAGTCTGAACCGGAGGTAGATTTACAACTTTCCTTGTCTCAGTTGCCAATTCAACAATCCCAGCCGGCGGTTTCTACACCATTGCCATTTCACTCGCAAGATGAAGCTGGATCTTCTCATCCGCTAAAGCAGCTTCGTGTTGAACAGCGTTGGCATGGTAATCTCCAAAAAGACGCTCGTGTTTTAGAAATCTTCATTCAAACTGGATAAGTTGAACCGGGCACCCGTGAAGTGACATTTGAAGGCAGTTTCATGGGCCTGAACGAAGACCATTATTTCTGTATACCTAGGCCAATCGAGCTAAACGTTGGCCACCATCGTTGGTTAGAAGGGCTAGTGAATCCTTTGACAAAGACTCAACGTGCAGATTACATCGCAATTACTATCAAGCGCATCCTCAAGTTCTTGCAGATGGAGTAACACTGTTCTTTGACTTTAGTTTTTACCTCTACTTGATTTTGATTGAAGCTTTGTACTAAATTTAAGTGTTTTGTATTTCATTTGAATGTTAGAAGTTAAAAGATGGTAGATAGAGGGTAGTTTACCTCCTAGTTAGAATTCTAAAGATTTGTTGACCTTTAAAGATAAGTAGATACTTATCTTTTGAGTTTTCCTAGGGCCAATGGGTGTTTTGAGGCCCATGTGATATGCACATGGGCTGATCTTATCCACCTTAGGGGTTTACAGGGTAGGTAGGCATCTTCTCTCTCCCTCCTAGTCGGGTTTTGGGGGAAAAAGAAATTAGTGTGCTTTTGGGAGTGAAGTGTGTGTATGTGTAGAAAGCCGAGAGATTGATGGGCAATAACTCTGGTTGTAAGAAATATTTTGAAATGAAAATAAGAGGGATTCTTCTTCTTTGAGATGCGCTTCAAGACAAATTATTTTCGCTTGATTTGAAGTTGTAGACAAAGAGTTACAAGCGTGTGAGTGGAGGAGGGTCTGCTGCCACCCAAAGAAGAGGAGCAGAGATTCGGGCGGCCACCAAAGTTTGTAGTTTTGTGTCTTTCTTTGAAACTTTCAGGAGTTGTAGAACTTTTGTTTAGTTTTTCATGAACTTATCATTCAAGTTGGTTGGAGTTGAATTGCAGAAGTTATGAAGGCTTGAAATTGTGAAAACCCGAGGCCATCAATTGAGAGGGCAGAGGTTTCAACAAGTCATAACTTTTGGATAGTAGTTTAGAATGATTTGAGATTTGAAAAGTGTGTGCACCATTGTTATAGCTCTTCAAAAAGCTATTATAATTAAGATTTGGAGTTTTGAAAAAGAAGTTATGAGCAATTGAATTTCTAAAAGGGCGGAGTTTTGAACTCACATAACTTTTGGACAGTAGTTTAGAATGATTTGAAATTTAGAGAAGTATTAGTTATTTGTATTAGCTTTCCAGAAAGTTATTAAACATAGTAGTTGGAGTTTTGAGTCATCTGTGGCACTTGTTTGAAGGTTATAGCCTTGTTGGAAATTTTTCCATTGTGTTTTTGAACACTTCTTTTGAGTTTCTTAGTGTTTTTAAACACTTGAAGACTTGAAGACTTGAAGACAAAAAGACAAAAAGACAAGAAGACATGAAGACTCGTGTGTTGTGGCTTGTGGCTTGTTATATCTAGCCGGATTTGGAGGCTCGTTGTCTTCATTTTGTTATTCCCAGCCGGATTTGGAGGCTAGTTCTTTTCAATTCTGCTTCGTAAATTTTGTTGCGGCGAAGTGGGGTTGATCACCCACACGGTCGTATTTATGTTGTTCTCACCGGTGAGGCGCGATTGCTGGTCACTGTGGGTTTGAATTTTAGGAGCTAATCTTTTGGACGGTTTCAGCTTTTGGTCTGGCCGTCCCGTTTTACCCGTCCGAGGCCGTGGGTTCTTATCACCTTACCTTTATCCTTAACCTGTTTAGAGCCAGCACAAGATAGGCCAACGGGGAGTTGTTTAAAGAGTCGAAGAGATGAAGATATGAAGATTTGAAGAACTGAAGAATTGAAGACACTACTGGACTCTATTGCCATCTATTCCGGTTGCAGCCAGATTCTCCATGAATTCTCAAAACGCTCCCCTCTCTACACGACAGCGTCTAGTCCGCGAACTGTCCACGTCCCGTCCGTGGGCAGTCCACTCCCAGTTCAATCCCCGTCCGCTCGCACTTTGTCTAAACCGTCCGCTCCCAGTTCGCGCTCAGTTCGCGAATTGTCCTCGCTCAGTCAGCAACCCGTCAGCGCCCAGTCCGCGAACTATCCTCGCTCAGTCAGCAACCCGTCAGCGCGCCCAGTCCGCGAACTATCCTCGCTCAGTCAGCAACCCGTCAGCGCGCCCAGTCCGCGAACTATCCTCCCTCAGTCAGCAACCCGTTGTCCTGATGGAAATTCTTCCATCATATACATACAAGTATTAGTCTTTATATGTGTGGATTTTAATAAGTAAGGAGTTGGGATAAAAGGGGTTGGTCGTGGTAAGAACCACGGTTTGAGGATTTGGGCAAGTATTAGCATAAAGGTGTTGCACCGCTCTTATCAGTGCTCACGGGGAGTAGGTAGCGGGTTGGCTGGTATTTTTCCTGCCTCACTAGCGAGCCAAGCCGTGGGCCGCCCAACCACTCAACGGGCTCGATCGGGTTCGAACCCGGACCGGCGACAGCCACTGACCACGACATTTTCAGCCAACCAAGTCCGCAACTTGGCGATCAGGTTGTCCGAATCAACACCTTTATACGTCCGTGCCATCAGCTATCTTACGATACGTTTTTTTATTTAGTTATTTTTTTTATTTTACTTATCTTGTTGGTTGGAACGTCTAAGTTTTTAGTCTTCCAATAAATAAAAGACTAGGGGATTTTATGTGGTTGAAAGTGGAAAGGATAAGAAAGTAATGAAGTACCTTGTGGGGTACTTTGGGTAGGGTGATATGGGCTGGAGTGCCCACGTCCACTTGAAGGGGAAAAGTTAGAAAAGAGATTTGTTAGTGAGTGTGTGTGTGTGTGTGTGCGGGTGAGAGAGCAAGGGTTTTGAAGCAGAATTCGATTGAATGTAGCTCATTGAATACGAACTCTTTTTAATTGAAACTATAGGATATTGTTCCTTGTGTCAAGAGCTTTCCAAATTGTATTCACAAGTTGAATTTGGAGTTGTATTGCAAATGTTACAAAGGTTTGAAATTGTGAAAATCCGAGGCCGTCCATTAAGAGGGCAGAGGTTTCAACAAGCTATAACTTTTGGACAATAGTTTAGAATGGTTTGAATTTTGGAAGGTGTATGCACCACTGTAATAGCTCTCCCAAAACTCATTAAAATTGAGATTTAGAGTTTTGAGGACGAAGTTATTGAGGACTGAATTTTACTTGAAGGGCAGAACTTTGAACGTCCATAACTTTTAGACAGTAGTTTAGAATGATTTGAAAATTGGAAGAGTGTTAGTTCGTTGCAATAGCTTGTCAAAGAGCTATTGCACTTAACATTTGAAGATTTGAGCCATTTGTGGCACCTGTTTGAAGGTTACAGCCTTGGTGGAAGTTTTTCCATTGTGTTTTTGAACACTTCTTTGAGTTTCTTTGTGTTTTTGAACACTTCAAGATGTGAAGACAAGAAGATTTGAAGACAAGAAGACATGAAGACTCGTGTATTGTGGCTTGTGGCTCGTTGTCTTTAATTTGTTATTCCCAGCCGGTTTTGGAGGCTAGTTGTTTTCAATTCTGTTTTGTAAACTTTGTTGCGGCGAAGTGGGGTTAATGGCCCACACGGTCGTATTTATGTTGTTCCCACTGGTGAGGCACGATTGCTCGTCACCGTGGGTTTGAAATTTAGAAGCCAATCTCCGGATGGTTCAGCTCGTGGTCTGGCCGTCCCGTTTTACCCGTCCGAAGCCGTGGGTTCGTATTACCTTACCTTTACCCTTAAACCTGTTAGAGCCATCACAGGATAGGCCAACGGGGAGCAGATTGAAGACTTGAAGATTTAGAAGACCGGATAATTGAAGACCTGAAGATTTGAAAATACGTTTGGATTCCCGAGCAAACAATCTCCAGTCGCAGCCAGATTCCCTGTGAATTCTCAAGGCGCTCCCCTCTCTACACGACACCGTCAGCGCGCCCAGTCCTAGCCCACCAACCCCTAGTCTGCGCGCCTAGTCCAGTAGTCTTCAAGGAAATAAATACATCAAAAACAAAAAAAAAACAAAAAAAACCAATAATGAATACAAGAAAGTAACCCTTTAAAACAATACTTGTACATTAAATTTCCTTTTTTACATGGTTGTGTGCTCTAGAAGAACTTAGAAGGTTTTTTGAAGAACACGTAGAAAGGGTTGGAAAATGTGCCTCCGGTAGATGGAGGTTTCCTATATTTGTTTTCTCAAAATCAAGTAGAATTTTGTACACATGTACACAACATCATTCTTTTCTACTAAATATTTAATTGATTTTGCGACTCTAGGCACCTAAACTATTTGAAATCCGCCTCATGAAACACATACGCCGAATTAATACGCTCTATTTATATTCCATATCCGGAGCGCAACGAGGAAGCATCTTCACCTCCTTCGAATACGGGGCTTTGGTTTTGCTCCATCCGCTGGCAACTCTTCGTTA
Source organism: Bryoerythrophyllum caledonicum (assembly GCA_963971425.1). Classification (NCBI taxonomy): domain Eukaryota; kingdom Viridiplantae; phylum Streptophyta; class Bryopsida; order Pottiales; family Pottiaceae; genus Bryoerythrophyllum; species Bryoerythrophyllum caledonicum. Next base: position 20,781,186 of record OZ020517.1, read on the forward strand.
GCTGGTTCAACCAAAGTATTGTCGCGCATAAACCACTCCGGCATGGGGTTTCTAGGAATCGATAGTACATGTAGCTTTGAAGAAAGTGCTTTGTCTAGATGCACGCCAAGGTTACCAATAGTGTACAAAGGTTGATCAAGCATCTACCAATCAACCTGCTTGCCCAACTCACATTCCGCGTGTATCATTGCTCCAATTCTTCTCGGAATGTTATTTGATCGATAACGTGTTTCGTAGGAAATGGCTCGTAAAACCTCTAATAACCTCCATTTTATCTCAATGGAGGTAATATTCGAATACGTCAATTGCTTCAATCGGCAATGGTCCTTGTGTGCTTCTGGAGTATACCATCGGTCGAGATGAGCAAAACCAATGTGTTCATATGCCTGCTGACATGTCCATGGCTCCAGTAAATCCTCCCATCCTCTATATGCCAAAAGATTAAGGTCTCCGTAAATATCTAGCTCCAAATCCGCAACCTTTTTGGCTCTTTTTGAAGGACCCAGGCCCAAATGTGGCATATTTAAATTCCTCCTCCCTCCACCATCTCCACCACCTCCACCACCGCTATGCATGGTGAAAATGTTCTAAACAAACCTAAACCACTACGAAATACTTCTAATTGCTATCCTAATACTAGCTAACTATTTTAATATGATTATGCCGACTATAACTAATTGCACTTCAAAATAGTGCTACAATAAATCCCATGCAATCACTTTGTCGTAGTACATGTTGGCAAGTATTCACATCTTAAAACAAAGATACCCTTAAGGTAATCGTTTCCACAGAGAATCACTGAGAACTACAACGACTAACAACCAGCCTAGATATACACAATGTTAAACATACCACAATAAATACATCAAAAGAAAGAAAGGAAAGGGGTTAGATTACAATGCCTCAGCGTTAACTACATTCACCACCCCACTCTCCGTACGAGTGTTTTCCCCCGAGTAGGAGCCTACTTCGCTCGGAAGGTAGGGACCTTCGGGTAGGGACCTACCTCACTCGGAAGGTAGGGACCTTCGGGTAGGGACCGACCTCGCTCGGAAGGTAGGGACCTTCGGATAGGGACCTACTTCGACTTAGTCCCGGTTAAGAGAGGGGGGGTTTATTTTTACAACTATGCACACTATAGACATCCGGAGTACACGAGTACCCGGATAAAGATTATATCACCACGGATGGTAGTCCGTGGACTCACAGAGATTTTAGTGTTTGACATAAGTAATGGCTACTCTTCCTCCCATTCTCTCCTTTTAACTCTACTCACTCACTTGGATGGTTATGGTGTCACTGAGATTCCCTTGAAGGGGACTTAGGCCCGTGTTACCGAAACTACGAGCGGCATAATGTAAGTGAGCATGGGGCCTACCGCCCACTATCCGTCCTCCTCCCAGTTTCCTTCCACATCCGATGCGGCTGGAGGTAGGATGCTTCAGGGAACAATACAAGCCTTCACAACCGACACCAATCTGACGCCAGAAGGTCATTCAAGACTCGCTATGACCCTTTCACGTCCATCACTCCCCCCTTGTCCTTTCCTAGACACTTACAATCTCACATGTTATTCCCACCCACACAGACTAATGTACTTGATGGAACAAGGAAACAACTGTAATTTTTAGAGTTAGAGTCACACCCCTACTAACAATCTCTCCACCTTACCTCTTATTCCCATCCACTCGGACTAACTCTACTTGATGGAACAAGGAAACAATGAGTCAAAGGTTAGTACGAACTTGAGGAGTGGACTACTTGAAATGGCACTCATAGTCATGTATGGAATCCGAGCTCTCCAACCATCAAAGGTTTTCTGAGAGCGTAGGTTTAGAATTAAACTGAAAGAAAATACACATATCAAGCAGTGAAGAGAGGTGCCACGAGACTCCTCTCTTATACTGCCAAGAACTGACACAAACGTCCAAAGGCAAACGATACCTTCTAACGAAAAACGGTGCATTAACTACTCTTTGCGGCGGTGGCTGCCACTCCACATGACGTGCACCGTCAGAAGGTGACTTACTACACAAATCCCAAGGCAAAACCAAGTCAAAATCCAAAGTCAACGCGGGGCCTAGTCCGCGAATGAACAATGACCTACCAACTAAGATTCTGACCCTACTTCCGGGTCAACTCCTCAAGTCTTCTCTTCTCTTCTCTTCCCTCCTCTTCCACTTCTTCGCGATCTTGCTCAAAGTCGGGTTCGCCACAACCTTCACGAGCGTCAGAAAGCGTGATTACAGATCTGTAGATGAAGAGGGTGCCGAACCGGCCATGGATGACTGTGGTAAGGCCTCCATCGAAGTCAAGGAGGCATTCGGACCGCCCGGAGTGAGTAGCACGGAAGTCGTGCTTCGGTGGGGCTCGGACCGGGCCGGAAGGGCCAATGAAGGTCTCAATGAAGGTCTCCGGTACGGAGGTGTGTCCCAACTTGACCTCAGGCCATACTAGAAGGTGCAAGTAAGCCAAACTCTCACTCGTGGTCTTCCCAAAAGGAGACATACCCTGCAAAGGAGTATTAGTCGGTGTTGCGCGAACGGGGTCTCCAAGGAAAAACTGACGAAGGAGAGTTGTGCGCGGAGGCTCCATCGTGGCACCCAAACTATCCTTCTTTCCACTTTGTACCTACATGGTGAGATCTGAAGGGGAAGGACAAGCAATAACTCCCACAGTGGGAATTTGAGAAAGGAGAACAGGACTGTTGAGATCAATCACTCCCTTCCTTGGCGGAAGTCCTTGGTCATCCGAGTCTTGCTTCTCCGAATCCGCATCCGAACCCGAGTCACCATCCTTGTCCGAATCCTCCACAAACTTTGGTAGGATATGGGTGAGGTTGCTTACCAACAACCTCATGTTAGCATACGCCTCTTCGATCTTCACGGTTTGCTCCATCATGAAAGCAATTACCTTCTTGCTAGAAATGTGGCCATCCCTCTCCAACCTAGCATCAAATATCTTGGCTTTCATCACTGCCTCCGCCGGGATGTCTAATGCCTCCTCCACCTGCTGCAACGCCGATGTCGAGGCATTGGCTTGGCAAAGAGCCTCCTTGCAACTCCTCTCTGCCTCCAAGGCCCAGCTCTTCATCTTGGTCACATCCAAAGTAAGTCGGTTGACCTTCTGTTCCATAAGGCGGAGGTCACCAACTCCTCCCATCTTCTTCTTGGCCGCCGCGACCAATCCTTGGTAAGAGGTATTGCCGAGAAGACTGCCCAACTGACCCAAGGTGTTGTCCACATCGTCTACATACACCCGAAGAGCCTCTACCAACTCGGAGGCACGGTAAGTCTTCCCTCCAAGTTGAGCTAATCCGGTAGCGGCAGCCCGGGCAGCAGCTCGAGTTCGGGTGGAAGGTGCTCTTCCATATCTCGGTCGTTGGCGCTTGGGAGGTGGGAGTGCTTCCCCCTCTGACTGCGATGAGCTACTCCCTCCTTATAATCGAACTCGGGCTCCGACTCCGTCCCCTCGAACTTCTTCATCATTAATTGCGTGCCATATGCCATGGCCTCCTCCGGAGTGGTCTCCTTGAAGTGGAGATAGAGGTGGATGAGGTAAGGGCAAATGGGCAAGCGCCTCGTGCTATTGACGCTCTTTGTCAACGTGATCACTACCTCCTTCACGATAAAAGCCCAATTCACCATCCGCTCTCCAAGATAGGCACCATACAAGGTGTTAGCCATAGTGATCGTGACTCGGGTAGGTTTCTCCGGATACAAGATTGGCACGAGGAATGCGAAAACCCTCTTCGCCCGAGGATCTTGGCAATCTTGCAATGCATAGCCAATCTTGGCATCCTTGGTACCAAAGAGTCTCTTGGCATACTCCTCCTTCTTCAAACTCGTGAAGCCCGCCCCCTGTCGCGGGAAACCGTACACCTCCTGCCATCTTCCCATGGTCCATCGGTCCGTGCAAGCTCGGATGCTACTCCCCTCAAGCTTTGGTAGCGGATCTTGTCGTAGCTCCTGCACCGTGGAGTCCATACAAAAACTCTAGTAGAAGTCTAGGAGAGATAGACAACCCAATCGAAGAAGATCCTCCTTCAATTCCGTAAGTTCGAGTGGATCCTTTGGAAGGATGGGCGAGATGTCTCTTGTTGTGGAGGCCATGGTGGTCATGAATCTAGGATGCTTGTTTGGACCTCTTCCCTTAGCTACGGTGCGCGGACCTACCTCTCAGGTATGTGTGCGCGGACCTACCTCTCTCCTCGTGATGGTCATTGCCGTGTTGATCTTGCTCTTGATGATCCTCACCCTACTGGTATTGCTCGTGAGGGTCTTGCTCGTGATGCTCCTCGCCCTATTGGTCTTGCTCGTAATGGTCCTCGCCCTGCTGGTCTTTCTCATGATGGTTTGTGCTCGGACCTACCCTTTGGGTGTGTGTGTGCTCGGACCTAACCCTTCTTGTGCTGGTCTTGCTCGTGATGATCCTAGCCCTACTGGTCTTGCTCGTAATGGTCCTCGCCCTATTGTGTTGCTCGTGAGGGTCTTGCTCGTGATGCTCCTCGCCCTGCTGGTCTTGCTCGTGATGATCCTCATCCTGCTGGTGTGGCTCGTGATAGTCTTTCCTTCACAGGTGCGTATGCTTGAACCTACCCCTCGGGTGTGTGTGTTTGAACCTACCCTTCTCGTGTTGGTCTTGCTTGTGATGATCCTCGCCATGCTGGTCTTGCTTGTGATGGTCCTCACTCTGCTGGTGTCGCTCGTGATGGTCTTCCCTTCACAGGTGGGTGTGCTCGGACCTGCCCCTTGGGTGTGTATGCTCGGACCTACCCCTCGGGTGTGTGTGTGCTCGGACCTACCCTTTTCATACTGGTCTTGCTCGTAATGGTCCTCGCCCTATTGTATTGCTCGTGATGACCCTCGCCCTGATGGTGTTGTTTGTGAGGGTCTTGCTCGTGATGCTCCTCGCCCTGTTGGCCTTGCTCGTTATGGTCCTCGCCCTGCTGATCTTGCTCGTAATGGTCCTCGCCCCGCTGTATTGCTCGTGATGGTCTTCCCTTCAGAGGTGGGTGTGCTCGGACCTACCCCTCGTGTATGTGTGCTCGGACCTACTCCTCGGGTGTGTGTGTGCTTGTACCTACCCTTCTAGTGCTAGTCTTGCTCATGATGATGCTCGCCCTGTTGGTCTTGCTCGTAATGGTCCTCGCCCTGTTGGTGTTGCTCGTGAGGGTCTTGTTGGTGATGCTCCTTGCCCTGTTGGTCTTGCTCGAGATGATCCTCGCCTTGATGGTATTGCTTGTGAGGGTCTTGCTCGTGATGCTCCTCGCCCTGCTGGTCTTGCTCGCTTCCTAGCTCGGACCCGCCTTCTCCTCTCCAACTCGGAGCTACTCCAGCCGCCTTCTTGTGTGGTGTAGAGCTCTCCCATGCCCCGCTCCGGTGGGGCTTCCTTGCCGTTGCCGGTTAGGCTTCCTTGCCTCCTACTTAGACATGTGTCGGCCCTCCTTTAGATGAGGTCTCTTGACTCCTGTGGCCTTGCGAGCTCCTAGCGGCCACGCCTCCTTCTCCAAGCCTTTCAATTACCCGCTAGACTAGGGTGTTAGGATCCGGTGTTAAACCACTACTTGTCTACTTTAGCATTTCTCCATGGCCCTATATCTTTCCTACCCTGATTCTCCCTAAGAGCTAACTCTACGTGGATACTTACCTCTAAACAATATCAGGTTGTTCGATGATACCCTTTCTAAATAGCTAATTAGAATTTTTTTTAAAATTTGTGGTACGACACACTTCAAAATAGTGTTGTTGAGAGATTGTTAAAAAGTATTAAATACACGGCTTCGTAAAATCTCTGACAACTCCAACAACTTCTATACTTGTGCTGATGCTTTTGAGGACTAAAAATCCCCCTTTCGGGTAATCTCCGTCCTCAAGAGGACCACTTTGCCACCTGAAAACCCCGCACACCGCCGTCAACGTGGAGGCAAGTACGTCAGGGTGCCCAGGATTCGTGGTAAAGTGAGCCTACAAAATTTCCTCCCTCCCCGTTTATAGCACTATGTCCGACCATGTCCACCCATGTCCGGGCCTGTCCGCGGCCGTAGGGTGGCAACTGTCCGCGGGCACTCCGCGTCTCGTCCGCGCCTTGTCCGCTGGCAGTCTGCGTCTCGTCCGCTGGTAGTCTGCATCTCCTCCGTGTTGTCCGCGGGCAGTCCGCGCCCTCTCTGCGGGCAGTCCGCGATCAGTCCGCGTTTCATCCGCGACTAGTCCGACGAAGATTCCGTGTCCACTCAGTTACTTGTCCGCGCGCCTCTAAATATTTCCCACGTTCCCTTTACAGTCAGACCTCGAGAAGTGTTAGGGGTTGGGAGCATTCTTTTAGTTAACACCTAGGTGCGCTGTACACTATGGTGGAGAACTCCACCGGCCAAGAATTCAAGGGAAATAGAGCAATAAGATCGGAGTACAAATTGTTCTTCATTGGATTGGGTTTACACTATGGCTAAGACTTGACCGGTGTAGAACTTCAAACATGGATGAAAAGATGACATGGATGCCTATGTGGCAACACTTTATTGAAGAGTTCCTCTCCTCTGGATTAGTTTCTTCTCCGACCTCAACCCCCGGACAAGAAACCAAACCACTTGAGGATAACAACTTACTTAAAATATACTTTCCCCCTACAAATTTGTTGATTTTATTGTAGTTCAAGTTCATGCTTTTTCTTCCACGAGTGTCTATCTTTTAAAAAAAAAATTGCGTAAGTTGCACATTTTTTTCTAGTCTGTGTGGTACAAATTTAAAGCCAATTTGATTAGTATTGAGTGAGTTACGTGCATTTTAGTGGAATGGAGTTCTACATACTGGGCAAATTTTTATTGCTATTGATTTTCAATTGTACTTTAATTGTAATGACATGATTGTGGGGTTTGTGTGTAGAGTATAAGTTTACTACTTGTTACTATTTCTTAGATTTTCAAAGTTGACAGTAGCCCAAAAACTCTATGCTAGATTATGTTTTCTATACAAGAAGTAGAGTTAACCCGGTGTAATAAATGGCTCTCAATATTGCATTATATGTTGAATTCATGTGAGCTTTTTGCCACTCAAACTAGACAAGTAGAAACATTATTTCCAACAAGTTTTACTACATTTTTACACTTGATATAAAACGTATAGATTTTGAAAGGTGATTACGGCCAAAAATGCATGTTGGACCTTACAACATTAAGTAGATGGGAGATATCCATCCTTTGTTCAAAGAAATTAAAAACTATTCTGGAAAATGATTTTTCATCTACAAAGAGTTGGCGCATTGAAGAAATTAGAAAGAAAAGACAAGATGACATGGCAAAAAGCGGGAAGGAAATTAAAAAAACAATTTATATTGATGATACATGATTTATTTAGAATATTTTTGTCCTAGTTTGACCTTATATTTGGACATCAATCTTTGTCAAGATATATCTTATCTTTATTTTTATTTTTATAGTGACATCTTTTGAAATTTCTTTTACACACTCGTCTAATGTGCAAATATCATTTCATTTCTATTAGTTGGGTAAATTATTGTCCACATAAACAAACAATGTCCTAAAGATTTATACTAATATTTTTGGCTGAGACTTCTTTAGTGGCCGGTGGAGTTCTCCACCGTAGTGTAAAACCCCTCTTAGGCACTGGTAACTCATAACACTTATAAGTTGTGATGTCGATGATTTGTAAAACTTATAACAAAAAAACACTTAAAAGAATTTAAAAGGTAAATATATAACATTTATAGAAATAATGGATGTAATTACGGAACTTTGATTCATTATTCATCTATTCGTGTCACCCTCAATCTTGAACCTCCAGTAGGCACTTGATGTCTAGAAAAACTATTAACCAACAAAAGTACTTTATCTTTCAGGGCACTTACCATCATACTACTAAAATCATAATCCGCGCAGTCAACCTTGGAGTAAACTATAGGAACAGTGCAGCCAACCACGCAGTAAATCATGTTAACTTTTTGACATTCATAACATTTTTTAAATTCCATGTTAAAATGCAAAAAATCTAAAACTTAATTAATTTTTTTCTATTGTATTCTATTACATTATAAAAATTCATGCATAGGTTTTAAAGATATATTTATATTTTATGTAGATTGTTGTTACCTTTTTTTTATATTCTATGATATTAAAACTACATTTAAATGGTTGAACTAATGCGTTGCAAAGCAAGCGCCAACTGCTAGTCCTCCTCTAAAAATATAACATAAATTGTTAAAAAATTTGTGTTGTCGTCCATGTTTTTTTAGCATGGCATTGTATACCTATATTTTTCGGGTTTAGAAAGTGCCTATACTGAGATACCAAGTGTTTTGATGTATTCCTTTTTTTTTAAAACCTCTTCAGAAATGTCCCCTGAGCGCATCTTTTCCATGACGGATATAGCCCTTGATATTATATCTCTACTTGAAATTTTGCACCCATCTATGAGAAAATAGAAGCTCCTTCTCGTTAGCACCTCTTGGAAGTAATGCGCAAAATCTCTTTGCAGCAGCCACCACAAGGTGTACAAATAGAACTACATTATTTTCCTGCATTGTCGTAAACCAAGTAAAAGTGGCTTCCTCCACTTCAGGGCATTGAGACTCTTGTAAGCGCTTGGATTTACCGAGGTGCCCAACATCAAGTCAACTGAAGTGTTCTTTTTGCTCTATTGTTCTTCCAATATTAATCTCAGTCACGTTTACTTGAAAGTGTGCATTGGCCCATGCAGTTAATACTCTATTGGTAATCTTTCCACCAGTAGCTTACAGTCTCATAATATTGAATAATCTCTTGTTTATGTGTAACACTTAACACATAACACTTACTAGTCTTAATTTGAAGGGATTGGAAATCTCCATAACACATATAAAGTGTTAACACTTATCAAGGTAACCCTTATCGAGTTCTGACTGTACTAAGTACCTTATCGTGTGTTACAATGTCTAGAAATAAAAATAAAACATATGGTAAACAAACAAAAAGGGTATAAAATAACACTTAAAAGTAAGAGTATTTTATGAAACATTTGGAAAACATAAAGAATGGATATCAATATAATTAATTACCTGGATTTAGGGTTTAGGGTTTAGGTTTTGGATTCATACAGAAGTATATTTCAAGTCCTTACGATTGAAAATCCAAAATTTCACTTTAAATATGATTTTAATGCCTCTTTATGGGAGTGGTTGATTGAACTAGTCTTTGAGCGAATTTGGCCGTGGTCCCTTAGAGCCTTTTCCCCTTGTGCCATGTGATACCCAACCCAACCAAATTCCTGTAGCTTTTTCTCCATATGAATGTAGAGCGTACCAAATTTAGGCCCTTCCATGACTCCTTCCAGCATTCTATTCGAAAAATCACAAAATCAATTTGCAACAGTCAAACCGTTTATGAGACTAGAAAGTGAATAATTAGCCACCCAAAATGGCAAGAACTAAAGCCCACCGACATAATATCATTTTGGTTTTGAGTTAGTAAGATGGGAGCTACATTTATTTTGCAGGCCTCTCTCGTTGACTTCTGAAGCCCGTCCAATACTCAAATATCCATCAGAGTGTAAAGCGGGTTGGGGAATTATTTTGGTCATGGGAGTGACCCGCCCTTGTCAAAGATGGCAGGACTGGCCACGAAAGGGATCTCGCCCTTAGAGGTAATAGATCCCAATTAAATTGGAAGGAGAATGAACATAGAACGAAGGACCAAGGGACAATAATGAATAATATCTGAATAAAATTAGAAGGAGAGGGAATGGATGAGGATTAATCGCAGATGACTATCTAAATTGAATTAGAATGAGAGGGACGAGGAGATTTATCACTAAAGCATTCAATTAAAATAGAATGAGAGGGAACCAAAGGAACAAGGTTCTCATTTCAAATTTTTTTAATTCCTTCTCATTTTGGTTCAATGAAGCTCTTCATTTGCAACGATACATATTCAGGTGTGTCATTTCCAACATCGAAAATCATTTATTGTCTATACGAAAGAAGAGCAATTTATGTAAAGTCCACGAATTAGGGAAATTGGCACACATTGTTAACCAAGGAATTAATAGAAGGATTTCATTTCCTACAAATGGTAAATCTGAATTCGTAATTTGCCAGCCCTCCACTGCTTCCACAAATTTCTGAGATATGCGTTGCCTTTTCTTTACCTTGTCTAATTCATAACAACACCTTGGAAATGATTATAACGATGTTACATAGAAAAGTCTTACTTGAATGTTAAACGTACTACCTAAGTTATAGGGAGAGGAATCCAAGCCAAACAAAGATAAAGAAAAAAATGATGAAATATTCAAAGAATTGTCTGCAATAAACAAAAAATACTATCTTTATTGGAATTATTTTACATCCATTTCAAGACTTACTTTCCAGGATTTTTAAAAAATAATAAGCGGATAAATAATACAAGAAAATATGATTTTGATATGCAACTTGCACATCAATATTCTTTACTTACAAAGATCTACTCCAGAAGAAATTAGAAAGTTTCTAGAAGAACATGTAGCGAGAATTGGAAAATGTGCTTTCGGTAGATGGAAGTTTTCTAAATTTGTTTTCTCAAAATCAAGAAGGAATTTGTACACATGTACATTACATCTCTCTTTTCTACTAAATATTCAATAGATTTTGCGATTCTAGGAACCTAAACTATTCGATATCTGCCTCAAGAAAAAAATACGCTGAATTAGTACGTACTATTTATCTTCGATATCCTTAGCACGACGAGGAGGCACCATCATTACGGCGCGTTTGAGGTCTATAAGAAGCTCGCGGCACCTCTGTTTCTAGTCTCTGTCTATTCTGTAAACCATCGAGGATAGCCTTGACTTCTGGAGAAACATCGTTCAAGATAAAGTCGAGGGCCAAACTATGTAGCTGGGGTTGATGATACGTTCTTTCCGCAACCAAGTCCACCGTTGCATTGCGTAGCTCTGAGACTTCTTCCACCTCGCGATATAGCCGCCTGAATTCCGCACCAGTGAGCGCCAGCTCTCCGGATGAGTTGTAATGTGGTGCAAGCCCAAGGCCATGCAATATTGTTTGTGTCTCACGATCAAAATGCCACCCCATTACATTATAGAAAAACATCTTCAGACCGTAATCTAGTGGTTCGTTAGGATACAACCCCTCTGCCGCCCGCATTATGTTTGTTGGATCTTTTAAGGTACCATATGCCTCGTTTGCTGCAACCAGCTCTGCTTGTGATACGTTGAATCTCCAATTCCATTTAACAGGTTTCCCTTCATCAGTGCCCACGTCAAAACTTGGAAAGCATTCTTCAAGATACTCTCAATGTGTCGGCATTAAATCTCTCAAGCCAAATTGCAAATATAGACGGGCATGATACGGCAAATGACAGATGATGCATGAGCAACTTTGGATCATATGCTCAATGAGACATTCTGGATGGAATGAATGTCCACATGCTCCAAACGTATAACACCCTTCCGAGCCCCATGGATATTGACAAATGGGACAAGTTTGACCCTCTGTGGTCATTGTCCCCGCATTTGCCCATATTTTATGTTACCCATCTCTGCCCTTCTCATGGATATCAAAATGGTGATCTTCTTCTTGAATGCCCGCCCAATCGATGCTACCATTGGCAGTAGTCACTTCTGGGTCCATGTCATCCCATCTACTTGGATACATTTTTTCCAACGTCGGCGAAGATGTAAATTAGAAGGCTCTCAGCTTGTGGTTGGATGTCCACTTTATAGCAATCTTTGCTATCTCAGCCTCACATTGTCTCGCCCGTGATGCCGCCAACACTGTGCCCAACATCATGGTTTCCCGTTTGCTATGGAGTTGGAGTATGTCGTTGTGCATTGCAAAAATACTTGCTTCATATTTTGTATTACAATTGCGGTCTTCTTCTAATTCAATTCGCAATTGGGCCATGCCAACAACCATCTCGTTCTTCTTCGCTTCCAAGCATTTTGTATGTAGAGCTGCTTCTTTTGCACGTTCTTCTCCTTCAGCCTTGTACGCATCATACTCCCCGCGTAACTGATCGTGTTGTTGTGCCGTCACATCTCCGATATTAAGATCCCCCAATCTCGGACTATATTGATTCCATATCTCGTCAACGATTTGTAGATCCACATCTTGTTGAACGAGCGCGACTTCCGGAGGATGTTGAACGAGGACCACATTCTCGGAGCTTGTTGGGACCCACCATCACGAGGCGCTTCACCAGCCGGCACAGTATTATTCCTTTGATTACGGGGTTTTGGTATTGCTCGATCCGTTGGCAACTGTTGGCCTGGTGGATCAACCAAACTACTCTTTTTGCTAAACCACTCCGGCACGGGATTTCTTGGAATTGATAGTATAGGCAACCTCAATGTAAGTGCGTTGCCTAAATGCTTTCCAACATTGCTAAGGAGGTCCAAAGCTTGATTAAGCGTTGACCAATCAACCCGCTTGTCCAACACACACTCCGCGTATACCATCGCAGCTATTCTTCCAAGAAAGGTATTCTTTGGCCAACGTGTTTCGTGGGAGATGGCTCGTAAAATCTTCAAAAACCTCCAATTATCTCTAAGGAAGTAATGTTGGCATACGTCAATTGCTTCGTTCGGCAATGATCCTCGTGAACTTCCGGAGTATACCATCGGTCGAGGTGAGCAAAATCAATGTGCTCATACGCCTACTGACATGTCCATGGCTCCGGTAGACTTTCCCATCCGAAGTACGCGAAGAGATTAAGGTCTCCGTAAATATCTAGCTCCAAATCCGCATGTTGCACTGTGTAGAGCCAGTATCCCTCCGGAATGCACCCAAATCCTCACTAAGTGTTTCCAAAGTAACCGCTCCGGGTTCGTTCCCATGGAGACCTAATGCTCTTTTCCAAATACTTCCAATTACTAAACTTATCACAACAATCGTTTTATAAGTTAGCTATATTCTTAACTTTCGTATGGTAGATCCGGATCCTTCCGCAGTCCGGATTTTGTACAACGGTTTCCGGAAAGTAATTTCCGGAAGTCTGGAGGGTAGTTTGATTTGTCTCTGTTCCTCCTCAAAGAGTCTCCTGGAGTTTTTAAGCGAGTGGCTGGAGTCCACTGATCATGTTTTGTGTAAGTGGCTGGATTTCCCACTGCCTGGTGACTAAAAGTGGCTAGGCACCCACTGTCCGGAACTTATAGTGGCTAGGCACCCACCGTCCGGAACTTATAGTGACCGAACACCACTCTCCTACTTTGCTAACCTGATGGTTGATGGTTGATTGTTGTTGCTAGACTTAGACTCTCACGACACCCAGCAGGCCTTCCAGATGCGGTCACACAGAGCTAAGTCCGGACTACAACGACATTCCGGGTAGTGCAATTGTGATCTTCCGGAGATGATGGTACTACCTCGCTAGAGTACTCCGTCTAGACCTACGCATCGGGCTTTTTCCTATCTTGGGAGAAAACTCCGGCTTTGACCGGAGTCGAGGTTCACACGGATTTCTCCGTTTCCTAGAGACTACGAGGAACACCTCTGTAGTTCGTCCCCTCCCCTCCTAGCTACTTCCGGACCCTAGAGTCTACCAGGCACACCTCTGCAATAGCCCTCCAGCTCTCCCAGGCGATCTCCCGACACGGACCTTGACCGGTTTCTCTCTATAACGAACTACTATCACCACACTCAGGATAGATATTGATACAACATCTCCCCTAGGAATGGATCCGCTATTCACAAAGTATACACCTCACACCAAGAGTACAAGAGAGCAAGTCTAATACAAAAGATTGTTGTATATTAACCAAGTGCAAAAAGACAAGATGAAAGGTTTTTTCCCAAAACCTCACTACTAAGTACTAACTAAGTCCCTTCTAAACTTAGCTTTCCTCCTACCTACCACTACGGGAATTCCTCTAGATCTTATCTACAAGATCCGAGAAATCCGGAAAGATCCCGGATCGGATCTCACATCCTATAATCTCGAAACAATTCCGGCTCCGGAATTCCTACCCTAACTACAAAATTGGCAGTCGATTCCGTCAGCAGCCACGTGCACTTGGGGCCCCATCGTTAATCGCTGCTGATCCAAAATCTAAACCCAAAATTTGCTAAACCTAACTAACCTAAGGTGGGGCACCGGGTCCCCGGTTTCTCCCACTCCTGCGGGAGGGGGAGATCTCCACTAGAGCTCGCTGCTTACCCTTGGCTTTCTTCGATGTGGCCGGCAAAAGTGTGGTCTTCCGGGTCCATGGTTCGGTCGCTGGAGAAACCCTAGCCACCGGAGTCCTGGCATCCGGCGGTGGAGGTGGCTATTCCGATGAGCCGTCCGGAACATGAGGTGCTGGTAGGTTTGTCTTGGAGGCAGACTTGGTCTCCCAGACCAAGTTTCTGTAGCTTCAGGATGGGCTCCTTGGTCCGGGCACCAACCTCCGGGATACGGACTAGGGTGGTGTCGGGAGGTCGCCTTCTGCCGGAGGGTCTCGCAGGCGCATGTTAGGTGGCGACAGTAGATCCGGAAGCTTCTTCAAGATCTCACTCGTACTTGGGTTGGGAGGTAAGATACCCTCCGTCGGCGTCCGAGGTGACAGAGTGTCGAGAAACTCCGGATTTGCTGAGGTTCCCGGAGCTAGAGTTGTCTTGGCCGATGGTTCCGGAGAGGCCGTAGTTCGTGCCGGGGTCGTGCCGCCTTCCGGTGCTGGTGCTGTTGGGGCCTCCGGAAGCACCGGGGTGATGTTGTCGACGAGCAGCTTCATCTGCGCCCAGGTGAGGCCGATCTTCTCCGCTTGGTCGAGGAGGAACGGGATGATGTTGGCTCTGGTGACCTTCTCCTTCTTCTCCACCAGTTCGGTGAAGAGTCTGCTCCGGTTGATCACGTCCACCGGAAACTCTAGAGCCTTCTGGACCTCCGTCAGAGCGGCTGCGGAGGCATTGGCCTTTTCTTCCGCCTGTTTCCGGCCCATCACCGCCAGAGCTGCTTCTTGAAGGTAGTGCTTTACCTTCTTCTCCATCTCCGTGCTGGCCTTGTACATGGAGGAGATTTGGAGATGCAGCGCCTTCATGTCCGTTTCCCTGCTCCGGAGTTCCTCCACCTTGGTGATGGCGTCATCCAGCCTGTCAACGTCCAGACTCCGGAAGATTTGCTCTACGCTAGTGCTGATGATGTAGTTGGTCTCCTTAAGGAGCCCAACTCTCCAGCCGATATTGCGTGTATGCTCATCCATCAGCTTGAGTTGACCCTTGGAGTCCTCTCGGTCAACCTTCCTCTTCTTCCGGCTGGTTCCCGCTGAGGGTCCAGACTCATCTTCTCCGGACGACGCGGATAAGTTGAGGGTCACCGGACTTCCCGGCATTGGCTCCTTCCCCCGAGGTCTCTTCAGAGCCCTCCGACCTTCCAGAGTGCCTATGGTTGTTGCTTCCGGTGCAGGCTCTTTCCCTCAGGATTCTTCCTCTTCCGACTCGTCACCTCCATACTTCTGGAAGTTGAGTACTTCGTCGTACTATCTTACTTCCGCCGGAGTGAGCTGCTGGTGGTGACAGTAGAGGTGCACCACATATAAGGCCAGGGGCGTGTAAAGCCAAAATGACAAAAATAGATTTTTTCCGAAAATTAAGTGTAAAAAGGGTTGTAGATATATGGAGAATTAAATAATTAATGATTAATAAGTTCATACTAAGTAGTTAATTAATTGGAAAGTACCTATTCACATCCAAGGATAAGGAAATAATGGGAAAAGGGTTGAACTCACACCCTTTGGGTAGGGTGCACCTTTTCATGAATAGATATGAAGAGATGTGAAGATTTAGTGGAATTAATCTTAATGGTTAATACTAGGGAAAACCTCTTTCCAAGAGTTGTACCTCTTGGATGTTGAGTAGAATGACTAGCTTGAATTTTTAGCATTCTTGGCCATTACCATAGAAATTCCTTGGAGGAAGATTGGAGTGAGCCCTAGCTTTAGGTGAAAGAGCTAATTGATGACTCTTAATGTTGTAAGAGTATTTAATTTTATATATGAATATATAATTATTATTGAATTTGCATGTGTAGAGTCTTGTGTGTGACTTGAGTCACATGTATAATTGCAATAATATGTGATCTTCTTTGAATAAATTTGACATTGTGTGTTGTATAAATGCAATTGCATGCATTAGGTATTAATTGTGGATACAATTCCTATGCATGAATGCATTGTATATTTATTCTTCATGGAATAAGTTAGGGAAATACCCTAACTACTAAGGTCGTGGGTGTGACCTTGTGTGTGTGTGTGTTGGAGCATTAATCATGAGTGTGAAGATTAATGGAGATAATGTGAAATTAAGTGACTTAGTGCATAAGGTGTGTGATGCATAAGTACTTAAGAAGATCTCAAGTGTGAGTGAGCATAACTTGAGTATCATAAGAATAAGAGTGGAGATCTTATTCACGTTAATGCAATTTATGCAATAAACATCAAGAGTGGCATACTTTGATGCATGGTAAGAGTGTCATATTATGCATACAAAAAATTAGCATTAAGTCTAACCTTAATAGAAGGGATTCTCTAAGGTAGGCTAAGTTGTGAGTATTTAAGAATCTATCATAAGAGAGAAAATAAGGAACAAATCCCGAAGAAAGACTTAAGAAAGAACATAGAAAGTTAAGAATCTTAAGCCCAAGTTTGAATACATAAGCTTATGTAAGTTGAGACCTTAAGTACCAGGAGATCCTTAAGTTTAAGGGCTTGGACTTAAAGGTTTGTATGGGTGAGAATATGGGACAATATTTGCATTCAGTGAGATGCTCTCCCGGTTCTGGAAGTCTTAAAGACAGAAATTTAAGAACATTGTAGGGCTGAATTGGTCTAGACAGTGCAGGTTCTTATGAATCAGGCCTAAGTGAGTAAGTGAGTGCTTAAGAACTAAGGGCCAGAGACTGTGTCCTTAAGAACATCGAGACGACCGAGAAGGAAGTCTTAAGAACCAGTCAGAGATCTTAAAGACTAAATAGTAGAAGTAAGTGTAAATCACCGTAGTCTTTAAGAATTAAGTGTGGATAAGTGAACTTAAGTAGAGACTTAAGAGCTGAAACTCCTTAAGACTTAAGTTACCTTGTGTATGTGATTTTTGAGACTAACCCTTGTCTTAAGAACGTGATTACGTGGATTTAGTGGACGGACGTGAAAAGTGCAGCAATTTTGCATGAGGTAAGAATTTGAATTCTTAAAGACTGTACTTAAAGAACCAATGCAATGAGATTTAATGGAAACTTCCATTAGCCCAGTGTGGCATATGCTTAAGAATTAGTGGCATAAGCACAATCTTAAAAGGACTAATGTACCTTCTTAAGGCACGAGAGATCCTTGGGGTTTAGACTTTGTTTGTGGATCTCTTAAGAGTAATGCTAATAGCCCTAATTTCCTAAAGATAGATAGATAACCTTAAGAATTAACCAAGAAGATAGCTTTAAACTACATAATTAAGATTTAATTACTTAAAACTAGGCGTATGATCATCCCCGTAATGAATCCTATGAGGTGTGGGTACACTTGGGTGTTTTCCTAGAGTGGTGAAAAACCACTCTACATTTTTTTGGCGACCATGCTGGGGATGGTACTATCAAGTTTTTAAGTAATTTTATTTAGGAAAGCTGTCAAACTTAAGTCAATTACTTAAGTAAACTATCATAGCATTTAGTTTTGTGTGAATTTATAAACTTTGGAATTTTTGAAAAAATTTATATAAAAAAAAAAAAAACTTTTAGTGAAGAGTGAAGACATGTTGTTACAACATGTCTACTTTTCCATGGGAGGTTTCTGAAGAAGCATTGAGTGACTTCTTTAGTGGTCCATATTTTTTTAGCGCCCTTTATCGTGTCTATAGAGGTGCGTATTACGGACAAGGATTTTAATTTTATGGGGCTCACCCAAAAATTGATCAATCATTTAATGAAAAATTTGAACAACTACCCTTAGAAATTAAACAATTAATTTTAAACAAAGTGTGGAGTAAGGGTGAGGGTTTTAATGAAGTAATTGTGAAGAAAAAGACTTTATAGTTAATATATCAATTACACTACCTTTTTGCCCAATATGGTAGATTAAAACTTCAAACACAACCATTAATTTCTAGAGGCATAGGGGCTTGGAACGGATACAAGTTTAATCAAGAAACTTATATCTTTGTTTATAGTAAACAAAACTTTGAGAGCAAAGTATTCTTTCCCGATTTCTTATCTAAAGATCCAGAAGTCCCCGTTAGTGTAGCCTTTGATTTATTATGTATTCAAAAAATGAGTTCCTCAAATGAGACTTCTAAGGAACAACGGACAAGGTTGAAAAGATTATTAATAATTTATTCTAAAATTCAATACAATGAGGGGAAATTATTTAGACTTTTGGGGACAGAAATAGAACGCATTAAAGAAAACAACCAATATTCCATTAATAGAAAAAAAATCATTAATACTTTCTTACAAAAATTCAATTACCCAAGAGAATTAATAATAGAACCATTGTCACGAGAATTTAAGATAGAACAATTTACACTGACTGATTGGCGTCATTATTGTTACCTGAATGGAGCAAATGAGAAAAATTAAACGCCTAGATTCTAAAAGTGAAAGAAATAAATCACTTAAATTCTTGTATGCAAAAATAGCTTATTATGAAACTTTTATCAGTCAGGATAGGAAATATTCGGATATAGTAGAAACTGAAATAGAGAGATTAATTGAACAGACAAAAGAGTGGTTGAGTAAACTTGAGATAGGGGAATTGTTGGCATATTTGGGTTACCCCATAAATATAGAGAATGAATTAAACCTATCTATGGAAGCTCTCCACCTTTGCTCAAGTTAAAATTCTTTATAGTTTCTTGAAATACCAAACAAGTACCCCCAATGACAAAATGAACCGAGAGAGTGATCCTTTATGTACCCCAGTTAATGGTGGGAAAATAATTAGGAGATTAATCATTAAAATTTGTGCGTATCACCGTATAGGTCCTTATGATGGGGAATATTTGAAAATAGCCGAAAATGAGATAGACCTTTTAATAGGTATAGCCAGTGAATGGTTGGGAGAAAATGAAATGGGAGCCTTGTTAACAATGTATAAGTATCCACGAAACATTGCATGGGAAGTTGAAGTAATGAATCTTACAGAGGAAGCGATTTATCTTTGCTTAAATTAAAGATCTAAAAATTAAATTCAAAATAAGGATAAAAATAAAAAACCTATGGGAATTACTAATGTCAGGAAAAGACAAAGAGAAAAGAGAAAAACAAAAAGTTGAGAGAGCTCAACGTTATAAGAAAAGGGTAGAGAGGAAACAACCAACCATAGTGTTAGGAGTACATAATCCTACCTTTAACACTGTTACCACTCCTTCTCCCTTCAAACTAGATGAGGAAATAGAAATAGCCTTAGGAAAGGCATTGAGACAATCAAAAAAGGAGAAAACATATAAAACAGTACCCAATCCTCCAAATTCTCCCCAGTCAGAAACAAAGACATCACAGTTTACCCCAAAAAGAGTTAGTACTCACAGCCTTAAAGAATCATAGAAAAGAATATGTAGGAAAAAAAAGAGATAAAAAATACACCACACACTCTTGTTGTTCTAATAGACCAAAAGAAGAAGATTGGGAGACCCAAAGCGAGAAAGCTTGGTCTACTCCCTTAGAAAAGGAAGAATCCTCAAAAGAGGGAGAAGTGGATGAAAAACCTAACATTCATGATCAACAACTTGATGAGTTAGAGCAATTGTTTAGAACCCCCATATCACATTCTTTAACAATAAATTATACCTACGAAGTAGGTAACTCCTCAAAACCAAACAAACTTTGAGACTCCCTATCCAAGTCCTTTTGCTCAAAAATTTGAGTCAAAATTGGAAATACCAATATTTACTCATAGTGAAGCAAAAGAATCTATTGACCATTTTCTGAATGACAGACCATTAGAGAATGAAGAAGAAAAACATAAGTTTTGTAAGGAATTATTAGAAGCTTTTAGCCAACTTCTTAGACCTACCACTTTAAACTTTGATATACAAGAAGAGATTGACCAATCTAGTGTGGAAGAAGAGGAATTTAAGTATAATCCTATTAAAGAAGAAAAGTTAGATGTAGGTGAGCAAAGTGAACCTAAAGAAGGTGAAAGTTTATTTAACCCCTAAAAATCCTTGTGTTCTGGGAGCTCAAAAACCAAAAATTGCGAATTTCTACCACCTTGTTGGAATTGAGGTATGGTCAATGTATTTACTTTTTTTTAGTACTTTCAACCGTAGGATCTTGAACCTAGCTACTATGGATTAAACTATGTCAAATTTGAGCCGTTGGATGTGCACCATTTGTGAGATTATAATGTTCAAAGTTGATGCAAAACTTCTTTTGGGCATTGTTTAAAAGACATAGTCTACTTTGTGCAAAGGAAAACTTGATGATTGCTACACCAATCATTTTGCTCATATTTTTTTTCATGTGGAGAATCATGTTCTGAATGCCTATGCAAAATTTTAGAGACTCATTTGGCTTTTTGGACCTTCATGCAAATTATTTTCCAACAGAAGGTATAAAAACGGTGATTTGGAAAAACATGCATTACGTTTATTATATTTAATTTAGGAAAAAAATGAACGGTCAGTAGGTACCTCTTTAAGTTTGTGAATTTTGGGAAAAATTATTTTTGAAAAATTATTAAATCTCAAATTTTGACGAATTTTGAAAGAAAAAAATGTAATATTGTGGAAAACTTTGAAACTTGTTGTAATTTTTAAAGGCTGCCCTTGCAGAATTGGTAAAAGGTTCAACATGGGACACTTGGAAATTTGAATAGGAACTCAGTTATGAACATATTAGCAAAAAAACATTTCAAAAAAATGTTGAAAATAAAAAGTTTTTTTCTGCCCGCCCAGAGGTTGAAAACTAAAATTTGAGTAAATAAGCTCAAAAATTGGAATTCGACTTTGCAAATTGTTGCACATATACCTTGTAGTATAGGGAACACTCCGTAAAAATCTTTTGCAAAAATATTAAATTTAACCCCTTGAACTAGGCTGCCCGAAATAGCAAAAAGCCATTTTGGCTTTCAAGGATCTTTAGGGGTTAATAGTGAAAGTAAAGAAGAAGAGCACTCAGAACCACCAACAAGAGAAGAGAGTCCAGCTAGACATTCCTCACATACTTCTGGGAGGGCTTCTCCTTTTTACTCTTCTTCTACTAATTCTGCCTCTAACAGGTCCTCACTATCCTCACCACCTTCAACCCCTCCTACTCCTGACAACCCTTTGGTTGATCCCGTTGCTATGGCACATCATAGGATGCTTAATATAGCTCCATTTCCCATATTCTATGATGATTTGGGAGAAGATTCAGATTCCTACTTGGAAAGATTTCAAGTAGTAGCAATAGCTAATAATTTAGCAATTGATAAGTATATCACTAGTTTTCCTGGTAATTTACTAGGGGAAGCTCAGAGGTGGTATACGGCATTGGATCCTCAACCAATAAACTGGGATGCTTTAAAAGAAGTTTTTTTTACCAGGTTCAGACCCCAGTCTTATCATAATATTTTGCAGGATCACTTGCAAAGTTTTCAAATGTATCCTACTGAAACTATAGCTGGATATTATACTCGGCTTAGAAACTTATTGAATAGATGGCGAGATCATAATATGCCAAAAGCATGGATCACTAATACCTTTACCAGAGGTTTATTAGATCCTATGTGTATATACCATGTTAAACTTTCCAACCCGGAAAATTTAAATGCAGCATATGAAGCTGCTAGAAATTGGGAAGCTGCTATGCAGCGATCTAATATGTTGTTATAGACAAAAATGATTCCATATCAGGATCCATATCTTTTGCCTATATCTACTCAATATGGGATGGATAATAGTGGAAGAGATTATTATCCTAGGTCAATATCTAGTCAACCCCAATTAACTATACAAGGACCACCTCATCCTAGAGAGCAACAACTAGCGTTGATGCCTCCCAGTCATGAGGAAAATGAGCTACAAGCCTTACAAAAAAAATTTAGGGAATTGTTAGTCCAAGTTAATGAAGGTAGAAATAAGAGACCTAAGGCTACTAATCAACGAACTAATATTTGGTGTAGTAATTGTAAGGGACATGGACACTTGGCCACCGAGTGTAAATATCCTATAGGAGGAACACCTAAGCTTAAATGTGCTTATTGCGGTGCAAATGGCCATGATATAACTACTTGTAGAAATATCAAGAAAGTTAAGGCCCTAGTACAAGAGCAACCTTCTCAAAATAATAACCAAAAACAACCTTATAGAATTACATCCAAACAACCTTTTACCAGACCAGGAAACAATAATAACCATCCGAGAGGAAATAATGGTTATAGTCAACACCAAGTTTGGAGAGGACCTAACCAAGATAGAAACAAAGAAGTAGTATGTTATAGATGTGGAGAGCCAGGTCATTATTCTAGGGAATGCACAAATGCACGCCAACAAGTTGGTTTTAATCCCTTATGTGGAAGATGTGGGCAAACATGGCATGTTTCTATTTTTTGCACAGCCATAATTACTGAGTTTCCTAATGTTAGAAAACAAGTTCAAATTCAAGAGGTAGAGTCTTCCAATACTAGAAATGTTAATTATATGGCAATTGATACACCTCAAGATGTTTTTATCACTAGATCCCAAGCCAAGAAGGCCCTCGAAATAGAACCCGTTAGTAGTTCAGAGAGTGATTATAGCAAAGTAAAACTTAATCCTGTGCTTGCTAGAGATATGCCAACTATACTAAAAAGACCAAAAATTCTTAAACCATCACCACAAATAATAGAGATGACAAGTATTGATTTTTGGGAAAATCCTACGCAAGTACCTATAACACCTCCTTTGCCAGAAAAAGTTGTACCTATAATTCCAAATGTGGAAAAAACAAGTACTTCCATGAAACCGTTGGAACAACGTACTTTTTATAAGCCTTCAAAAAAGATAATGAAAGAATCCTCTATGTCTTTAAAAAAGAGAAAACATAATAGAATTATGAGATTAGCAGTGGATATGCATCCATATGATATCCTCACAGATTTAGATAGATTACAACTTCAAATTTCTTTGAGACAATTACTTGTATTGTCACCTTATTGTAAAAATGAGTTAACATCTTCTCTAATAAGAAAGAGAGCAAAAATATAAGAGGAGGGCAATGTTAAAGAAACTAAACAAAAAATAAATAAGGAAACAAGTAAATCTCAACCCGAAATTGTGAACGTTCATGATATCTCTCTAGATCCAGATGCACCACAGTCGATGTAATTATAGATGGAACTTTAATTGATGGAGTCCAAATTGATAATGGGAGCAGTGTCAACCTTATGAGTGTTGATACTATGGAAGAGTTAGGCATCACTAATATAGCGCCTACTCCCATTATTTTACGAATGGCCGATCAAAGTAGAGTCAAACCTTTGGGAAAATTGATACAATTAAATACAATAATTGGTGGAATTGATTATAAAATTGACTATATTGTCTTTGAGGTGAGTGAGTTTATTTCCACTCATCCTATTTTCTTTGCCAGACCTTGGTTGTCATTAGCTAAAGCCAAGGACGATTGGGGCAAGGAAACTTTGACAATTGGGAAGGGCAAAAGTAAAATTATTCTTCATATGTTCCCTGCAAACTATCATGGTGAGACTCAGGATGATGCCTCAGATTGGACTACTGATCCAAACTCAGAATCTGAGCCTGAAGATACTAATGTTGTCGAGGACATGCCTACGTTTAAAGGTTTAAGTCCTGGAGAGTATTTTGTCCCTCCCAGTCAAGTTGATGACTCGGATGTAGCTATTGAAGCATGGCAAAATGCTCCTATTTTTAATATTACTACTGAGCGAGAGTCAGATAAGGAAATTCCTTATGTGTCAGATTCGGATCAGTTGTTAGGTGATAAGAAAATATCTAGTGTTCGACCTTTGGTAAAAAATACTATAGAATTAAATTTAGGCACTATGGAAGATCCTAAGCCTATTAAAATATATGATGAATTAAGTTCTAAAGAATATAAAGAATGGTTGGAATTCTTTAAGAAGGAGAAAGATGCCTTTGCTTGGACTTATAAAGACTTGAAAGGCATACCTCTTGATGTTTGTCAACATCGAATTATCCTAGAAGCAGATGCTAAACCTGTTAGGCAAAGGCAATATAGGATGAACCCAAAATATTCTCTAATGGTTAAAGAGGAAATTGATAAATTACTGGAGTGTAATTTCATTTATCCCGTGCCATTTAGTGAGTGGGTGTCACCTATTGTCATAGTACCTAAAAAGAATGGTAAGATCCGTATTTGTCAAGATTTTAGACAATTGAACAAAGCCACTAAGAAAGATTTCTTTCCTTTACCATTTTCTGATACAGTCCTAGATGGTGTAGCGGGTCATGAGTGTTATTCTTTCCTTGATGGATTTTCGGGTTATAATCAAGTGCAGATTGCCCCAGAAGATAAACCATTGACCACTTTCACTACGGACTGGGGGACTTTTGCATATAATGTCATGCCATTTGGATTGTGCAATGCTCCGGCAACATTCCAAAGAGTTATGACTCAAACCTTCACAAAATATCTTAGAAAATTTATGGAGATATTTTTAGATGATTTTTGTGTATTTGGTTCTAAGAAAGATCATGCACAAAATTTAAAGAAATGTTTTGATCAATGTAGAGAGTATGGCATCTCCATAAATGCTGCTAAGTTTGAGTTTGCCACTGTATGTGGTAAATTATTAGGTCATGTTGTTTCAAAAGAGGGAATATCGGTTGACCTAGACAAAGTAGACATTATTATTAAAATGGAAATACCTAAACATCTCACGGGACTAAAAGGCTTTCTAGGTTATTATAGAAGATTTATTTATAAGTTTGCTTTTATGGCAGCACCTTTGAATGTCTTAACAAAACAAACTTTATTACCAGGGGTATGGACAGATGATTGCACTAAAGCTTTTAACAAGTTAAAACGTCGCCTTAGAAAAGCACCTGTCCTAATTCCCCTAGATTGGACAAAACCCTTTGAAGTGTATGTTGATGCTTCTAATATGGCAATTGGAAGTGTCTTAAGTCAGAAAAATTCTAAGGGTTATGATAGACCAATTTACTTTGCAAGTCGATAGTTGAGTGCTCCAGAAAGAAATTATTCTATAACTGAAAGATAAGGTCTTGGTATGATCTTCTCTGTTCAGAAATATAGACATTATTTATTGGGATATAAATTCACTTTCCATATCGATCATGATGCCTTAAAGTATATGATCAATAAGCCTCAATTAAGTGGTCGAATTGCAAGGTGGATTTTGCTATTACAAGAATTTGATTTTACCATTAATGTCAGACCACGAAAAATACATAAAAATGCAGATTTTTTATCTCGACTTAGTGAAACCATAAATCCACAGTCCATAGATGATAACTTTCCAGATGCACACATCTTTTCTGTTTAAGAGGGTGTGGAGGTACTTGATGTAATTCCAAAAGAATATGCCGACATCATGTACTATTTAACTAAGGCTACTTTTCCTATTGAATACACTAGCAAAGATAAAATTAAATTAGTCCATCAATCTTTGCCCTACACCATGATTAGTGGTGTTCTCTATAAGAGAGGCAAAGATGATGTACTTCGAGCATGTGTAAATCCTAGTCAAGTATCAATGATTTTAGTAGGATGTCATGATGATGTCTGTGGAGGGCATTTTGCGGGTTGGGCTACCGCTCAAAAAGCATTGCGAGTAGGCTATTGGTGGCCCACACTTTTTGCCGATGCCACTAATTATGTTGAAAAATGTGATCCTTGCCAGCGAGTCGGTAAATCGACAACCACTAAGGCTATGCCATTAACACCAATTTTAGCACAAATTCCTTTTGAAAAATGGGGAATTGACTTTGTAGGTCCCATTAAACCACCTAGTCGTGCGGGTCAAAAACGCTATATCTTGGTTGCAACAGAATATGTGACTAAGTGGGTAGAGGCCCTTGCCACTAGAAATGATGACGTAGACACTGTTGCAAAATTCATTTATGAACATATCATCACTAGGTTTGGGTGTCCAAAAGAAATTGTAAGTGATAGAGGGACTCATTTCATCAATGACACTATTGAGAAAATGTTGCAAAAATATTTTATTAAGCACCGTAAGTCGTCACCCTATCACCCTAGAGTTAATGGACAAACTCAGAAGTCTAATGGTATTCTTTGCAAGATTATCACTAAGACATTACAAGGCAATGCATCTAATTGGGATTATGAGTTGAATAATGCATTATGGGCATATAGATGTACAATAAAAACTACAACTAAAGCAACCCCTTTCCAATTAGTATATGGATTGGAAGCTATGCTCCCAATAGAAGTGGCATTACTTTCTCTACGCGTGGCAATTTCTGTAAGATTGGATGATGAACAATCTCTTAGATAATCTAGAACGTCTAGATGAAATTAGAGGTCAAGCCTACATGAATATGGAAGCTATACAAAAACAAAGGAAAACTTATTATGATAGTAAATTACAACCAAAAACTCTAAAAGAAAATGATTTAGTCTTACTCTATGACAGTAGATTCTAGAAATTTCCAGGGAAATTTAAAATGAGATGGTTTGGACCATACAAAATACTTAAATCTTATCCTAATGGCTGTGTGGAATTACAAGATTTTGCAGGTAATGTGCATGCAACACGCTATAATGGCTACAGACTCAAAAAGTATGTAGCTTGAGGGCAAGTTATCTTTTAAAGAGGGGGGCTACATCCCTACTTAAGGAAAATCTTAAGAAAAAGTTTTTAAGTAGTCCGGAACGACACTAAACTACCAAAGGGAAAGTTTAAAATTTTGTGTTTTAAGTCATAGTTAATTTATGATCATTCATAAAAAACATTCACAAAAAACTTTCTTGAGAGAAACCTTGTCATAAGGTATTGTTGAAAAAATAAAAAATAAAAATTCTTAAGAGCTAAATCAATTTTGCATAAAGGAACAGTACTTAAGAAGTCATCTCAAGTCACAGAATTAAGATCAGAAGTATGATGTCATGAGAGCTGTCTTAAGAACTTAAGTGCTCTTAAAGACATAAATGTCTTAAAAAACTTGAGCTGTCTTAAAGCACTCAAGAGACGTAAGATCTACAGTTGCCTTAAGAACTCAAAATAGTCTTAAAGGCACAAGTGACTTAAGAACTTGAGTGGTCTTATCAAATTTGAGGAGATGTCAGAACTCCAGTTGTCTTAAGAACTTGAGTGGACACCTTAAGACAATAAGTCTGGGGTTGTCCCTGAAGTTCATCTTAAAAAGTAAAGTTAGGAGACAACAATAAACTTAAGCAAGGAGATGCCTTAAGACAGAAATAAGCCGATGCCAATTATGAAAAATGGAAATAGTTAAGAAAATAAAAATGATGATTAAGTTGGTAGGAAATTTGTGAGAAGCGACCTTGTCATAAAGTGGAGAAATCTCATCATGTTAAAAGATCAACTAAAGTGCCATGGAAGGGACAAAAGTGGACACTTCACTCGAGGGAACAACAATCAATCATGTCAAACAGACCATTGCAATGACTGGAAAAACGTGATGATAAGGACAAGTGGGGGCGGGACTTAAAACCAAGTGGCAAACTTGATGAGCCGTTAAGAAAACAAGCTGCCAAACTTGGCTATGGCTCATCAGCGGAAATTCACAAGTGTATTGTTCAGTCGCTGAAGTAGAAGTTGAGAGGTCAATTTGCATTGTTGAGAGCCAGAGTGTGTCGTGAAAAATTGTTGTAAAGTTGTGAGTTTTGTAAGACTCTGTGCTCGGGAAGCGAGGTGTCACCAAGAGCGGAGGAAGAAGTCGTCACACTCTGGCTGGTAAGTTCATCGTTAATTTATTCTGTATGTGAGTTCACAGAGAATTGAGGATTGTTGAATTATGCCATTTCGTTGTGAATGAGGTTGCTTAAGACCGCGGAATTCAACTGATCTTCCTTGCTAAGGTGTGTAATTAATGGAATAGAATTTATTGAGAATAGATAACTATCTACGAGAGTAAAATCAGAAGAGTTTGTTAAGGAAAATCAAGAAACGGCATAACCGTTGTAACCACTTTACATGTAATCTTCAGACATAAGTCTGCACAGATGAAAGGGAATTCTATGAGTGTAGATGCATGTCTTAAGAGTGTTTTGTAGCGTAAAGAAGACTGTGGAAACAAAGTAGCCATTGTTGGAAGAAGAATTTTGCTTTGTTGTTGGAAACAGGTGCAAAATGGTGAATCTGAATTCACAGAGTGGCGTTGGTTGTAAGAGAACAGTAGACATAGAGGTCAAGATGAGCCAGAAACGGAAGACAAAGAAGGATTTTGAGTTCGATCCTTCTCCGCTGAGAGAGTTGCCAAGGAAGGTGTATGAGGGCAACCGCTAGAATTTGGAGAAGGCAGGTCTCCTGCAATTCATCGAGCAACAATGGCCGGAGGCGGATCTACCGCGAGTGCTGGCCTTCATGCTGGGCTCCAAGCGAGGCGTGCAAGACGAATTTTTAATCAACGGCGAAGTGGTTTGCTTCGACGTGGAGATCGTCCTGCAGCATTGTCGAAGCTTGCCAAAGACATGACTACGTTGGTGGGATTGTCTTTGCTAACCAAGGCTCAGCTCAGCCGTGTGTTCGAGAAACCAGACGACGCGAAGGTGGAACGGGGATATTCAATCAGGAAAGCCAAGGCTTCGTGGAAGGAATGGTTGAAGTTCATCAACCTTTGACTTTTGATGGCGCTAGATGGAACGGAGGTATTATTGCCCAGCGCGTTGGCTGCAGCTTACAAGAGCTGGAATGGAGAGCGACTCAACTGGTCCAAGATCATGTACGCGCATCTCCGATTGGAGCTGGCAGAGAAGAATACCCACCATAACATCTTCTTCCATGGAACCACATACTTCTCAGCAATCTGTCCCCCACTGAGGAAGAGCTTGACTGGAGGAGCACAGGAGGTGGAAGAAGAATCAGGGAGGAGTGCCAAGAAGAAGAGATTGTGCAAGATGGTGGCAGAACCAGAGGAAGAGGACGAACCAGAAGAAGCTTCTGAAGAAGAAGATGACGTAGGAGATGAAGACATGACCAGTCCAGCAAGGGAGGACGCAGAAGAGGAGACACCAGGGTCACTTGAAGCCCCTGCATCGGCGAAAGACAAGGGGAAGAAACCGTTGGCGGAAGTGCAGAAGAAGAAGGTGAAGCCCCCGATCTCCATTGGAGGTGTCTTAAGTATCACCTCAGGACAGGAACCGCGTCCACCAGCATCAGCGAAGCTGTCGAAGACACCATCTAAGTAGATCGCTCCGTACGCTGTTCACAAGGTTGTCACAATAGAGGGCCCTGAAGATGAAGCTCCTATCAAGCGAACAGAGAAGAAATCGTAGGGAGCAGAGGGCACCAAACATGGTGAGGTACGGGAGTTGAATAAGGCGAACCTCGAACTGTTGGTGTTTCAGAAGGATGATCTCGTGGCGCAATACCAAGCCACCAATAAGGACATCTTGTTGGCCAAGGATCAGATGCAGAAGGACTTCCAACGCGAGAAGATCCGGCTGGAGAAGTCGCTGTTGGAAGCAGAGAGGGCTAGAGAGCTGCTGGACATGGAGCGGGGTGAATTGCGAGGAAAGTTGGCCCAAACAACTGAAGAGGTTCAGCACTGGGAGACTTTGTGCAACGCACAGACGACGAAGGCACAACAATGCGAGGAGTTGCAGAAGAAGCTGAGCCACATGGAGCAGGAGTACCATCGCCTCAAGGCGGAATCGGAGAAGGAGAATTCGGCTCTAGTTGGAGACAAGGAAGCACAAGTACGAGATTGGCACACGTTGCAAGAAGAGCTCCGGCAAGCTTCCGGTAGCGCTGCCCATTGGAAGGATCTCTGCACTGCGAAGGAAAGACAAGCGGAAGAACATCTGCTAGAGATTGAGAGTCTTAAGACTCAACACCAACAAGTGCACGGGCAGTATCAAGCCGAGAAGGATTTGGCGAAGGAGCTGGCGACCACCTTGGCACAACAGAAGAGAGAGATGCAGGCAAGCAGGGAAGCGTTGACCGTAGCAACGCCCGACTTTTCGCAGGTAGCAGAATTGGAAGGGAAGGTACGGGAGGTCACCGAGGCAAATGCACGGTTGACTTCATAGACGACCACAGATAGAGGAGTGAAGAGCAAACTCCAAGAGGCAATTTGGCAACAGGACTTACATAGTCCGCCAACCTTTGCACTCTTTCTAGCATATGAGTTGCAGAGGAATGCTTGTTTCAGCATGATGTGCTTGAACGCTGGAGACAAGTTGAGTCGGGCGGAATTCCAAAACCTGTGGACCGCAGCGGCGAACTTCGCCAACTTCGCCAAAATTTGATCTGCGAGATGATCGTGAGACATGACCTTCAGCTGGAGGACTCGAGACAGTTGCTCGTGCCGATCGGTGATATTGGAGCCAGAGTGCTACTATATTACTGGCACTTGGAGGGGCAGCTGCAGATGTGGAGGCAGTATGATCAACCGGATGTAGCTCAAAGAATGGTAGTCATTCCTGAGGTTGATCTTAGGACCGTTCCCATTACCTCGGAGTACCTGGAAGAATGGAAGAACCAAATGGAGAAGCTGACGAAGTTATTGCAGAACGAACAGAGCTTCGTGGGATGCATGACTCAAGTCCAAGAGCGCGAGGACTTGGCGCAGCGGGGTGAGATCACCATGGGGCAGTATCTCTATGCCAAGGTCCGAGCTCACCACCGACTAAAGCGTGCAATCGAGGGAGCAAAGAAGAAAACGGTGGATGTGGTAGAGGCGGTTCAGATGGCCACTTTCATGTCACCACCTCCAGATTATAGACACACGATATGGGGAGGTTTGCCACTACCAGTGACCGGATCGTTGAACAAGCAGCGATTCCTCGGTAAGTACGAGAATCTGTTTAACAGCGAGGAGGAGGTACCATTTCCCTCATGGGAAGCCATAGATTGGCTGTTGAAGGACTTCGGCTTGTCACCACAAGTCTGGAGATAGTGGGATCAGCTGTACCCCAAGGCATCCCAGACTTGGTCAACGGTGCCGCCAACAACGATCATGATGAGCTACCACCAGTGTCCCTAAAAGGAATATCGGTATTATAAGTGGGCGCCCTGGAGTAAGCTCAACACAGTGCCTTACAACTGGCCGCAGATTCCAGAGAGTTTTTCTTCTCCCCAGGAATGTAGTAATTCCTACCGGGCCTTTTTTGAGATTCACCGAAGATACACGGACCCTGTGTGTTTTCGAGCTACAGTGTTTTGCAACATCTTATCTCACATGTATATGCGATACAAGTGTGTAGTGAACGTCAAAAAGTTTGATGAAACCAAGCCTGAGTTTCACTTATGGACGAAGATGCAGCAGATGCGAAGTCGCCATATGAGAACTTTGGAGTGTATGGTAAATGCCAATTTTCTCCATGGTGCGAGTTCGGTGTTTGCCCTGGAGAGTTCCAGCAAGCGTCAAGAGGAGCTGGTTGCATGGTTGAGTTACCAAAAGGCACACGAGACGTATGTCTTCAAGCATGATGAGGATGTTCGTCGTAACGTAGAGATGGCTGAGCTACAGCTGATTCTCCAGGACTGTGAGTTCAAGGATGCTTACAAGCACAAGCGTCCTCGACTCGAAGCCAGACCAAGATCTTAAGTAGATGTGAAATTTTTTAGGAGGAGCTCTGTGCAGACAATATAAACACTAGAAAGAAATATTGTAATTGCAGCAAGAGTCTAGACGTCTGCAGCTTCGAGAACTCAGGATATGGCTTATTGTGGAAGCCATGATAATGAGCTGATAGCTGATTTTGAAAGCTGAACAAAGAATTGTATAGTTGTTATCTTCCTAAGGAAATATGAATGACATTGGCTCCATGATACAGTGTCATAAGATTATGAACACAAGAAAATCAACAACTCGTTTAGAGGAGCAATTGTCTGGGATTGAGGAACAAGTATGAGAATCTACAAAAAACATAAGAGTGGAAGCTTGTGGAAAGAAGGTTCAGTGAATTGGAAGTTGTATACACGAAGGAAGCAACACCGTAAAGCAAGTTATGAAAAAAAGAAAAAACCATGTTGAACTACCTGTAACTACAGGAGTCAGCACTCTAGTCAAGCGTGGTGGAATAAGCCACGTGTGATGGATACATACCCGGCACTAGCACCCGGAGGTTGCCACGACAGTATGTACCCGCGGCACACGTTAACCGACCACCAAGGCCTGCTAGATGAAAGCCAGGGGTTAGCCAGCCTCTATATCGTGAGCCGCAAGAGCCTTACCAAACAATATGGGACAAATGTTAAATCTAGCAGGGAGGAAAACTAAAAACTTCTACCACTGTTTCCATTATCTAGTGAATTGCACAATATATTTTCACAAGTCTGAAGGATGATGAATGATAAGGAACAAAGGAGTATGAAGAACTGAGATAGAATGGTAAAAGAAGACTGATTTTAGGAGTCTGCGAAAGAATGAGGAAAACCTATCAATACAGACAGAGCTCTGTCTGTACGTGGTTAAGAACAAGCTCGGGAAGAAACGAACGAGCTGAAAGAAAAAATAAAATTCCTACTTAAAACCATGACGTAGTAAGTTTACACTTAAAGTAAAACTCTTTAAGTTCAAAATTTTAGAGAAGATCTCTTTAAGTACAAATTTGCAAGAATCTTTAAAGCACTATTTTAAGTGAGATCACCTCTTCCTGTGACTTTAAGAAGTGAGAGTTTAAGTTACAACCTTGAGCAGACTAGAGTCTTAAGAATCAGACGAGTAAGAGAAATTCAGTTCCTTAAGGAAAAGAACAAACATGACAGATCCTTATTTTCCTTAAGTGAGTCAGTTCTTTAAAAACTTGTTATGAGTCAGTTTCCTTAAGAACAAAATCAAAATCAGTTACATTTTAGATACACCAAAAATTTTAAGACTTAGATGTAGTATGAGAGTTTTAAGAATAGATGGAGGAATAGTGTCTTAAAGAAAGAGCAAATTCAATTGAATTTGTAAAAAATAGATAATAATAATAAATAAATAATTAAGGCATATAGATGAAAGGAAAAAATAAGAGGGAGAGAACATGGTAATTCTAATGAGAGAGTATCATGAAAGGGAAAAATAAGAAAGAACATGATAATATTGAGAGATAAAACAAAGAGGCTATGTAAAATAATGTCAGTAATGTAAATAAGACGATTAGTGGTGAAGTAATACACACATTACTTAAATTGTATGATAGGATAGCTCACATAAGTTAGAAGAAATAGAAGAGTCTAAAAAGAAAATTAGTAATCTAGGATTAGTAATTAGATGCACTACTAATTTGCTAATCAAGAGATGAGAGGACTAATGAGTGCTAATTTTCTAAACTTGAAAAAAAATGATGAATGAAGTAAAAAGAAAAAAAGAAAAATAAAAAAAATGATTGCAAGTGGAGTGTAGAGGAAGATATGGAAGAAAAATTAAATTAAAGAGAGAAAGTTGAAAAGCAATGAAAATTAAAAATGAAGATTTAAAAGAGAATAGAAAAATTCAAAGCTAAAATAAAAAAATATACTATGGAAGTCTAAAATAGAAGACTTAACTAAAAGAGTTAAGTTAAAAGGAGAAACTTGGAGCCAAGTATGTATGAGACATACTCATTAAAGAGGAGAACAATGGACTGTGAATAAAGAAAATCAACAATTCTTAAAAAAGAAAGACAAGTAAGAAGAAATGCTATATAGAGCCTAAAGAGACTACAAGAAAACGATTGAAAGGAAGATGGAGTCTAAAAGATCAAGTTCAAAGACAAAGGTCATTGAAGTCGACGAGGACGTCTCCAAGCTAAGAGGAGGGCTATGTAGAGCCAAAATGACAAAAATAGATTTTTTCCGAAAATTAAGTGTAAAAAGGGTTGTAGATATATGGAGAATTAAATAATTAATGATTAATAAGTTCATACTAAGTAGTTAATTAATTGGAAAGTACCTATTCACATCCAAGGATAAGGAAATAATGGGAAAAGGGTTGAACTCACACCCTTTGGGTAGGGTGCACCTTTTCATGAATAGATATGAAGAGATGTGAAGATTTAGTGGAATTAATCTTAATGGTTAATACTAGGGAAAACCTCTTTCCAAGAGTTGTACCTCTTGGATGTTGAGTAGAATGACTAGCTTGAATTTTTAGCATTCTTGGCCATTACCATAGAAATTCCTTGGAGGAAGATTGGAGTGAGCCCTAGCTTTAGGTGAAAGAGCTAATTGATGACTCTTAATGTTGTAAGAGTATTTAATTTTATATATGAATATATAATTATTATTGAATTTGCATGTGTAGAGTCTTGTGTGTGACTTGAGTCACATGTATAATTGCAATAATATGTGATCTTCTTTGAATAAATTTGACATTGTGTGTTGTATAAATGCAATTGCATGCATTAGGTATTAATTGTGGATACAATTCCTATGCATGAATGCATTGTATATTTATTCTTCATGGAATAAGTTAGGGAAATACCCTAACTACTAAGGTCGTGGGTGTGACCTTGTGTGTGTGTGTGTTGGAGCATTAATCATGAGTGTGAAGATTAATGGAGATAATGTGAAATTAAGTGACTTAGTGCATAAGGTGTGTGATGCATAAGTACTTAAGAAGATCTCAAGTGTGAGTGAGCATAACTTGAGTATCATAAGAATAAGAGTGGAGATCTTATTCACGTTAATGCAATTTATGCAATAAACATCAAGAGTGGCATACTTTGATGCATGGTAAGAGTGTCATATTATGCATACAAAAAATTAGCATTAAGTCTAACCTTAATAGAAGGGATTCTCTAAGGTAGGCTAAGTTGTGAGTATTTAAGAATCTATCATAAGAGAGAAAATAAGGAACAAATCCCGAAGAAAGACTTAAGAAAGAACATAGAAAGTTAAGAATCTTAAGCCCAAGTTTGAATACATAAGCTTATGTAAGTTGAGACCTTAAGTACCAGGAGATCCTTAAGTTTAAGGGCTTGGACTTAAAGGTTTGTATGGGTGAGAATATGGGACAATATTTGCATTCAGTGAGATGCTCTCCCGGTTCTGGAAGTCTTAAAGACAGAAATTTAAGAACATTGTAGGGCTGAATTGGTCTAGACAGTGCAGGTTCTTATGAATCAGGCCTAAGTGAGTAAGTGAGTGCTTAAGAACTAAGGGCCAGAGACTGTGTCCTTAAGAACATCGAGACGACCGAGAAGGAAGTCTTAAGAACCAGTCAGAGATCTTAAAGACTAAATAGTAGAAGTAAGTGTAAATCACCGTAGTCTTTAAGAATTAAGTGTGGATAAGTGAACTTAAGTAGAGACTTAAGAGCTGAAACTCCTTAAGACTTAAGTTACCTTGTGTATGTGATTTTTGAGACTAACCCTTGTCTTAAGAACGTGATTACGTGGATTTAGTGGACGGACGTGAAAAGTGCAGCAATTTTGCATGAGGTAAGAATTTGAATTCTTAAAGACTGTACTTAAAGAACCAATGCAATGAGATTTAATGGAAACTTCCATTAGCCCAGTGTGGCATATGCTTAAGAATTAGTGGCATAAGCACAATCTTAAAAGGACTAATGTACCTTCTTAAGGCACGAGAGATCCTTGGGGTTTAGACTTTGTTTGTGGATCTCTTAAGAGTAATGCTAATAGCCCTAATT
The DNA here is from genome assembly GCA_963971425.1 of Bryoerythrophyllum caledonicum. NCBI lineage: Eukaryota > Viridiplantae > Streptophyta > Bryopsida > Pottiales > Pottiaceae > Bryoerythrophyllum > Bryoerythrophyllum caledonicum. The sequence goes on from OZ020517.1 coordinate 20,816,823, forward strand.
TCCTAAAGATAGATAGATAACCTTAAGAATTAACCAAGAAGATAGCTTTAAACTACATAATTAAGATTTAATTACTTAAAACTAGGCGTATGATCATCCCCGTAATGAATCCTATGAGGTGTGGGTACACTTGGGTATTTTCCTAGAGTGGTGAAAAACCACTCTACAGGGCGTTGCCGATTTCTTTACCTTCTGGAGGTTGGCTACAAGACGGTTGATCATTTCCGTCATTAGCGCCCCCCAGTCTACGACGATCTTCCCTCGGAGTGCTCCGAGGAAAGTGGAGGCCCACTTCGCCACCACCCGCTTCGGCTTTAATGGATGGAAAATAAGGTTTAAAAATCCTAGCACTAGTTGGGCGTCCCGGTGCCGAAGGTCCTACATGTTGTAGCCGTCCTTCAGATCGGCTTGTCCCCCAAACTCCTCCGCCAAGAACTCGTCTCGCTGTTCCACCACCTTGGTACGGCCGGCACGGAAGTCGTACGCCTGGGACCACACCGGAACTCCCCAAAGCTCTGGATGGGCCCTCATCAATCCCATGTACTTCTTGTCCGGTGTGCCCACAAGCTCGTGGACGTAGACTTCTTCCCGGATGCCGAAGGCAACTTCGAGCAAACCCTCGCATCCCATCGACTTCAGGCTCTCTTTCAGCATGTTGTACTCATTCGGGTCTGTTGGGATGTCCGAAATCACGTGGGTCGATGAAGGGAGCGTAACGGCCGGATCTTCGTCTCTTCGGCCACGCCCATCTCTCTCTGTTCTCTTCTTCTTCGCCATCAGAACCGTCTTCATGAGTCCTGCCTATTACCTCATAGTCTCTCAACGTTGTCCCTATACGCACCAACCTCACCAAAACTCTCCCTAACGGACGCACGTCCGTTCTAACCGTCTAAACTCCAAACCCTAACGGCCAGCGGTTTATCAACCTGCAAGAGTGAGAGAGAAAAGAAGAGAGAGAGAGCGCGCTGGAGCGGAGCCTCAACACGCGAGGGAGAAACAAAAGGAAAGAGTTTCTCCTCGAGCCACGGCTTTAAGTAGGCTGGCCTTTAGTACGACTCATGATGACAGTTGATGGTGACAGCTCCGACTAACGGTTCCGGATAACACCTGCCCCGGAATTCCGTTAACTACTTCCGCCCTACGTTTTAGCAGTTGTAGGCTCAATTAGGGTTTGCAGCCAAATCCATCCGACTTTATTCTTACATGAAGACTGTAGGCTGTATTCCTGCACGAACTATCGTAACTAATTAATTAATTTTTTTATTTTCGCCGGATTTCAAGGTTAACTTCCGTTACTTCCGGCACCATGTGGGAACGGAGTCCTACACCGCAGCCTTCTTGGCTCTTTTTGAAGGACCCACGCCCAAATTTGGCACATTTAAATTCCTCCTCCCTCCACCATCTCCACCACCTCCACCACCTCCACCACGTCCACCACCGCTATGCATGGTTGCCATGCTTTAAACAACCATAAACCACTACGAAATACTTCTAATTGCTATTCTAATACTAGCTAACTATTCTAATATGATTATGCCGCCTACAACTAATTGCACTTCAAAATAGTGCTACAATTAATCCCTGCAAGCACTTCATTGAGATATTGTTAAAAAGTATTACATACATGGCTTCGTCAAATCTCTGACAACTTCAACAGCTTCTATACTTGTGCTGATGCTTTTGAGGACTAAAAATTCCCCTTTTGGATGATCTCAGTCCTCAAAAGGACCACTTTCCCACCCTGAAAACCCTGCACACCGCCGTCAACGTGGAGGCAAGTGCGTCAGGGCATCCAGGATTTGCGAGAAGGTGTGCAAAAAACATTTCTTCCCTCCTCTTTTATACCCCTCTGTCCGCGCTTGTCCGCGGCCGTAGGGTCGCACCTGTCCGTGCCCTCTCCGCGTCTCGTCTATGTCTTGTCCGCGCCTCGTCCGCGCCCAAACCACGGGCAGTCCACTTCCTGTCCGCAAGCAGTCCGCGGGGAGTCCATGTCCAATCCGCCACCATTTCGCGGGCAGTCCGCGGGCATTCCGCGACCTGTCCGCGCCAGTCCGATGCAATATTTGCGGGCACTTCACTCCATGTCCGCTAACTCCTAAATAGTTTTTGCATTTTGTTTACTAGGTACCTCATTGTGCGAGATGAATGTCTTGAAATAAAAAGGACATTAAAAAGTAAGAGTATATTATGAAACATATGGAAAACATACACAAAGAATATCAATAGACCTCGTAGTATGCATAATGGGAAATTTAATAGGCATCCATTCAAGATCGCACTCTCACTGTTGGGTCATTTTCTTCTATGCACCGTGGATCCACATCAGGTTCATCCGTGCTCTCTTCATCGTCGGACTGCGGAGTAGCGCTTCTCAATTGCAAGTTGTCATCTCGACCAATAACCAACCTCCTTGTTGGACGAGAGCCGTCGATGTCACGTATTCTGTTGTCATCCATATTGGGTCTTCCGTCAGATGGATCGTAAGGTTCACCGACAAATGGCATTAGTATTCCTTGATTCCTTCGACGTCTCTTCCTCCCTCATGTAGTCCTTCGTCGACCACTAGCACTTGCGGTGCTTGTAGAAGCCTCCCCGCAATGTGGAAGCGTTGTACCTACATCAACAATTGCATTGATGTCTACATCTAAGGACGAAACTATCCCTCTTCCACGTGTTACAAGCACCCTTCCACCCTGCATACAGAATCGCCTCGCTCACTTGCTGAAGTGAGAGGTTGCCTTCGAACGGTTGGACTATAAAAAATAATTTGACCAAATGGATTGCCGACGATTTCGTCCTTGTCCAATGTTTGGGCAATTGTTTTGAAGTGCTACCAATGAAGCACCGACCCCCCGTGTGGTCACTTCACCAAATCTCCCCGCAACTACATGACTACGCGTGATCGGCCGATTTTGTATTCCAACTTGGGAAGGTACATTAACCTCCGTGGTTGACACATTCACTACAACGTCTTCAATAGGCGTGGATAACCCTTGAACATTTGAAGTTGTAATACATGGCGGATTGGAATTGCCATTGCAAACCACCCTCGATGGCATAAGAGACGTATCACCCGCCGGTGTAGTGGCCTCCTCATCCCAGTGATCCGGGATATGTTGCCTTTCCCCACCAAATGATAATGAATCACTTTCAGGCTGGGATTTCAGGTCAATGTTTGTGTCAAGTTTGTCTACATAGACGGACAGGGGCCCAAAGACAGCGGACGGACGGACAGTAGGACGGACGGACAGGACGGACAGGACGGACAACACTTTTTGGCGGACAGTTGCGTATAAAAAAAATTACAAACCCTAAATCAAATTTTCAACTTACCCCCTAGTAAAACACGTGTGCACGACACGTCAGACGGCTTTCCATGTCACATCAAGGGGCGGGCGCGTGCCTTCGGACCGCGCGCGCAACATTTGAGGTCGGGCGCGTACCAATCTGGACCGGGCTCGTTCATGTAGGGTCGGGCGCGTTTGATTTAGGGTTGGGCGCGTGCACGGTGCATACAAGGCCGGGCACGTACCCCTAAGGGCCTCGCGCGTGCATTTCAGGGTCGAGCGCGTTGCACTCAGGGCCGGGCGCGTACCGTCAAGGTCGGGAGCATACCGTTAGGGGCCGGGCGCGCAGCGTCACGGGCCTGGCGCATACCATTGTGGGTCGCGCGCGCACTTGCCTATCGGGCGCGCGCGATCGAACACTGCGTCTGCCCCTCAAAAGGGCTGAGGTTTAGAGAATTTGAAAGAATTCAATTGTACCAGGGTGCTCTAACATTAAAATTATTTATTTCAATGTAGTGCTTTCATGAATGGGCACTCTCAACACCAAATACATATTTTAAAACTGCGGTACTATTGTACCATGCTATCACCACACCACTAAAGCCACTTTTAACTTGTAGTACCCTCGTGTCCGTCATCTTTTAATCATCTGAGCTTGAGGATTCTTCATTGTGTTTTTGCTTCCGTTTTAATCGGCGAACATTCTGGGGAAGAGAAAGCCCGCGAAGCACCACCGTACTGTCGCCAGGTACCTCATCGCAATCCTCATCGTCTGCATCATCGCCCGATGATGAGAAGTTCTCCGCTACATTTTCCAAGACTGGTGCCACGTACTCCTCAATCTCTGAGGCCAAGTTTCGTAGTTGTAGCTCGGCTCCAGTAGTTGATGCGGCGTTCACAAGTCGTTTTACTTGGATATTCTTCCTTTTGTCTGTTACTCCATCCATGTTTTTGGAGCGGTTGCCTTTGGCCCCAATGACTCTCTCTGAGGTTCCACCTTGCCAAGGTCCCGTGAAGAAAGGGAGAGTACCATTGTTCTCGCCCCTCCGTGTCCCTAAATGGCTGCTCATAGTAGAAGACCCAACCCTCGCGGAGGAAAGTTGTGGGGTTAGTATCGCACGCTCCACACCACCATTTGGGCCGAGTGCGCTACGATGGACGGGTAGCCGAACTATTGTTGAAGAGGTCTTTTTCTTTACACGTAAAAGAGTTCTTCCGATCGATGCGGTACCAAGAGCACGTGGCCGCCGAAACAAATCTTGGAATGGCATGTCTTCCTCTAAGTCCGGTTCTATTGCTTGAGGCAAAACCGCATTGCTTCTCACAACTTCAATGGACCCCGTGGTGGCCATTGGCTCATGGGATTCATTATTGTTTCCAGCACTGCTCACTTTGTTTCCATCGTGAGGAAATGTATCGTTTGCTGCAATGCCAATGCCATGACCGTCGAGTTCAGGGCCATCGCTACTAGAAGGGCCCGAGGCGCTAGAGCCGTTTGAGTTGGGAGACTGATTCTCCGTGATGTTGTCATCTCCATCAAGATTGTCCCTCAATGCCGACCCATCTTCGTCTGCCCTAGCTTCTTGGGCACGGTCTTCACCCGATAATTCTATTGTAGTATGGACTGCCGCTGCGTCGACATCATCAAACACAAAAGGATCCACTGGGTCACCGTGGACGTTGTGAAAATGGTCATGTAGTGCATCTCCACCGTGCTCATTGTTTGCAGAGTTGTCCCTAGGTGAGCTATGATCAGACACGGGGTTGTTGTCACCGGCAAGGTCTTTCCAATCGCCGCCCATCCAGTTGTAACCCTCATCATCCGACTCCAAACCCTCGTCCTCTGTGTTTGAAGGAAGTCCCCCATCTGGATCAAACTCCTCCAAATGCACATTCTCCTCATACCATCGAATCGGGTCTGGACGAGCATGTTCTCGGAGCAATCGACTATTCATGTAAACCAAATCTTCCCTTCTCTGCACTCCCAAGCGATTTTGGCTCTTACTATGCACGAACGAATACATGCTCCAATTACGCTCACATGACGAGGCCAAGCAGGTTTGTGCTAGTATACGCTTCGCAATGATAGGCAATGATTGTCCGCCCACGCGGTTCCACCATTGGTGAGGCAAGAGGTTGTTGTTTTCAATTTCCCCAGCTTCCTCCGGTGAATATGGGCCTCCCAATTCTTCATACTCCGTGCTTTCCAGCATTACCACCGAAAAAGACACTCCGAGTGAACCACAGAGCGTCATAACAACCTTGTTTAGGGCCCTTTTGGCCTCACCATTGTTTTAAATTTGCAAGTTATTGGCTAGATAAGGATTCAATAAAGCCCCTGCATAATGGAGATCTGTTGTTATCATCTCCCAACGTCGTAGGAATGATCCTTCAAGGCGAGTTGCAATTCCGTTAAGCATGTTGAATGGTGCATTGCGCAGCTTGAACACATGCTCCTTTAGCTTGTTCATGGTCACCCAAGCAATTCCCATTGCCGGAGTGTCACCATCAAAAGTCCGCAATGCCTTTAGTATTGGAGCCACTATAAATTCAAAGTTAGTGCACCGATGCCAGAAAGTCTCGTCTAGAACGGTGGCTCGCAGCTGCGATGCCTTCGCATGGGCACGGTGCCCGTTTTGCCTATCGAAAAGAGAGGATACGTAGGATATCCATGTTGGGTCTATCACAACCATCTCCAGGGCATTCTTCACTTCCAACAGACGATGGATCATTATGTAATTGCATGCAAACCTTGTTGCTGTTGGCCACAACAGAGACAATTTTGGCGAAAATCGACAAAAAAGGGCTATGGGCACATGGTGGTTCCGGATATACAATGCAATCTGTTTCGCCTTCTTGACGAGGTCTGCAAACATGTCTTCCTTCCCCCAGTCCTCGAGGAGGAGGTCCAAAATATGTGTACAACACCCTTGAGTATATATGTGCAGGTACTCATCGTTGACCTTCTTCATTGCCCCCAACATGTTTGAAGCATTATCGGTGCACACTTGGACCACATTCAATGGTCCAACCTTATAGATAAAACTTTTCAATTGGTCCCCTATATATGCGGTAGATTCCTTCATACCCGTGGTGTCTATAGATCCCAAGAAGATACCACCCATTGGACATACGAGCATGATATTCATGAGAGGGCGACGTGTAACATTGTCCCACCTGTCCGAGCATATTATTGCCCCATACTTGGCAATATCTACGCCGGTCTTCTTGTCCACAAGGTCTTTCACTTTTTTTTTAGAAGCTTAATGTATGTCGTCCTCATGGCATTGTACGATGGCGGTGTATAATCGAAACCCGCCTTTGATGTTGCGAGGGTGGCCTTGATGAAGACCGGATGTCTAACCACCTTGGATGCAACGTTTGCTTCATAAAAAAATGTGCCCATAATTCGTCCAACTCTTTTCGTTTTTCTATTTGGTAAGCCTCTGGAAAGCTCCGTTGTCGTACAGATCTTGGTGTTGATGATGCTGCTTGGTTTAGAGGATTTGTGGACTGCGTATTCTCCTCATTTCGAGTTTCCAAGAAACTACCTTGTTGGATGGATTGGCTAGAACAAGGTTCAGTGGAACATGTTGCTAGTGCGCTAGGAAGGCCAACGATCTCCGCCTCGGTCATCCTAGTAGGAATAATATTCCCGCATCTTTTAAAACGGGCCTTAACAGCTGCTGGGGTCTTAGTGCACGAAGTCTTCGTCCATTGTGGATACCCATAGTGTGACATGCACCTCCCACGTTTGTATGCGAACGTGTAATTGCACCAAACACATGTCACTTGATCCTTCTTGTTAAATGTGTACCATGGGGCCCACTCCTTCGTTTGAGCCCTTTGTTGAGACGACATCACAATAAAATTGGCGCGCAATGTTGTGCCAGAGAGAATCCGCCAAAAGTAATAGGAAATTGTGTGTGCATAGAAAATGTTGACCCAAAGGTCACTCACAAACTTGTAGATTCATGCAAGGAGCTCAATAAGGAGTTCCAGGACACGAAGCCAAGGATGTGAGGTGAGTCAAGCACATCGCATAGAGTTCTTATATAGTGCTGGAGCAGGAGCATCTGGGGCCGGGCGCGCACAAGGGTGGCCGGGTGCATTCTCTATGTGGCCGGGCGCGCACGCTTCCAGCCGAGTGCGCACGCAGTGGGGCCGGGTGCGCACAAGGGTGGCCGGGTGCATTCTCTATGTGGCCGGGCGCGCACGCTTCCAGCCGAGTGCGCACGCAGTGGGGCCGGGTGCGCACAATGTTGGGGCGTGCGCACTAATTCGACGGTATATTGAAACATTGCAACACTTAACATTTTGATATGTAAAACATCTCATAAAAATCCACTAAATATACATTATGCCACTCAATTTACAAGGTTTTATTCAATATAGAAAATATCGCTCAATATTAAATGGCAGTTACAAAATTGTAGAAAGCTCTTGTTCCAAAACAATTCAACATTGCTCTATGTCCATTTCTCGCACTGTTGTAGTTCTAGAATCCCTTAAAGCCAGTAAAAAATGAAAGAAGATTGTCTTTTTCCTGAACTCGTGCCTTCAAGTCTTGAATTTCTTCTGTGACAAGATGTTGTTTCCACTTTTTGGCTAGTTTTCTCGGGAGATACCCCCCTTGTTTTGAGGTTCGAGGTGTGAGTTGTGGAATCGGGGGCGCTTTACAGGTTTTTTCTAATATAATAGAAATTTCGATAATAAGTTTATCAAGAGTTGTACAGGCTTCTTGCCATACACTTGGATACAACGCTCCTTGAAGAACTCATTGGTGCAGTACTCCAAGTTGGCCCTGTTTGTACGTCACATTAGAAAATACCGCAAGAATGGCTAGAGGTGCCCCAAATGACACCATCCAATGTATTTTGCACATTGTGCAAATGTCCATGGAGTTGGAACTGACTCCCAACCAGAAAATGCCTTCATCTTCTCATCCATCAACACGTGAAGGCGCTTCTTCTACTTTGAGCGTGCGTGACGAAAATCACGTTGTTGCTTTCCGTGGCGACTGCTAGTGGTAGATGGTTGTCTAGAATCCATGGTGACGAGGTGGAGGAATACGAAGGTGGCAAAATACAAAGGTGTCAATAGACACCGTAAAAAACTTCCCAAAAGTGCCAAGCAAGCAACCGCCACGTGGCAGTTGCAGGCCAAAGCGCCTAGGAAGTGGGGTCCGTAACTTTGAAATCTCATATTTATAGTAAATTAGTGACCTATGGCGGGGGCATACGACCAAGAGGCGCACGTACGCTGGAGGGCTGTGCGCGTACGCGAGAGGTGTGCCTTGAACTTGACATACAATACTTCTACTTACTTATAACCTAGTGCCTTGAATTTATACTTACTTATACAATACTTATACTTTCACATACAATACTTAATACTTATACTTACTTATACAATACTGATACTTACTTAGGCACACAATACTTATGCTTACTTAATAATTTTTTGGGGAGAGTTAGTACCTTCAATTAGCATGCTCAATGATTTGTTCCGCAAACTTATACTCATATTAAGATATAATATGGATAATTTGTATGGTAGAATGCCATCTCTTATCATTTGGAAGGCCGTTGCAATTAGTTACATATAATTCAACCAAGAATAATAATGTTGCATTAATATTGGGGATTTTGTTACCTCCCAAATCATTTATTATGCAAGTAAGTAACATGATTTTTATTGTTTAGTCTTATGATTCACATGTTTGAGACAAAAATTTAAGTTTTATTCTTCAACACATGATATAAATTCCACTACAAAAAAATTCTCGATGATACTATAGACTATTGTAGTCGGTTATCAAATATTAGACAAAAGTGAATTTAATTTATTGACTAGGGTGCATGAAGTTTTACAATCATGGAAGATCATAACACATTCATCAAATATATAATTTAAACGTATACAAGACTGTATAGAACATTCACTTTATTACATCTAGCCAAATTATAAAACATGCTAAACCATACAAACTTGATTAACGTTAGAGATAAACAATATTGTTTCGAACTAAAGCCATTTACAAATGAAGTGCAATTTACAAAATTCACAAGGTCTATGATTTCAAAATGTTACAAAATTGCCCCTTTATCATTCATGGCACTACTTCCATTGCTATCAAATTCTACAACTTTAAAGTAAACACCAACTTTCCGTATTCTTGGATTTGATCGTCCTTTTCTTGGAGTAGTGCGCGTAATTTTTGAAGTTCTTCTTTGTTGCGGCTGGCTTCTTCTACTAGATTCTTGTTTTCCTGTAAACTCTGCTCATATTTAGCAAGAAGTTGAAGATGAGCCTCTCGTCCAATTGGAACATCATCAGAAGACTCTACGTTTTCATTGATGTTCTCATATGCAACCGCGTCCATCTCAATTTGATCTTCTTCCTTGCCAGAATCTTCTTCAATTGTTGGTGTTTCTTGGAGGGCAGAATCTAGCCAATGGCATTTAATAAAGCCCTCAATCTCCTTGCAAATAGATGGGTCGCATCCAGTGTCCGAGTCGTCACTGGAAGTGTCAGACCACACGACTTCCTCGTTTGGAACTTCAACTTCCTTCGCCTTTTTTCCTAGAGCTTCGCCCGGAAACTTGCGCTCTATTGGTAGTGACGCCGTGGATATTGGTGTCATCTAGGAGTTTGGTTGTAATTCCATCGTCCTCCAATCGACTACTACTCCGAGTATAATCTCAGCATAGACCATACGTAGAATGGATAGATTCACCTCGTTCCGGTGAACCTTTGCCGTGTTGTAGATGTGCTGGTACGCTTGGATGCACCGTTCTTTGAATACTTCATTGGTGCAGTAATTTAAATTACCCTTGTCGTATTTCCGAAGTTGCGAATACCACGAATGCGGCCACATTCGTCCCAAATGACACGAGGCAATGTACTTTGCACACTGTGTAAATGTCCACGGACTTGGTACATTTCTCCAGCCTCGAAATGCCTTCAACTCACCATCGATGAATATGTGAATGCGTTTCTTTTGCTTGTGGTTGCGTACTCGTCCCGCATCACGCTCTCGTTTCTTCGTTTTCTTCTCAAAAGCCCGAATCTCGGAAGGCCTACTTGAGTCCATGCTTGAAACTAGCGTGAAGGGGCACGAGGAGTAAAAGGGTGTCAATAGACACCGGAAGTAAAAGGGTGTCAATAGACACCGGGACCCACTTCCCAATAATGCTTAGCAAGCAGCCGTCACGTGGCAGTTGCAGGCCAAAGCGCCTAGGAAGTGGGCCCATCGTGCCACGATTCCCAAACTTATAGCAAGGCGCGCATGCCCCCCATAAGCCGCGCGCGTACAGAATGGGACGGTCTCGCGCGTACCAATCATGGTCTCGGGAGGAGGAACAGAATGGCCGGGTGCGTGCGCTGTGAGGCCGAGCGCGCGCGAATGGGGGCCGGGCGCATGCGCTTCAGGGTCGGGCGCGTGCGCTGTGAGGTCGGGCGCGCGTAAATAGGGGTCGGGCGTGTGCCTTTTGAGGCCGGGCACGCACGAACAATGGCAGTGCACACGCGAATGGGGACCGGGCGCGTGTGCTCTGAGATCGGGCGCACGCGAACAATGGCCGGGTGCGTGCACTGTGGGGCCGAGCGCGCGCAAACAGGGACCATGGAAAGATTTGTTCTTGCAAAGTGGATTATCTATAATGTTACAAACTAATTTCAATGTTTCAAAGGAGATGCAAGAAATGGGTCAATGCTTTAAAGATGTCCTTATATTTATATTGCATATGCAAATTTCACAACATACAAAATGGTTACAAATGCTACGCTGTCATCTTGCATTCTATTTGCCTATACTCCACTTCATCACGCATCGGCTCCACTTGGTTCACCACTTCCTGAGGCCCCAACTTCCAGCAATTTATGAGCCGCTCGCACCCTCCGGTGAGGCCCATCCGCGTTTACTAGAGCACGTAACATTTTGGAGTTCCGAAGTGCTTTGAGAGTCTTCATAGTCGCCAGACTATGTTTGTCAAGAAGGAAATCAATAGCTTCCTCCTTCCAAATTTCCTTCCATTGCGATTCTTCCCATTGCAACGCATTGCGAAGGTCAAGATCAGTGGCCTTGCCCAATTCTGACACCACACGTCCCTGGTGATTCCACAGTTTTCCATCTTGACGTCGCCCGAATTGAAATAGCTTCCGCCTAGCATCCCAATATCCGCCCATGACTTGGTAGAAGAAGTTTCGTTTACCAACATGGTCCGCGGTGGTTCCCGATATGAGCTTGTTGGCCACTCGTACAATTTCTTTGTGGTCATTTTCCCAACCAAATTGCGTGCTTACACTGGACTTATGTAGTTCGTGGCACTGCGCCCGCCAATTCCACACCAAATCTTCTCCACACTTTTGAGCATAGGCATCCCCAGGCGCATTCTCCGGGTTCAACTCCCAACTAGGTGGCATGTAGGCGGTGAGGCCAAACACTTCATACAAGGGCTTATGAAATGGTGCTCTATACTTTGCGCAAAACCTACAAGTCAAGATACCACCTAGCAGACACATTGGATGGTATAAACACCGACACGTGCCAAGAGCATATGCACCTTCTGGCCCAAAAGGATTTAAACAAACCGGGCAAGCATCTTCATTTTGCGTGAAGCACTGAAGCTTGCTGGTGTTGGCCATAATTTGCGTGGTGCCACGTTTCCGCTTGGTTGAAGGGCATGAGAAGACATAGCCTCTACGTGGTCCCACTCCAACTTTGCCGAGTCGATAGATTTACCATCTGGCAACAAAGGCAATTCAGTTGGAAACAACTCGTCAATGTGAGCCCAAGATGTGAGTTCGAAGTCACGGCGCGTATTATTCGTGAGATATTCGTTGTCAATCTTCTTGAATTCTATTGCCATTTGCCTCGCACGGTCAACATTCAAGATGCATGCCACCTTCCATTGATAGTACTGCTCGCCCACCAATCTAATCCTTTTTCGAAGGATGTCGTTTGCACTGCGAAGCTGAACTAGTTCCATGCTTGAATTAGCTGGGGAAAATGACAAAGAATCCTCGGTGCCGATGGAATCTACGAATGGCTGCGCTGCTACAGTCGGCGGTGGTAGAAAAACCAACGGACGACTAGTGAAGCGGTGACGCGGTGGTCTTGTCGGGGTCTCTAGCAAGCAGCTAGTAATGTTGCCA
>OZ020517.1:20829468-20948539 GCA_963971425.1 Bryoerythrophyllum caledonicum
CGGGCGCGTGGCCTTTGGGGTCGCGCGCGTACGGGTATTGAATTCAGGGGTTGCGTCCGCTCTTAACATGCATGGGGTTCATGTCACAATGTGTATGAGAAATGTTAATCTTTTATTTATCACGAGGACCGATTAAAAATGTTAATCTTTTATTTACTAAATCTGTACACTTTAAAACATTTATAAGAAATATATTAAAAATCACCATAATATTCAGAAGTTATGGAGGACCAATAATCTTTAGAAAATTCTATTATTTTTTTCAACATGCTTTTATTTTTTTCATTAGATTTCAACCAAAAGTTTATAAACAAAAAAAAAAGCGTGTTGAGGTGTGCTTGAGGTGTACCTCAAGCCAACGACGAGACCGTGTGAGCAGTCTGAGAGCGCTCGCGGTGAGCGGTGAGCGGTGAGCAGAAAAATAAGACCTAAAATTAGCAATTTTTAAATTTTTAAATTTGATTTTCTTAAATTGGATTCTAAATTGGATTTTTCTTATGCAAAAGGTCTAAATTAGGAAAAAATATGGACCTATTGCCGTGCAAAATTTTACTCATTTCTCCGTTATGATGGTTGTAAATGATCGTGTGAGTCATTGGAAATTCAAAGTGAAACTATAAAAAATGGGAAACAGGGGTCCTATAACCGTGGACCATGATATAAATTCCTACTTTTTTACCACTCAAAATTATAACCTTTCTAGTCCCCGGATTAGTCCATTGAAAAAAGTTGGAACAAATGAGACAAGAGTCAAACATATGACACATTTTTGGAGTGGCATGATTACTGAATTTGTAGATTTATGGTTCTTGGGAGATATGCAAACATGATACGCAGAAGAGACTAAACTCAACAATTATAACACTTGGTATTATAATGACTTTCCAAGTTCTAGTCCGCCTATAAAGTTTCAAGAAAGCTTGTACAACAAAATGGCTCGCACTACAGGCATGAGTTCGTTGAAGCTAAGTGTGGGGGCATGGACAAACAAGTCCTCCAGCTCATCGAGCTTGCATACGACCGCATAGACAAAATATAAATGCTTGCAATTAGTCCAAGACCGGCCGGATCGGTTGGCCTTCACCTGCATTGAAACAAAGTCGGGACATGTACAAGCTGGAATTGAGCTGAGCGTAAGAATGTAGTGCTCTATGGTGTGGGTAGTGGAGGAGTCAACCTCAAGATCGACGATGCAGCCGAGTCCTGGGAAGGGCACCATTGTGCGCTTCCGAATTACTGCCTTCATCATATTGGCTGAACCCCATCGCTGAAGCTGGGTGGCAATTGGCCCGCCGGAACGACGCTTGACCACTTTGGTGAAGCGAGACGTGGGATGTTTGTCAGCGTCCTCTGGAATTGGGTACGCAGCAAGGTCAACACCATCGACATTGGTTGATTCGAAGTGCCGACGGGGAGACGCTTCTCGCTTCTGTGGAAGCTGAAAACCAGCGCGGTCTAGTGCAATGATCTCCGACCGCTTTAGATTGGTGCCTCTCTTAACAGGCCAAATGTGTGGAACGATATTCGGGCGAGTAAGAACCCATTTTTTGCTAGAGCCCAATACACACCGGTTAATATCGTTGGGGCAAAAATAAAACTCTTGTCGTTGGATTCTACCAGAGTGATAGTTCGTCCAGTTTCCTGTGTATGTGGGACATGCAGTGGCCTTTTTTTTCTGGATAATCTTCATTGTGCACTGCTTCCTTGAGACGGCTTGGAGAGCCCAACATGCTACACCGGTGCGATGTTTAGGTACTCGAGTGATATGCCATTCGGTAACATCACAATCGGACTCTTCTACCTCCGTAACATAGGTAGGTCGATTATGCCCGGCACTAACGCTGTCCATATGTTCCGGACTTGAAGAATCGTTTGTGCCAATAGTTAGATCAACATCCTCTTCCACATGTGCATCCTCATCAAAAGCTTCAAGGACTTCACGAGTCCTTTGAGCCTTGGCCGACCGAGTCTCCACTCGGGGATGGGAGAAATTAATCTTCTCCGGGCGATGTGAGTCAAACTCCGATCCTGGGGGTAGATTAAGCTTGCGCTTAGTTGACCCAAAAACCTCCTCACCAGCAAAGTGTGGAGATCGTGTGAGGAGGTCCGCTGAATTTTGGAAGTTTTCCATTGCTGCCTTAATTTTTTTGGGATTTCTAGACTCTTGGGCTCTCCTCAATCTTAGTTCGTTTTTACTTGGACCAGTCCCTCCACGTTCACCCTTGAGAAACGAAATATAATGAGTAACCTGCATAAAGGCCCTAACGTAATCATCCAAAGTTGCTTCAAAGAGATCACTGCCCTTGTTCCCAGATGCTTGGAGCCATTTGTTGTGCATTGTTTCCGCAAGGTTGCACCTCGGCATGCTTGCCCGCTCCTCGTCCGTAAGATCCTAGATACAATTATCAATTACACGGATATCAATAAGAACATGTTACAATATTAAAAGAAAAGGAAATGAATTAGAAAACATGGTAGTATGAGGGACTCACCAGGGACATAGCTCCACCCCATTGAATATAGCGGAAATGCCAAAATGCTAACCATTCATCCAGCTTCGAGATGTCCTTATCACCAGTCGCAGCTTTTGCTGAAATCCACCACTCCCTTATAGCACGATAACGAGCTTCGGCATCCGAAATGGTAGTAGAGTCCTTGTATTGCTTGCAGAGTAGTCGGTGTTGCTCACGGAGCTCCGGCTTGATGTGCTTGTCGGTGTGTTCCGTCATGGACTTAGTCCAATGAAATAGACACGTCCTCTCTTGGCCAACCATCTTCTCCGACTTGCTTCCAGACCCGTATATAATCCTAACGGCATTCCAATTTGCCTGAGCACTATCAGCCATGAATCCCTTAAATACTGGCTTTGTGTGTCCAGCATCCAAAACAACACCATTGAGACCATGCCAGAGGAGGGATTGCGCTTCTGTGTCCTCCGACTGCATGTCACAAATCGCAATAGTCATGACTTTCGAATATCCCGGATCATAAACATGACACGCCATGGTCGTCCAATTTTTCACTCGTTTAACATGGTCAAACATCATCCAAGCGTCTTGCAAATCACCGCCAGGTTGCATTCGGAGGACTAAGTCAAGGCCAGATCCAGGGCCAACCTCGGACATCTTAAACACAAATACCTTCCCCTTTCCCTGCCCCGGAAACTTGTTATCCCGAACGTAAGACCAATTACTGAGACCGGCCAGGTTCGTGATTCCATCGATTGGGCCCAAGCGAGGTAGCGCCTTCAATCCCGATACAGTATGCCGCAACTTCGGCGACGTGAATGACTTGAATTTTTCTGCAACCTCAAACAATTGATCAACGGTAAGAGGCACCGCCATCTTGCCTTCCTTCGTGATGAGAAATTCACTCAAGAACTCCTTACTTGCCTCGAGGACAATCTTAGAATGGGTTGCACTTGGCATTCTAGAAACTTGGTCACTGCAAAGCGCCTTCATTTTGAGGAGCGATTCACGACAATCTCCAGTCTTCACCGGATGATTGTGAGTCCCAAGATGGATGCACGCACGTGTCATATCCCCTTGGCCGCTCGCATAGTATAGAAGAGCCGGTGAGGTGTCCACGCACATGGGGGGCTCTCGGCAAATTCCACATACTAGAGTCGACTTCTTGGGTGGACTCTCACCCACCTTGAAGGGATTTTCAGTACACCCATCCCACTCCATCTCGTTCACCTCGTACAACCGTTGCTCGCGGTTCAGATAATCACATGTAGAATTTGAGCATCGAAGATGCCCCGCGCATGCAGAGTAGCGGAAGGTGAGGCCCATGTCGTTTTGGATATTTGTTGTCTTGGTCCTGCACCATGCGTGGCCATCGAATCGCTTATCCATCCCGTCCATCAGGCCTGCTTGTTTTCTCAAGTCACCAATTGGCTCAAATTCGTAAATAACATCACCATTGTAAATTTGAGGGAGGTACCTTACTTGGTGGACGGGGACCGAATTGAAATCGAGACGTTTGAGGGCATTCCGTGCACCTAGTCTGGTAATGAGTCTTCTCAGATTGTGGACGATGCTCCCAAGGCCCTTAGCACTATTGGGACGAGGCGGTTTCAAAGCAGAAGTATGTTGGACAAAGCCTCCAACAATTCTCTGCGAATCGACCTCGGTTGGCTGCGGTGTCCGTAATGGCGTGAATGCGGAAAGGTCCGCTAGAGGGGGGTCGTCATCGTCATCGCTTAACAATACGATAGTCTCCGTTCCAGGCTCAATCTTCACAACATTCTTCGATTTCGTTGTTGATTTGTCTCGCGTATCGATCTTCGTCGTTGCCTCCATCTGTTCGAATTTCAGACCTATGACCCTATACCTACCAGGCAAAAGGTTCCAAGAACGGTCGCCGCCTTCGACCGTGAAGGGCATAAGTATGGACTCAACCAAAACTCCTTCCTCGTCCAAGACCTCTTGTTCAATATGAATTGACATAATATCTAACTCGTAACGGACTCGCAGTACAGACGCAAGGATAGTGCATGACCCATTGGCAACTGGGGGAATAGTGAGAGGAACACCGACGCCGTTGAATCGAAGAGAAGCCATGACATAATAATGCAACGAGCAAGAGAAGGCAATGGCAAGCTAGGGGGACTTCAATACATTAAATAGAAATCATGCATCAAATCGAAGATGGTCTGCGGTGTCAAGATGGTATACAGATGAAGATGTTTCATCTGGAGATATATATGATGGCTACTTGTATCCCCAGTCTTAGGAATATAGTGAAGTAGAAAAATCATGGGCTGATAAAATTAAAGTCCCCCAATTATTGATAAGGTTGCCAGCATTGCCGTTTCTTTTCTTTCCCATTTTTAGTTTGTGGGAATGGGCAGCCGGCACCGGCAGTCCAATATTGCAGTGTATTTTATATAGTATTCCGTAGACAGAGGCGCCACAGTTGTCAGTTTACTATCTTAATTTTGGTTTATCAATAAAAGAAGTTGTTTATGAGAAGGGTTGCCGTTGCCGGCAGTCCTATATTATGGTGGAAACTGACCGGTCCAAATTTCAGTCACCCTCAATTACCTAGTGAAGTATTAAGAAGTTGGTATGAAAACACTAAAATAGTGAATGACACTAATGGAAATTTGCATATTTATACGGAGAACAACATGGGCATTTGCAATGATTGACATGTGCACGATGGACAACATGCAAAGTGAGGGAGATGACGTTGGGGGTGTATTACAATATAACAGATTTGGCGGTTTGTGTATTTCAAGAAGAAACAATTAATGACATGTCATTGTTGTTGGTACCTTGAATTATGGTTGTGCTTAGGTAGGTATAATTGTAAAAAAATAAATATGTAAAATAGTTAATATTTGAAAATAGAATACATTTCTAACTGTCAACCAATAAAATTAATGTACAACTCTGTCAATGATAGTGAACATATGTAAAATACCATATAGTGTTAATGATGACGGTGGATACCTTGATGGTCAAGTAGGATTGCAAATTTGAAATCTATAAATAATTGAACCTTTAGCTGGTTATACTCAAGTTAGAAATGAAGTAGATCTATGTAGATTATGACCCATCGCTTCTTGCGGTTGTAGTTGCAAAGATACAACAATAAAAGGCTTACCAAGTTGATATCTTTTAATGAACCGTGCTTACTGAGTTGATTCAGTTGAGATGTGATTATTTGCAGATGCACAGAGAAGTTGTCACTCAAACACCTGTTCACGGGGTTGAGAAAAAGAAGAGGAGGAAAGGCGGACTTCGTTTCTCAAGTGCGAAACAATTGAGGAAGTCAAGGATGGGAAGACGGAAGGTCCAGATTCTTGAGGATGACTTAGGAGATACCCGTTGTGTCTTAGCATTTGGGATTGGAGAGCACGATAGAAGTGGGCGTTTGCACACAATTGGAGAGGGTAGTGCTACGACATCGGCACGTGAAGAAGACATCATTGTGGACAAGGACGAGGACGAGGACGAGGATGAGGATGAGGAGGAGGACCAGGACCAGGACCAAGACCAGGACAAGGACAAGGACAAGGACGTGATTGAGGTGAGCAAACATCCAAATGGATATCTGGTATGCTCTCAACAAATTTGTATAATGCTTAACAACAATGTAACAAAACATTAATTTCTTCAGAACTTACGACATAACAATTTGTCTTGTTTCTAGGGTTTTGATTTGAAAATTTTATACGGATGGTGTCACGGCAATAAAAACGTTATATGTAGAGGTTCATTCATGTATTCATTACTTGTCCATTTATATTTAATTGGAAGATAACATGATCTCTTAACAAACTCTCATCATTGACGGAAACAAGAACTTTGATTTCTATTTGTGATCATAGGATTCCAATTAAGATTTATAAAGAAACATTATTTCAAAATTTAGAGGAAGGGTGTAGCATATTCAAAACAACAGTGCAAGGAATGGAGGTTCAAAATTTGACAATTCACACTTTACTACTTCGTGAACTTTGTATGTTTTAGATTGATTAACCAAATGGTAAATAAAAGGTTTACACCACATATTTGTTGCGGAAAAAATATAAGAGAAAAATATAAAGATATCTAGTTTTGATGTGGAAAAGAAGAATTTATTTTGGAACCTTGTCCGACAATGGGTGACAATGTGTGAAAATGTTTGACTTGGGTTGGTATGCTTTTTCTGACAAAAGACAATATTTATTTCTGACAACTCAAAGGGAAACAATATTACTTGCAAGTAATGAAAATTTCACATTTAATAGAGTGTCCTAGCAAAAGCTTTTAGAGTTGCCCGAGGTGCCCGATCTCCCCATTTGAAATTCAAAACCCCATAATTTTTTCATCAAATGTACAATTTTAATAAAAAAAAATCTCACTAACGTCTTGGTAATGCCTTTCTACAATGAAATTTTTTTAATGGGAATGTTGGAAATTGACATCCTTGGAAACTGACCGAACTTTGCTTCCACCCATTTGGACACTTGGTCCGTTAGGGGTATCATCTCCCAGGACACTCTTCGTTCATCCTCTCCAACTTTGTTCATCCTCTCCAACTTCGTTCATCCTCTCCAACGTCGTTCCAACTTCCAACTCCCTGTCCATATCCACTCTCTATCTCCACATCTCAAACTCACTGTCCCTAACCTATTCTCCTTCACACGCTTGCTACACTGAGTATTGCTGAGGATGGAATTTCAGGAGGATCAACCATCGATCGAGAGCATATTGGAGGAGGTTGCCTTGACTGAAGAAGAAGTTGTCCATACAACTACATCATCTCCAGGTGAGATCTGTATCTAGGTTTATTTGTTTTTGATGTTGTTATGAAAGGGACCGCCGTTGGATCCTTGCGTTGAATGGTGCGGGAAGATGGTGTGAATGTTATTCTTCTCTTCGGATGCGTGTATTGTTGTCCGCCAAGGGAGGGCAGCCGGTGCCGGCACATCAGTTTGAACAGATTTATGGTAACAAGTTCAAACCCCAGAATGAAGGTGGACAAGGATGCCGATGCCGGCACAACGGTTTGCATGTATTTTGGGTAGCCAGTTCAAACCCTAGAAGGAGGGTGAAAGTGGGCAGCCGGTGCCGGCACCCTTCTGTGATATCGTAGAAACTTGGCTCAGGACAGTGGTCGGGTGGAAGTCGGCAGCCTTGTGCCCATCACAGTTTTCAGGGCTCTCGAGCACAGTTTTCGAGATTACTATTCGAGAGATGTTCACGACCTGAATCGAGATTACTATTCGAGATTACTATTCGAGATTACTATTCGAGATTACTATTCAAGAGATGTTCACGACCTGAATCGAGATTACTATTCGAGAGATGTTCACGACCTGCCTGATCTTCACGATCTGCGCCTGCATGAACTTCTAGTACCAAGGTCGATCGGCACCTGCTTGATCTCCACGATCTGCGCCTGCATGAACTTCTGGTTATGGTGGTGGTGCATGAGTATTGATGGCGATGCTACCTGGTTGTCTGGTGGCTCGGGGACGCAGTATATCGGGTTCGCGACGTCGACCAAGTTGGTAAGCATGCTCATAATCGATAGTTGGTTAGCTACGTTGAAACATGGTTTGTATGATCAACCTGATTGACAGTTGATCGACATTATTAATCGGGTTCGTGATTTTGATCCAGTTTGCGACGTTGTCATCAACATGTTGTAATCAACCTGCGAACTCCTATTGATGGTGGTGGAGCATGCTAACCGTTGTCGACGTGGTCATCGTTGATCAAAGTAATCGACGTGGTCAACATGGCGATGTGGCGCCAAGGTAGGGCAGCCGGTGCCGGCACATCAGTTTCAACAGATTTAGGGTTCGACAAAGTGAAGGTGGAAGTTGGCAGCCGGTGCGGGCACGTCAGTTTGAATGAGCTTCGGGTAGCTCCTTCAAACCCCAGAAGGAGGGTGGAAATCGGCAGCCGGTGCCGGCACCCTTCAATTTTCTGGGATCAGTAAAGTGGTCGAGTGGAAGTCGGCATCCTTGTGCCGCGCATAGTGGTCGGGTTTTCCAGGCTCTAGAGCACAGTTCGTAAGGATACTATTGGAGAGATTTTTAGGGTGCGGACAGATCCCTGGCACTAAGGTCCGCGCCTGCATGAACTCCTGTTGATGGTAGTGGTGCATGAGTATGGATGGCGATGCTAGTCTGGTGGCTCGGGAACGCAGTTGAATGGGTTCGCGACGTCGATCCCGTGAAGTGGAAGACGGTAGCCGGTGCCGGCACCGTGGCAAAGTGAAGCCAGCCAAGGCCTGCCGGTGCCGGCACCCCAGTGAAGTGGCACCGCTTTTGGCACCCCCTAAGGTCCGCCGGGTCTGCTTGCAATATAGTGTAGCAAGGTCCGCCGGTTATTAGCCCGCACACCCTAAATAGCCCGCAGTTACTTCCTTGTTGCTTCCCTACTTCGTTGTCTACATTCAGTGGCTTTGGGCTCGGCGGTGATGGAATTCACGGCCCCGTCCAAGTTTGCGACGTCGACAAAGTGATGGTGGATGGTGGCAGCTGGTCCCTGGTGGTAGACGCCAGCCAAGGCCTGCCGGTGCCGGCACCCTTGCAAAGTGATGCTTATTAAGGCCTGCAGGTGCCGGCACCCTAGCGAAGTGAAACGAGCCAAGGCCTGCCGGTGCCGGCACCCTATAAAAAATGTATGGGGATCCATGTTGCATGCCGGACTAACTTGAAGTCATGCAATGAAGTTATGAGCCGAATATTTTTTTATGATTCAGTTTTGTGGAGGCCTGCCGGCACCGGCACCCCTGTTGGAAACCTGGATTTCGCTTGACTGGACTTGCAATGAGAGGCGGCACTTTGCATGCCATGTTGCATGCCGGGATCGACGTGGTCATGTGATGAAGTTATGAACCTTGACCTGAATATTTCATCAAGCTTCAGTTTAGAGTTGGCCTGCCGGTGCCGGCACCGGCACCCTTGATAATGTGGATTTCAGGTTCTAGAGTTCGTACCGCAGTGAGACGGCTCTCTTCTTCATTGATCTTCGTCGACGGCTCTCTTGATGGTTGGCCTGCCGGTGCCGGCACCCTCCCGAAGTGTCAACCCAACTGCCTGCACAATGCACTAAATGTGCACACAGTCCTCTATTGAGAACAGGGTTTAAGGCTTGGCGGTTGCAAGCAGTAGTACAGATTGGCTAGCTTTTGACACTCAAACTCAACATTTAGTCTGTAATAAGTCTCACGACAGCCGCCAACATGGTATTCAAAAACTATGGCACCCTCTTCGATGTTGCATTTAAGCTGAGGAAGGCGGACATCTCTACATATCGAACCAGCTTTCTCGTGTCGAGCTCAATTCAATTACATGCTTGAAGTTAACTCCAGTTACATTATGAAACAAGTCCTAGACAACATCCCTCCAGTTTGTAGCTAACCGTACCTAGGCTGCAAGATTATCTAGTTATATTTCGTAGTTGTGGGGATATCACATCAATGGGCATCAGTGGGCGATCTCAATCGGGTGCTGGTGCCTGGAGAGGCCTGCCGGTGCCGGCTTCTCTTCGATGTGCCAGATTTATTTACAGATAATTGATATTGGTTGTCAGCTCCGAGCATGGTGACCCCCTAAACTGCAGGCGACGGTGGTGGTTCATGAATCGATGGCGATCCTGATCCCCTAAACTCCTAGTTAGGGTGGTGGTGCATGAGTCGATGGAGAGCTAATCCCCTGAACCGTTGCTGATGGTGGTCCGGAGACGCAATTCTTCGGGTTTGTGATGTTGTCGTGGTTTCGCAACCCCATGGACTTGCGGCGTTCAGTAAATTCCCGCTCAGCTTACCCTACAAATCATTTCGGGACTAGATACTATTGTCTCTGAATCTTTATGGTCGGTTCTAACGTGCACTCAACATGGACCACATTATGAGAACTGTCACTTGGCGTGGATATTCACCTGTCTATAAAGCTATCATCACATATGTTGGGACTTGTCGGGTGGCTGCATTATTAACAGGATGGCTGCCATGAAAATGTAGTGAATGCGTCGGTCAGGATCGAACCGCCGGTTGATAGATCCATGTTGATACATATTTTTGAAATATTTTATGATGGAGTCCGATCTCAAACCAGTGCCGGTGCCGGCACCTCTTTGACGGCTGTCAAATTTTTGGGATGATACTTTACAAGGATGGCAATATGAGCGCAATGTGGGGCCTTGAATGGGCTGAGAGTGAAAAAATGGGGCCTAGGAGGGAACCCTCCAATCAAAGTCTCATGAGCATGAATGGATTGTTGGTTACCATGCTCAAAATTATAATTGTTTCTTCTAATTATGTTTGTGCAGTGATTGATGAAGATGACAACCCCATGGACGTTCAAACAAGTGTTGAGGATATTATTTCTGCGGACGAGTTGGACAAAAAAATGCATCTTATGGTTTCTGAGCAGTCAGTGAATATTTCATCAAGCTTGGACAGTTTACGGTTTAAACCACAGACCAAGTCCAAACTTCAGATTCCTCTTTGTCGGATGATATCGTTGGATGTTGTCAGACCGTTTTTGAAAAATGATGTCATGAATCTCGCATCTCACTTTTTGAGTAATGGATATATGGATGGCAATGGCGTATTTTATGTTGCCTTGGAAGATCATGAAGGTAAAATTGTCGATGTGACAAATGAAGTAAAAGATTCGTGGAGCCCTCATTGGGTTGCAGCAAATGCTGCTTTTGAAAATCTCCTTCAAGATGAAGATCTGAGGTGTTTCTCCGGGAAGATGTTTCATGTTTGGGATGGGAATCACCGTCTGCAGGCATGGATGCCAATAATCAACCGTGATCACTCTAATGATCCATCATGGCATTATGCAGTGGAATCAATCATTCTTGATGTTAAAGGATGTGTTGGGCCACTTCTGACTGCTCTACACCAAGTGAATTGGTAAGTTGGCCATACTCATTTCTAAATTCCTTCCATGCAGATTGAATATTAAACTCTCATTTTGTAACTTCTAATAATTTTATTGATTCATTCATGTATGACAGGAGGAACCAAAAATGCCATGTGACTACCAATTTGGTTCACAAACTTTTTCGAGTTCAGGGTATAGCGGGGCAACCTTTATCTTATTTCACAAATTTGGTCAGTAAGGAGGATCTTCTTGCTTCTGAGGCTAAGCAAAAGAGTAAGAATCGAACATGGTTCTCACTCACTACAGAAGCTCTTAATGGAGTATTGTATCAGGTATTTTCTACTCATACCCATTTGTTTATCAATTTTTCCTTCAACAATTGAATTCTCCATATTTTAATACATGGCTATTGTTATAATTTAACCTTTTAAATATTGAGTTTATTCTACAGCAAGAGCTGGGTGAAGCTGCTGCCACTGCTGAAAGGAGATTCCATGAGAAGTATCCAGACCCCAAACAATGGACTTCTCTCAAAGCTCAAGAGTTTGTGTCGAAAGCGGTGTTGAAGATGAAGGTTCAGTGCACATCAGAATTAAAGAAGCAGCTACCCATTGCTGATCCTAAACACACCCCAGAATTCCTTCTACAAGTGAAGAAAAATTATGAAAATAGTGAGGAACCAGAGATGACACAAGAAAAATTATGGATGCTTGCTACCTCAGCTCTAGATTCTCATATGAAGGTAAAATGGCTTGAGAGATGGAATTCTTCTTCTGCTCTTCGTGCGGCTTTAAAGTTTCCAAAACCTCGGTTTGGGGATGCAGAATTCCCCGAATGGCTTCGCAAGGCTACTTGGTGGGCTCAGGTTTGTTTTTCACAAGTGTGCTTCAATATTACTTCTTAATGATTTTTCTTCATTTTAATGTATATGCTAACAACTTATTTATATAATTTCAGTTGGCTATTGAATCGGAAAAACTCTTTGATGGTGCCATTGCGGACATGGGAGTTACCATTGACTACCATCCAGATGGAAAAGATCCCATTCCAACCATTTCAGAGTATATTGAGCAGATAAGGATTCAACTATGGGATTATGGTTTCCATCGTGAGTTCAATGAAGAGAAAGGTGTTCACAAGAACAATACCTTTGATAAACAGTATGGATTTAAGCCCGCCATGCAACGTTCGTTGTATCGCTATTTCAAGTATATCCTTTTTCCTACAAAGGCAATTTCGAGGTCTCCAGCTTTTTTTGCGAGCTACTTGGATGTTGACAACGATGACTGCATGTTAACAAAAGGTATCATGAAATCTTGGGATTCCTCTCATTGGGAGTCATGTGGCTGGTATTTGGACTGCCCTGATAGAAGACCTCCTAGCTTTGACATTGGGCTTCGAGACAGTATTGAACCTGCATTGAAAGGTACTCAAGTTGTCCACTCGAAGGTAGTAGAAAATCCTATTGCTAAGAAAACTAGGGGGTCTAAGAAGAATATCCCAGAGGGTTCAAATGATGTAGCAGGCATCAATGCATTGGAACCCAAGACGAATTTGCCTTCTTCCTCAAATGTAGCAGTGAACCCTCAACCGTCATCAGAAACTATTGTTCAGAAGCCGTCTTCAACTTCAACTCTTGCATCTCAACAATTGAAGGCGAAGAAGTCTGTTGTTGTTCACAAAGCTGCTACTTCTGCAATTGAACATCCTTCCACTTTTGTTTTGTTGGAACAAACCTCCATTCCGGATATCTTGGAGGTTGGCTTATCACATCCAGCCCTACTAAAATTGCACGAATTTGTAAAGAAGGTATACATCCTTTCTTTCATTGCAATCGATTGATTTGAATTTTCAAATTTCCGTTATATATCACTAATTTTATAATTGTCATTTTGTAGGTCAAGGGTAATGATGCAGGCCCTTTTCGTTCTGATACTTGTCCTCATAGTGGATTGGATCTTATCATTGTTGATCTCCCAGAAGGTCTTCCTGTTCCAAAAATTTCTCTTACACCTTCAGACATTCCCTTTTGGAATGCGTATGTTCAGTCTCACGTGGAGGCTCTATTCGAATTTGCAGAAGCATTTCTTCATGCCGATGGAGCTATTTTGATTTTTCTCTCTGAATCTCAAGCAATCAGATCCGATGTGAGAACGTATGCTTCAACTTATGAGTTCAAGATTTTGAAGGACTGGTGGGGCATCAATGAGCTACGACTTACTTCTCCAAATAATCCAGAGCTCACTGTAAGTGACTAATTATTTATTAGAACTACTTTATGTTTTGCATTTGTTACATATTTTTTACATATGATTGCATGTATTTTTTTTGCAGACTCGCCGATTTCGTATTCTCCTTCTTATACGTGAAAAGAAGGCATCCAATACCTTCACATTTCATGTAGATCGTGAGTTGTCCAACCTTGGTATTAATGTGAAAGAAGATGATATACTATTCAATTATATCTCAACTGACTCTCAAAAGATGAACGGAATCATACCATGGAGGGGAGCCCGAGAGAAGGACCAAGTATTACACCAAATTCTTATTGAAGCCTTCACCAAACCAGGATCAGTGATTCTAGATGCCATTGCTGGCACAGGTGTTGCTCTTATTAACTTCTTTTATTAAATGTTTCGGCATTAATCATTTCTAATATTTTTTTATGTGATTTCAGGAGCTTCTATTCGAGCAGGAAAGCATTTGCATCGCCATGTTATTGGCTTTGAAGCCGATCCTTTGATTTTTTAGGCTATTATTTCTCCTCTTCGAGATGAACCACCAACTTTGTCAATTCCTTCTAGAGCTATTGATATCTTTGGTGATGATGATGTTCCAATTCGTCGAGTTGCAAAACGCAATCGTTTAAGTAAGTAAGTTGTTTTTTCCAATTGTTTGTTGTTTTTATATTCAAATGATTTTCCATTACTTTAATTGTAATTGTCTTTTTCTGGCAGATTGATGGCCTTTGTCCACTCTCCCCCGGATCTTTATACCCTTCCTTCATATGCCGACAGTATTGCCCAAGCTTTTGCAGCAACACACTCTCCGCCTTTAGCTCAAAATAAACGACGTTTCAACCCTCGCGTTTATCAGTATCTGGATGTGGAGGCTGAAGAAGGTAGTGAGGACTCTTCTTCTGAGGCACACAGTTGTAGTTCCATTGATTAATGCGTTGGCAGTTTATTGGAGTTCAATATGTTTCTCGTATTTATTTTGTACTTGGTTCATTTTTTAATACAATAATGAAATTTCCAAGGCAAATATACATGGATATTTTTGGGTTTGTATCATCAAAGATGAAACAATTTAATATATGTAATAATTAGTTCATCTTCTTATATTGTTGGTGTTTAATATTGTACCTTGTGCATTTGGAAATTTTTCACATATGCATGTATATTATTGCGGTAATGGGTGACTTTTAACTTGAAACAATTACTTGAAACATTCACTCTGTTTTTTGTCACATTGGTTAAATTATGATATTTTAAGATTTCATGTTGAACATATCAATGTTTGTTGTATTTACATACCACGGTAACAGGACAGTGTACACAATTAGCATTATTTATGAATTTTCAATAATCTCCATATCATCCCACGGTTATAGGAATTTTCTAAAGCCAATTGCCCTAATTTACAAAATCCCACGGCTTTAGGCCCCTCAAGTCCACTCTTGCAATAAAAAAATCTCTCAGATTTTCCTGCTCACCGCTCACCGCTCACGCCGACTGCTCTCTAACCGCTCACGTAATCAAGTTTCCCCGTCCAGGTCAAAATCACCAAGTCCACAATGATCGACATGATCGCCTTCATCATTTGCATCATCAGAATCGTCTCCATTGCTTTCATCATCGGAATGCACACCGTTCAACTCAAGCCACTAAGCAACCCTCGTTCCTCTTCGATGCCAAAGGAGCCTAGAATTGGTGTAAATGTACACGAGGTCCTCCGCCCGACTATGTTGTAGGCGATTGGGGGATTTGTTGTGAACCTAAGAGTACATGCTCCAATTGCGTTCGCATGCTGAAGTAGAACATACTTAAGCAAGGATGCGTCTTGCTATAATCTGCAATGGCTTTGCCCCGCCTCCCATGGCATCCTACCATTCATGGGGCGATACATTCAAGACATTTGGTTGCATGGAATCTGCAAATGTCCCTCTGTTCTCAATGAAATCTTGATACTGATTGAGGACCAAACCTAGATCATCCTCCCTCGTAACTAGGTTCCGAAGAACACCATTCAAGATTGGTCTCGCAAGCTCGTGCTCGTGCAACAGGGCCCATCCACGCAAAGAAGGATCCAACATAGCCTCCGCTCAATGAAGGTCAGTAATCATGAGCCTCCACTTTGCGTTAAAGGTATCTAATGCCCTTGTTGCCAAATCTTGTTCCAAGCAGAACGGGGCATTGCGGAATCCTTGAACATGAATCCCCAATTCATGCATGACCTTCCATGATTGACACATAGCAGGAGCATTGCCGTCAAACACACGAAGAGCACGTACCACCTACAACACCATGTACTCAAAATTCACACAAACGTCCCAAAATCCATCCAAGCGTATAACGCGTCGTGCATAAAGGCCTTTTGCATGTGCCCTTGGTTTCTGAGTCCGCAATCCCGCTAGAAAAGCATGCCATTCTTCATCAACCACCATTCGCTCCAATGCCTGGCGAACTTGGAGGAGGCGTTGTATTGTGAGAAAGTTTGTTGCAAACCGTATCTCATTGGGCAAATGAATAGAAAGATCGGGTGATAACCTTCAAAAGATTTCTTGTGGGGCATGGTGGTTCTTGATGAATAAACAAACAACCCTTGTCTTCTTAACAATCCTTTGTACCCACGCTTCTTTGCCCCAATCTTCCAGTAAAAGATCCAAGCAATGGGCAGCGCACCCTTGAACATAGAGATGTAGAATTTCTTGCACGATGTCACAACATGCGGCTGCCATGACCGGAGCATTGTCCTTGCATACTTGGACAACATTTGCATGTCCAACCATTTGCAGAAACGGTCAGATTTGAGAAGCAACATAAAAGTGGTCTATATAATTTCCGGATGTATCGATGGTGCCTATGAAAACATCCCCTTTGTGCATGACTGAACAACATTTAGCAAAGGTCGGTTCTGAACGTTGTCCCAGCCATCACTACATATTGTAACTCCATATTTTGATATAGCATTACCCATGGCTACATTGACAGCCATTTGTACATCAACTTTTTTGTTTGTCAACAACTTCGTACGTACAGCATTGTAGGTCGGTGGATGGTAGGCGGGCATTCGTGCGCGTACAGTTTCCTGAACCGCTTTTACAAACGCAGAGTGCCTAATGATATTGAATGGAATGTTCGCTTCATAGAAAGCACTAGACCAAGCCTTGTCCAAGAGTTGCCTTTTGGAAATGTTGAAGCCCTCAGGCAAGGTGGCTTGACATAGCTCTCGAGGTTCCCTATCTAAGTGTACGGATTCCACGCCACGACTTGTTTCGGAGTTCTGAATCTGCTTCACGTCGTCCTCAACGGATTGTGTCAATAAGTGTTCCACTCCAATCCCATTCTCGTCATCGACACGTTGTTGGGAACATGGTACATCGTTGGCTGCATCAGGACGATTAGGAACAATCCCATCACAACCTTGAAACAACACACACACATGTGGAGGCACCATCATATATAGTTGGACGTCACGACCTAGATTACTAGGATGACAGTACCCGATGTGCGACAACATCCTGTCGGCTCTATAAACCATGGAGTGAGAACAAAACCGACACTTCACTTGTCGTGCTGCTCTTGAAGGAGCATTGCCCATGTCTTCGTACCATAGATCCCACACAGAATTCTGACGCGGCAAGGCGTCGCACGTGATTCAGAGCCAACTAGGGGTCAGCAATTCCCTCCTCAGCAATGGAATTTCGAGCAATGCATTCTTGTATAAAGAATCCAAGGTCTTGAAAGCCACTATGCAGGATTAAGCACCATCACCTTGGAACGACACTATTTTATACTGAAATTCAAATGGAGCAGGCGCAGTTGGGGCGCGGACTGGCAGTGGACGTAGCCGTGGACAGCCCGCGGACAGCGGCAGACTACAAGCGACACTGGTTCGGTCTGGCCGCAGGCTGAGCGCGGAATGGCCGCGGACTGACCGCGGAATGACCGTAGACAACCTTCGATTATGGAGTGAGGCGCGGATTGGCGCGGACACTCCTTCAATCCATGCTGAAAATTATTGCGACATGAATTTACCGCAGTTGATGACATGTCTGCACATGTGGCATGCAGATTCCTTTCTGAATCCAACGTGTCTCTCAAGAGGTAAATGTGAAAATTGTGTTTTCTGCCGTCAAAATGGCCCCGTCACAGTAAAGTCACGATCCATCACAATGTCATGCCGTCATTGTGTCGTGACATCGTGACATTGTGATGGAAATTGTCCCCGTCACGACATAATAGACGACCCTGATCTAAATAGAGAAAGATAAATCTTACCGTTGTTTGAAGTATCAATAATTTCTACTGGATCAGTAGAACGTGATGAAGACGGCAACCATGAAGCAATATTGTCGTAAACTTCCTTGTACACATTTGCTTTAGTCTTCAAAGCCTTCTTTTCCCCTGAATCCATCTCCCAAAAGCTTTTCTGACCACTTGGGATGTTTCTTTTATAATCCCATACTTTCTGCCAATCGGACCGTAGTCCTTTCCATTTGTCCAAACATTGCTGGCTTGATCACTGAACACCCTAGGTCCAACACTTCTCTGCAATTGCAGCCCATCGCTGATTGTGGGGCAAATGTAGGGCTCTGGATCCTACTATCCCCGGACCGTAGGCAAGCCAATCATGTTTTCGTGCATCAAGGAGTACAAGAACTTCAGACATGTTCCACATACTCTTCTTATAAACTCAAGTTTCTTCCACTGTCTCTCGAGTCTCATCGTTTACCTCATTGGCATTAAAACCTTCTGGTTCATCTTCCATTTGCAAATCAAAGTTCAAGTCAAAAGGAGGCTGGGATAATGAAGATGGTGAATCAGAGATTCCGAGATTCCGTGCCATCTCTTGATTAGCATTATTCTGAGAAGTGGCAATGTTCTGCCACCATCCATGGTTGAAAGAAGACATAGCAAGAAGACCTCCGAATACCTTAATGTAGATAAATAAAATTAGTATAGTTTATTTTCAAATCCCAATGTCTTACAATCAATTTAGATTTTATATGAGAAGGAAATTAATTCAAAATATGAATACACATGGTTCAATAACTTACAATGCTTGAAGTATGGTAAAACTTGAAAGTGCTCCCAAATATGCTACTCCCGAAAAACAAGATAAATTTCCAATATACTATGCTCCAAAAATTGCTCCAAAACCCTCTGCATTTCTCAAGCACATAAAAGAAAACATTATTAAAAAAAATCAGCCCTAGTTTGTCACTATTAAATCATCCCAAACAAAATCCCAAGTAAAACAATCAATACTAACATGATTTGGTCTACAAAATCATCACTATTAAATCAGTGCACATTTAGCGGAGCTACATAGTGCATCAATGGTGTTGTAAATGTGCAATTTCTGAAAGAAAAAAAATAAAAACAAACAAAGCAAAACTGACCTTAAACCTTGTGCAGAGCTCCTATGTCAAAATATTCATTGCACTTGTCATCAAAGCTCCAAGGTTGAATGCAAAGAGGTCCTTCCTGTCACTCACAGGTTCCTTATGTGCAAAAGGAGTAAAAGAAAAAGATGAGATGATTTGGATCTAGAAAGAGGAAGCATAAATGACGCATGGGGAGCGCAAGTGGGACCTGACACTTCAATCTAAAATGAACTAGGGGGGATTAAACTTGGAGTCAACCATTATGTGGAAAGTGATTCTGACACAATCCATGGTGCTGTGATTAGTATGTTGGGAGGAAGGGGAGGTTGACAGGCTTGAAAAACGGCTCCACCATGCCGGAGATAATTAGCTACACCCGATGGATCTTTTTCGGGTAGGGTGAATAGCTGGCTACATGGAAGTGACCCAACCCAGTCAGAGATGATGGGTCGGGCATTGCATGGAACCAGACTAACACAATAGAGACTTCTTATCATCCTATAAAGATATTTATTATCCATTAGAAACTTCTATTTCATCCATGGTTCCAAAACAAATTTTCTTTAAATGTCTAGTTCTGCAGTGGTAATGAGTGGTTCATAACTTTTTGATATTTTTTAATGAATAATGCTCAATGTTGCATAACATGAGGATCTATATTTAGTAAGATTTTGGAGAAAATCCAGTGGACCTTTTTCACACAAAATCTGGATGAAGATATTATGGATCCATGTGAGTTTTCCTGAAAGTCACCAAAATATACTGGATAGGTACCCTGAATCTTAAGGTCTTATGTTAGTAACCGGGACCACATGCACATGGTGTCTTGCCTTGGAAAAGGTTTGGGGGAACTATTGGTCAACCCTGTGAGAACTTAGGGTACTATGGGGGAGCTTTATCTTGCATGGGGTAGGGCCCAAGAACATTGATTGCAAAACATTTCATTGGTGCAGAAAAAGGCGATATGAAATTTCTTCATGCTCTTTTTTTTTCCGTTTGTACATCTCATACTCTCTCGCAACATATTCCTCCTGGCTTGCCCATTTGGGAAGCACTTTTAGGAAAACTCTATGGTCTCTAGCGAGTTGAGTTATTCGTAAAGGGAACCGATCTTTTGTCCTTCTTTTTTCATGCAAAAGAGAACCTAACCTGTATTTGAGTGTAGCCGCAAAGTAATCCTGTGAAAAAAATTCAAGGTTTGAGGGTTTTGAGGAGGTGTTGTTTATGGCACAAGTGGCACAAATCTCCCAAAAACAAACAAGAACAATCATGAACGTCATGACACTCTCGCATGTATCCTACAATCCTAGAGTTGTGCATGATGTGAAGGGTCAGAGTTTGCTTAAATAAAAGTCAGGCACAAACTCGAGTTTGAGAATTCTAGGGCTCAAAAACTAGTTTATCCAGTGTTCTATTCAAGGTCTACAGTGAAACCCAGCGAGTAGACTCGGCGACCCTGGCTTTTCCATTTTACAGGTTAGAAATTGAGGATTTGGGGTACTTTGCGGATAACTCTAGTGTGTCCAAACTCTTTATTTGGTCCCTATTTAAGTGTTAGGATCTCATGTATGTTATGAAAATTATGCTCTCTATAAATTGACACTATTGAGTGTTTTGTGTTATGTGTTCTCATACGTCATTATATGTGTAGAATACTGTAGTAGTTGGAGGCTTGTTCTAACTTGTAAGCAGTGATTTTTTTACCTGCAAAATTCCGCGGAATGGCTAATTTTTTACCTCTATTTCATTTTAGGCGAAATTATTGAGTATTTTCCTGAAATTGGGTGCCAGAAATTCTTTGAGAAACCCCTCCAACTTGCCATTGATTCTTTTTGTATCTGTGGAACACAAGATGTAAGGTAAACCCCCTCATAACCGTCAAGTTAAGCAGTTTGCATATATAGAGAACCTAGATAATAATTAAATTATTTTTCAGTGATAGCCAATAGAATTACAATTTCAACCCAAGTGATTTCATATTTTTCCGATGTGTTATGAATTAGTTATGAATTTTCAAAGGCACATGTGAAGAAAGTTGGGTGAGCGTCAGTAGGTGGGGGCCATGACCCTTCCACAAATGGCCTAAAACCGCATGCATAACAACCAAAAACCGGCAATGAGTCAACCTTAATCTAATTCTAGAAATATTCCATTTTCTCCACTCTTGCATGTACAATAGAGATAAACGTAAACGAACCAAAACTCAGCATCTCCATGCCGAATCTCCTCTGAACCCAGGGTATGCTCTAGGTTTAGCGTGCTCTCATTTGTGCTAAAAAAAAAGACAAGGTGAGTTACAAATCCGGAAAGTTTTCCAGGGTCTGGGAGTTAAGGCCTGGGTTTGATGGCAGCCGTATAGAATAGGGAACGGGTTGGCTTGTGGTCCCTAAACCGAGCGGCCAGAAACTTCACGCCGCTTTCGTTTCTTGTGGAGCAAGATCACGTGGATCACGAAAAGAGAATCATCGCCTCTAATTCAAGCTTCAGTATTATTCTCCGCCTCTAAATCAAGCCCTTTCCACATTCACCGCCCTGACTTCTAAGCGCCGGTTTGTCAGGGGAAGCAATTACGTCTATCTTAAAATTCACAAGATACAGGACAAACACAGCATCCGCATCCTGGATCGTTTACGTTTATCTCTAATAAGTCTAGAAGATCCCATTCCCCTAAAACCACCAACTCTGCATCCAATTCATGCCACCCTTGCCTTTACTCCCGCCATTAAAAATAGAGAGTTGGTTACATGTGCATGTTGTGGCGGTTTTTAGTGAAAAAGTAGCTGTCGGCCATGGGATATTGGCGGTTTTAGGGTGGCTTACCTTAGATGCAGCAAAGATGAGTTTTTATCGCAATATTTTGGAAATGGTGTTGCCAGATTTTCTGTCTCCAGAAAATTTGTGTTGCCACTCCGGCACTAAAAAAAAAAAGTGTAAAAAAACACTGCTTGTAAGGTTAACCCCTAAAGGACCAAGTGTCCAAATTTGGCTTTTTGAAAAATCGGTCAGGTTCCTATGGTGTCAATTTCCAACATTCCACTTTGAAATTTTTACTATAGAAAGACATTACCAAGAGCTCAGTGGGAAAACAATTTTTTCCTAAATTGGACATTTGATGAAAAAGTTATAGGGTTTTGAATTTTAAATGGGGAGGGCGGGCACCTCGGGCACCTCCAAAAACTTTTGATAGGACACTCTATTGAAAGTGAGATTTTGAGTACTCGCAAGTAATATTATTTCCCTTCATGTTGTCAAAAAAAAGTTCTTGTCTTTAGTGAAAAATAGCATACCAACCCAAGTCAAACATTTTCACACATTGTCACTCATTGTTGGGCAAGGTACCAAAAAAACTTCTTCTTTTCCACATAAAACCTAGAGATCTTCATATTTTTCACTTTTTATTTTTCCCACAACAATATGTAATGTAAACCTTCTTATTGACCATTCGGATTATCAATCGAAAACATACTAAGTTCAAAAAAAATTAAAGTGTGAATTAACAAATTTCAAGCCTCCACTCCTTGCACACTTGTTTTGAATATGCTACACCTTGTCTCTACCTCTAAAAATTGGTGTGTAAGGAGCTAACGTCATGCTTAACAAGATGGTAATAGATTTAGACCTTGTGTAGTGATATTTCTTGACACCAACTGAAGTCAAAGTCTGTTGATCCACTAAACACAGGGAAGAAAATGAACCATTTGCTTGACTTCAAACACTATAATCTTTCAATCCGTGCGGTCAAAGTTTATGAAATTTTGTACATGTATTACTTAATAAGCCTTTATTGAGATCCTACGGTCAGAACTAAAAATCAAAGTTTTTGTTACCTTCTTTATTCATTGCACTAGAATCCATTAATTTTGAAGTGTTTTTGGTGTAAAACTGTCTTGGTACCTTAGGGGTTAAAATCAGCCTCCATAATTGGGGGAGCTGCCAAGAGCATCAGCAGGTACAGTCAAAGCAGGTCCAGTCAAAGCAGTATTTTGGAAATGGTGTTGCCAGATTTTCAGACATGATTACATGCTTTTTGCAGCAGCACAAACAACTTTTAGAACAAAGTGCATGTTGCAACAACCGTTCTTCCTGCAAAATGAACTTCTTCTCCACGTCAGGAGTCAGAGCATCTGCACCCAAGGAGCAGTGCGGACCCTCCAAACTATATAGACAAGGGGAGGTTATAGGGTGAAATAGCAATATGTTCCACCGCATCCCCACCATACTCCACCATAAAGCAATTTCTATCACTACACTACAATTTATTTGTAGTGTAGTATACACTAAACGCAAACCCATACATCAATTGCGAACGAGGCATTTAGTGTAGTGACAAACCCTACACTAAATGCCAACTACTACACTATTTGTCAATTTCAGTAAAGATTTCAACATAGTTTTTTACACTTGTGCACATATAGTGTATCAATAGTAGAAGTATAAAAAAAGGTCCAGCAGCCGAGGGCTATCAGAGTATCTTATCAGCATCTTTCAATTGGCCACAACTCATTCATTATAAACCCGAATTGGACAGATGAGGGGTTTTAGGCTTCTAGGGAAAATTTAGATGCTAAAAAACATCTCATTTGCCCAATTTGGACAAGTTTTGAATGAGTTATGACCATTTGAAAGTTGCAAATGAAGAGAAGCATGGGCTCGAATGATTGGGGGATTGATTGGGGTTTGAGTGAAGGTTACATTAATGACATTGGTAGCTAACACCAATTGTCAACTTCTTTACAAATAGTGTACTAGGGTAAGTACACTATTCGTACCACTACACTAAACATAAATTTTAGTGTAGAGGACCACGTATCGTTTCCCCATTTGACATGAACTGCAATAGAGGTTCAGGGAGAGAATGATATTGGGGTGGGCTTCCCCAAACTACGGGGTTTGAATTGCGACGTAGTGCGACTACTCAAACGACCGCTTAGAGAAAAGGGCATGCAAAATTTAAAACTGAAAAGCATGTAGTGGTCCATGAATTTACAGACTTTCCGTGAAAGATTGTACGGACTTTCCTCGAAAGACCATACCGCCAAATGATCTCATGTTGTTGACCAATTTGTTTGAGCTTCATGGCAATGGTCATAGGTCATGGTTTGTTTTTTTCCTGTTGTCAAATGGGTGCTGAAGTTATCTTACCAGTTGTCCATACTAAAAATGATGTATAAAAACTTGGTGTGCCAGTTTGTACTTTGAAAGCTTCAAGACACATGGTTTGAAGCTTCACGACTTTGAACATGTTGGGAATTTGCAACATGTTAGAATTGTGCCGTATTGATGGGTTGGACCATGAATCTTGAAAAATAATATGAAGGAGATGAAAGTTGGCTTAACCCCTAAGGTACCGTGACAATTTTACACCAAAAACACTTCAAAATTGTTCGATTCTAGTGCAATGAACAAAGAAGGAAACAAAAACTTTGACTTCTGTTAAGCATGATGTTAGTTCCTTGTACACCAATTTTTGGAGGTAGAGGACGGGTGTAGCATATTCAAAACAACTGTGCAAGGAGTGGAGGTTCAAAATTTGCCAATTCACACTTTAATTTTTTGTGAACTTGTTATGTTCTAGATTGGTGATCCAAATGGTCATTAAGAAGGTTTACACCACATATTGTTGTGGGAAAAATAAAAAGTGAAAAATATTAACTTATCTAGGTTTTATGTGGAAAAGAAGAAGTTTTTTTGGTACCTTGCCCGACAATGAGTGACAATGTGTGAAAATGTTTGACTTGGGTTGGTATGCTATTTTTCACTAAAGACAAGAGAATTTTTTTGACAATATGAAGGGAAACAATATTACTTGCAAGTACTGAAAATCTCACATTCAATAGAGTGTCCTAGCAAAAGTTTTTGGAGGTGCCCGAGGTGCCCGCCCTCCCCATTTGAAATTCAAAACCCTATAACTTTTTCATTAGATGCCCAATTTAGGAAAAAATTGTTTTCCCACTAAGGTCTTGGTAATGCCTTTCTATAGTAAAAATTTCAAAGAGAAATGTTGGAAATTGACACTGTAGGAACCTAACCGAATTTTCAAATTGTCATTTCGTGACACTTGGTCCTTTAGGGGTTCAGAATAACGCTTTGGGAAGACCAAAATCTGATCGATATGCAAATATATGAAAATCCCGCATGGATTTAAACACCACATTTTCATCTCTTATATATAAAAGATTATAGTCCGTCTGGTAACGTCGGGCTCATGTCTATGGGCTTACTTATGACCGCTAATCCATGTCCATCCACGAGCCATTTATTGTTGAAAGGAGACAAAGTTCAAAATTAATTCAAGTTAAGTTATTGTCATTTAGTATATTCTAAATTTAGTAAATTTACCTATTTACTTAACTTGGAATTGCCTTTGGCCCGTTGGATACAAGGGGCACCCATTAGTTCAATCTAATTGTGTATATTATAATCGTCTTCGTAGTAAATTAGAGGTATGTGGAAAAACTAGTTTTTTTTATAGTGTTTTTTCTAAGTTGTATGAGATTTCTTACAAAATCATAACAAGTTCAGTTTCTTTGCACAAAAAAAAGAAGAAAAGAACGGGAAATTTGAATAAACAAAAAGATCCCTATGTCCATCATGCCATAGGTCTAACATTTATAAATTAACCTTTCTTTGAATGAGGTTTTTCCACTCTCTCTCTCCTAAGATGCTTGCTTTGAAAAGATCTTTCACTAAATAAGCAAATAACATAATTTCACTAAATAAGCAAATAACAATCATGATTTTAAAGCACAACGTGGACAATGATGACTTGACAACCACTTTATGACTAAAATAATCAACACGAGATTCATGCCTACTACACTGTATATATACAGACAAAACCACCGTCACATAATTTATGCCCAAAACAAAATAACAAACGGTCCACACATATATTGACACTTGTCTCACACTAACAAGAAAAGTGATTCAGGAACAGTCTAAAAGATCCATCTTACCACCAACACTCCCTTACAAAAAAGACGCCCCTGAAATCCCAACCATCTCAACTCCCAACCACATCAGTAGCACCCACCACCTAGTACACCGCATACCACCATATCTAACACCATATGGTATCGCTCCTCGAGCTATGACAACCCTATAGATGTCAATATTCAACCTTCTGCTAACAGAGCTCCCCAACCGATGATAGTATCTCAAACTACACATGCCGAGTAAGAGCTCTCATTTTCTGATCTCCCAGATCACAATCTTCCTCTCACATAACCACCCTCTCCTCAGAGTAGACACCGCACATGTCCACCTACCACTGACTTAATTTTAGAACCACCTTCCCAACGAACCAGACTCAAAGGCCCTTTGAACTTTGATTGTCCTGGTAGAGCCCCTCTTTGTCCAGGACCTCCGATTTATCCCTCTTCACCTACTCGCGTACCAAAGAGACCCGAGCCTTCTGCCGCTAATAGAGATCAAGTGAGATTCATTGGAGATTTCATTCGTAGTCAAGCACGAGTACTGAGCCAATTCCTATGGGTCGGAAGGACCGAGGCTAAAGGACCAATTCGTTACTTTGAAGCAACATATGAAGGACCCAATCAAGATCAACTGTGGGGCCTAATCGCCAATCCAATACCACCCTAGGAGGGTGTAACACATTGGGGTCATAATCGCTGGCTTCTTGGACATCCGAAAGAGTTATTAGAAGAACAGTTGTCGGCCCAAGTCGGAGACATGATGCATAGAACGTTACGATTCTTACACCTCCCCTAAACCTGTTCCTAGCTTTATCACCAACCATCAACTCAGATATTCTCTAAAACACTTAGTTCACTGGTACAATTAGCCTTATCAAAAAATTAATGTTCTATCTTAATTAATTACAATCTAGCTTACTAATCTATACTCATATTTTGTTAAACAGATTTTCTTATGCTTACTCTAAATCGCAGAATTATATTCTACCTGGTTGTCTTTGAGCTTCCGTCGGATATTTTTTATCTTCAAACTTCTATATTTGTATTAGGAAAAACAAAAAAAACAAAAAAAACAAAAACAAAAAACCATTACTATTACTTTAAATCAATTAATTAATTCTTTGTACCCCTCTCTCTAAACCTCGTTTTCAAAAGAAATACTTCTCCTTTCCTTGGTCACTTGCTACTTTCCATAGTGTCTACCCTCAAAAGGGGGAAGTAGTTCCCAACCACTTATCCTTGTCTTCTAGGCATCGATATAGTGAAAGGAACTACTACTACTACTACTACTACTACTACTACTACTATGTGGAAAGAGCCAACAAGCATAGAGAGCCTATTGAACATAGGCGCCAATAAATGATAAAGACCATGTCTCCACAACTTGAAATTGGAGAATAAAACATATGAAATTGGAGAATTAATTGTTTTTTTTTTTTTTGGAGAATATATAATAAATTTGGAGAATGAAAAAATAGATTTAAAAAAATAAAATTTGGGAATAGAAAAGAAAGAAAAAGAAAAGAAAATTGCAGAATTAAAAATTCCACGTGTCATTACGTTGTCAAATACAGTAGCTTCACTTACCCAGCATGGGTTTTTGAATTGACCCTCACGTGCAGCACCAGTTGTTATTCAAATGGCAGTGTTGTACATCATCAGTCAACGGAAATGGGAGGAGTCCCCTAAGACCGTTGAACTGTCGGATATCTCTTCCACAGACGAAGAGACGAACGAACGAACGGTCTTCTCCGTCGGAAAAGAAACGAAGAACCACATTTTCGTCACCCTTCGCAAACACTTGTCCGCGACACTTGTCAATCTAAAGTAAGAAGCGAGATTATATGACGTCATGTACCTGCCGAGTATGACGCCATTTACCAGCCCCGCTATGGCGTAGTGCCGGGACCTGTACCCACAGCTCAGTGTACCGCGCCGGGTTAGCTGTGGATTGGAGTGAGCGCCAAGGTGGTGGAAAGTCGGGATTGTCG
This sequence comes from Bryoerythrophyllum caledonicum, assembly GCA_963971425.1. Lineage (NCBI taxonomy): Eukaryota > Viridiplantae > Streptophyta > Bryopsida > Pottiales > Pottiaceae > Bryoerythrophyllum > Bryoerythrophyllum caledonicum. The sequence continues at coordinate 20,857,354 of OZ020517.1, forward strand.
TTTGCTTGGAGAGCAGTGCTGTTGCCGATGCTCACCTGCGTCTTTCCTCGCAGGGAATGTGAGGCCATGAGTGTCGGGATCTCGCCTTGTATATAGATAGAATGCGGAGCTCGGTCCGTTGACAAGTGCGGAAGAGGACCCTCCTCAATCCAGGTATGTCGCAAAGAGAAATTATGCTGGAATGCGGGAAGAGGCGAGAGACCTTTAGTCGCTGCGATGTAGAGTTTTGTGCGGAGACAGGGAGTATCTTAGTTGCAGTTTTTGTGATGTTTTAGCAGTGAGAATGTTGTTGCGTTGAAGAGGCGAGGGAGCTTAGCTTAGAACTTTGCTTTGATACACTCTGAAGTTTGAGAAGAGATTTTTCAGTTTCGGGAGGGATGGAGTTTTCTTGATTGCAGGTTTCCGAGCTTGTTTGTTTGAGAGAATTTTCAGAGCTGCGGTCGTAGCTTGAGTAGCCTTGTTTTAAGCTTTTAGTTAGGAATGGTTACGTCTGCTGGCGGGAAATGTTGTTGCGTTGAAGAGGAGAGGGAGCTTAGTCGCGGAGCTCTTAGTTGCTATGATACACTTTATAGTTTTTCCGTGTACGAGAGGAGAATTTTACTTCCGGGAGAGATGGAGTTTTCTGATTGCAGGTTTTCGAGCTTGTTTCTTTGAGTGAATTTTTAGAGCTGCGGTCGTAGCTTGTCTTGTTCAATGAGTTAGGAATGGTGGCGGGAGTGTCGTTACGTTGAAGAGGAGAGGGGATTAGGAGTCGTTGCGTCGGAGGTTTTAGTTGCTCTGTTGTACTTTGTGAAGCTTTCCGTGGAAGGGCTAGAAAATCTGAAGTGACTGGGAGCCAGGGAGGATTGGAGGACTGTTTCATTTAGCCAGAGTAACTTGTGATGGCTTCATCGTGATGTAGTGAGCTAGTGTTGATGGAGTGCTAGTGTAGCCGTTTTGTGGGAGTTGAGGGTGCTTGGAACGCTTGCGCCTGTGGAAGTACTTGCTGGGAATTTTCCGTAACTGCTTTGCACCTGGTGGAAGCTGTGGAACAGACGCTTTTGTATGTTGACATATTATTTCACTTACTAAAGATTTCTGGTTACCACTGTCAACTTAGGGCACTCTGGTTGTGAGTTTCATGTTTGCGTTATCACTGTAACAACGAGAGTTTTTTCAATGTGTCAGGTACGAGAGGAGAGCAGGCCCGGTGGTGGCTGTACAATGGTTTGAAGGGTTTTGAAGTTGAAGCAAAGGATAAAGATTGAAAGAGCGACGACAAGATGGAGAAGGATCCAGAGGTTGGTGACAGGGCGATCGCGGCGTCCAAGAGCATGGGACGAAGCTCAAGAAAGACCTCGATGTCAAGATCGCGCAGAGAGGTGGCGCGCGAGATGATCACGAGCAACAGCATTGGCAACTCGGGTGGGCAGTCGTACGGCCTTTTCGGTGGCATTAGCAATCCGCTAGACTCATCTTTCCGGGTCTCAACGAGGGACGAAGATGAAGCGGATTTGCGATGGGCGGCCTTGGAGAAGCTACCTACTTACAAGCGCATCCGGACGTCATTCCTGCAGAAGGATACGGGCAGCATTCGTGAGGTCGATGTGAAGCACCTCTCCATGGCGGATTTCAACCATCTGCTGCAAACGTTGCACAAGCCCGCAGATAATGAAGACGAGCAGCTTTTCACTTTGATGCGAAAACGCTTCGACAGGTTTGTCCGATAGTGCTCTTCATTTGACATATTTCTTATTCCCTCCTAGTTCGGGCTAGCTGAGATTCTTACTGTCATCTTCTTCTGTTGGGTTTCAGAGTTGGTGTGGAATTGCCGACGATCGAGGTTCGGTACGAGAATCTGACAGTGAAGGCGAATTGTCATGTTGGAAGCAGAGGGTTGCCTACTCTTTGGAATGTCTTTCTCAATATCATGGAGGTTGTTGATTATTGCATTGTACTCCCTGTCGTTTGATTAACCCCTAAGGTACCGTGACAGTTTTACACCAAAAACACTTCAAAATTAGTGGATTCTAGTGCAATGAATAAAGAAGGTAACAAAAACTTTGATTTTTAGTTTTGACCGTAGGATCTCAATAAAGGCTTATTAAGTAATACATGTACAAAATTTCATAAACTTTGACCGCACGGATTGAAAGATTATAGTGTTTGAAGTCAAGCAAATGGTTCATTTTCTTCCCAGCGTTTAGTGGATCAGCAGACTTTGACTTCAGATGGTGTCAAAATTTTTCACTACACAAGGTCTTAATCTATTACCATCTTGTTAAGCATGATGTTAGCACACCAATTTTTAGAGGTAGAAACGGGGTGTAGCATATTCAAAACAAGTGTGCAAGGAGTGGAGGCTCGAAATTTGTTAATTCACACTTTAATTTTTTTTGAACTTAATATGTTTTAACTTTTTGATTGATAATCTGAATGGTTAATAAGAAGGTTTACATTACGTATTGTTGTGGAAAAAATAAAAAGTGAAAAATATAAAGATACCTAGGTTTTATGTGGAAAAGAAGAAGTTTTTTTGGTACCTTGCCCAACAATGAGTGACAATGTGTGAAAATGTTTGACTTGGGTTAGTATGCTATTTTTCACTTAAGACAAGAACTTTTTTTTGACAATATGAAGGGAAATAATATTACTTGTGAGTACTAAAAATCTCACTTTCAATAGAGTGTCCTATCAAAAGTTTTTGGAGGTGCCCGAGGTGCCCGCCCTCCCCATTTAAAATTCAAAACCCTATAACTTTTTCATCAAATGTCCAATTTAGGAAAAAATTGTTTTCCCACTAAGGTCTTGGTAATGCCTTTCTATAGTAAAAATTTCAAAGAAGAATGTTGGAAATTGACACCATAGGAACCTGACCGAACTTTCAAAAAGCCCATTTTTGACACTTGGTTCCTTAGGGGTTAAGATCACGAGCTCAGTTTTCGCATAAATTTACTTTGGCAGCGGTTTATTTATTTACCAAAGAAACGAGGATACTGACCTAGTGTTGGTCTCTCTTTGTGCCAGAGTGTGGTTTCGTTTGTGCATCTATCTCCATCGAAGAAGGAAGTTCTCACAATATTGGATAATGTGAACGGTATCATAAAACCAGGAAGAATGACATTGGTTCTTGGGCCGCCGGGGTCGGGGAAAACCACCCTATTGTTGGCATTAGCTGCGAAGCTTGACTCGAGCTTGAAGGTTCAAGGGAAAGTCACATACAATGGGCACACCCCAAACGAGTTTGTTGTACCGAAGACTGCAGCATATGTTAGTCAACATGACCTGCACGTTGGTGAATTGACAGTGCGGGAAACTTTGCAGTTTTCGTCTAAAGTCCAGGGCGTGGGGCCACAATACGGTACTGGACCTATATTCTTGAACGCATTGTATGAAAATGATGCGGTACAAACTCAGCTATTTGTGTTGTTTGCTGACGCATCATTATTGTGGTGTTTGATTTTCTAGAAATGCTTGAGGAGACAACAAGAAGAGAGAAGGAGAGTGGCATTCGACCTGATCGTGAAGTTGACACTTACATGAAGGCAACAGCCATGCCGGGGCGAAGCAGTCTAGCTGTTGAGTACATCTTGCGGACGATTGGACTCGACAACTGTGCAGATACGGTGGTGGGTGATGAGATGCGCCGTGGAATATCTGGGGGTCAGAAGAAACGTGTGACCACAGGGGAGCTGATAGTCGGCCCATTGAAGGCGTTGTTCATGGACGAGATCTCGACAGGGCTGGACAGCTCGACGACGTTTTCAATCGTGAGGAGCTTGCGCAGGTTCACACACGAGATGTCTGCAACCACCGTAATATCATTATTGCAACCGGCACCTGAGACGTTCAACCTCTTTGATGACATTCTCTTGCTATCTGAAGGGCAGGTTGTCTATCACGGACCTATCAGTCAAGTTGTCGAATTTTTTGAACATTGCGGTTTCAGGTCTCCCGAGAGGAAGGGTGTCGCCGATTTCTTGCAAGAAGTAACCTCTCGCAAGGATCAGGAGCAATACTGGGCCGATAAGCGCAAACCTTACCGATATTTTCCAGTCAAGGCATTCGCAGAGGAGTTTCAGAACTTCCATGTCGGCAGGAGAATCCATGATGATTTGGCTGTTGCGTACCCGAAAGAGAAGTGTCACCCTGCGGCTCTTGCGAAGGAAAAGTATGCATTGTCGAACAAGGATCTGTTCATGGCTACCTTCGATCGCGAGATGATTTTATTCAAGCGTAACAGCATTGTAGCTATTATTAAAGCCATCCAGATTACGGTGAGCGCCTTCATTTCCATGACCACCTTCTTCCGCACGCGCCTTTCGACAAACACAGTTGCCGATGGGAACCTCTACTACCAGGCCCTCTTCTACGCTATGTTTACCTTCATGTTCACCGGGTTCGGTGAGCTTGCTTCCACAATAGCTCGGCTTCCGGTACTGATCAAGCAACGTGACATGCTCTTCATCCCGTCATGGGCGTTCTCGATTTCGGTCATGGTGCTCGGCATTCCAGTCTCCCTTTTGGAGGTTGGAATCTTTACATGCATGACATATTTCGTGACTGGGTTTGCACCTGAAGCTGGTGCTTTCTTCAAATTCTTCTTGCTGCTGTTTATGGTCCAGCAGCAGGCAGGTGGTATGTTTCGTTTCATTGGTGCTGTATGCCGCACAATGACATTGGGATTCACACTTGGGTGGATCATTCTTCTACTAGTGTTCATGCTCGGAGGATTCATTATCCCTCGCCCAGACATGCCCGTGTGGTGGCGATGGGGTTACTGGATTTCCCCCATGAGCTACGGTGTGCAGGCAATCAGTTCCAATGAATTTACAGCTTCTCGTTGGATGAAGGTACGTCCTTCACGCCATCCTGATTCTGCCATTGCAAATTATCACTACAAATAGCTCGCGTAGTTCAATACCCTCTGTGATGACTGACTTGGTGTTGTCTTTGCAGCCATCAGACACCATTGGCGAAAATGGGGTAAACATGACCGTTGGAGCCAGAATTCTCGAGTCCTTTGGCCAGCATGTAGAATCCTACTGGTATTGGATTAGTATTGGCGCCCTCCTTGGATTCTACGTGATCTTCAACATCGGATTCACTCTGGGTCTTCAGTACATGCCTGGTGAGTTGAAATTGTCTAGTAAATACAACGTAGGTTTCGCAGGTTATCCAATGTTGTGTACTAGTTTATTCCGAATTCTGTGTTTCTCATTTGTCCTTGGGATTGCAGGCGTGGGCAAGCCTCAAGCAATCATGTCAAAGGAAGAGTTAGAAGAGAAGGAAGCCAATCGTACCGGTGCAGACATAGGTACCAAGTCAAAATCCTCTCGTTCTCGGTCGAGGTCATTGGCAGCTATCATGACTAACAAAGGCGAAGCTCCTCGGCTGAGCAAAAGCCATCGCTCATCCACTAGTCACCGCCTCTCCGAATCCGACGTCGAAGAAGTCGCCGTGGAAATGAAACGTGGAATGATCTTGCCTTTTGAGCCATTGTCGATCTCATTTGATGATGTCAGTTACTTCGTCGATATGCCTGCGGTATGTTGCACCTTACCTTCTTCAACTCTTTACATCTTTTATTCTAAGCCAGAAATCCTCGCAGGACTAGCAACATACCGTTCTGGGAATACCACGGAAGACCGGTAGTTTGACTTATCTCACCAACAAGTGTGAATTATGCGCAGGAAATGAAATCTGCTGAGGTCACAGAGAGTAGGCTTCAGCTACTTGATAAAATCACGGGAGCTTTCCGACCAAGTGTACTTACGGCTTTGGTAGGAGTTAGTGGGGCTGGGAAGTCAACTCTTATGGATGTGCTAGCTGGGCGTAAGACGGGCGGTTACATTGAGGGCGATATTCGCATCTCTGGATATCCTAAGAACCAGAAGACGTTCGCTCGCATTTCAGGTTACTGCGAGCAAAATGATATTCACTCTCCTCAAGTGACAATTCGAGAGTCTCTCATCTACTCAGCTTGGCTTCGGTTAGCATCCGACATCGACAACGAGAGTAAAATGGTCAGTTAGCTACTCTATGTTATCTTTTCGTTATTCGAGCATTTATTAGCACAGGATTCGTGGTTTAATCCACCAGTGGAATGTGGGAGTTGGATGGATAAGTGCTGATAATCTTTGTATATTTTCTAGGCCTTTGTGGAAGAAGTGCTGGAGTTGGTGGAACTGAAGGCAATTGAGAATGCGCTCGTTGGTTTGCCTGGCATCACGGGGTTGTCAACGGAGCAAAGGAAAAGGCTGACAATTGCAGTGGAGCTAGTTGCGAATCCATCGATCATTTTCATGGACGAGCCCACGAGTGGGCTGGATGCGCGAGCAGCTGCCATTGTGATGCGGTGTGTGCGAAACACGGTGGACACAGGACGAACTGTTGTGTGCACCATTCATCAACCGAGCATTGACATTTTTGAGGCATTTGACGAACTGTTGCTGTTGAAGCGAGGAGGACAGGTTATCTACGCAGGGGAGCTAGGTACCAAGTCGAAGCACCTCGTGGAGTACTTCGAGGCCGTACCAGGAGTACCCAAAATCCCTGAGGATTACAACCCCGCAACGTGGATGTTGGAGGTTACCAATCAAGAGATGGAGATGCAGTTGAATATGGACTTCGCAGATCACTACAGACAGTCTGATCTCTACAAGCGCAACAAGGATCTCGTGAGGGAATTAAGTGTATCACTCCCAGGATCAAAGCCCTTGGCGTTTCCAACTGAGTATCCGCTCACCACTTTCAAACAGCTGACGACCATCCTTTGGAAGCAGAATTTGACATATTGGCGCAGCCCCGATTATAATCTCGTCCGTTTTGCCTTCGCTTTAATCACCGGACTAATCTGCGGGAGCATCTTCTGGCAAGTTGGGACCAAAACGTAAGCGTCCTCAGCTTTAATACATCCTTTACGCTTTCTTCTTTCGTCTGTGGCTCATGTACACAGTCTCTGCCGTGAGCTAAATATATGATTTTTGGAATATTGCAGAGGAAGGTCGACGGACCTGATAATCACATTGGGAGCTCTTTATGGGTCAACTTTGTTCATCTGCTTCAACAACGCAAGTACGGTTCAATCAATGGTGAGCATTGAACGGTCGGTGCATTACAGAGAGAAGGCCGCTGGGATGTACTCGGCCATTCCTTACGCGCTCTCTCAGGTGTTGATAGAAGTTCCATACGTCATAGTTCAAGGGACTCTGTATGCTCTCATCACCTACTCCATGCTCGGCTTCAAATGGACTGCTGCGAAGTTCTTCTGGTACTACTACATCGTGGTCACGAGCTTGCTGCAGTTTACGTATTACGGCATGATGATGGTGGCCATCACTCCCAATGTGATCCTGGCTTCCATCGTCAGCGCTTTCTTCTCGACGCTCTTCAACCTCTTCGCAGGATTCTTGATTCCACGACCTGTAAGTCTACGAAACCTCCCAATCAGTTCATTATGCCATCCTTTTGCAATCAAGCGGACTCTTATGTTTTGTTTCTATACATCTTGCAGGCGATCCCCCCATGGTGGATATGGTACTACTGGGTCTGCCCCTTGGCATGGATCGTGTACGGATTGATTGCCTCTCAATTTGGAGATATCACGGAACAGTTGGTAGTGGTCGGCCAGGAGTCATTGACAGCCGTCACAGTGAAGAGTTATCTAAAGGACAATTTTGGATTCGAGCACAGCTTCCTGCCTGTTGTCGGACCGATGATCTTTGTATTTACGATTCTGTTTGGGGGGATGTACATCTACGCTATCAAGTTCCTCAACTTCCAACGTCGTTGATACGTAAATGTCGTCTCTACCAGTGAACATGAGGAAACTCAAGTTGACAGCATCGGATGGTTTCCTGTGAAACTGAAAACATAATGATGCTCGTATCCTGTTTATTATTAGTAGCACAAGGCTTGGTATCCGTCGTTCCGACCGGGGAAGGTTTTTTATTAGTGCTCCTCAAAATAAAATTTGTTTGACGTATTATATTTTGCAATTTGCGAGAAACAATCACATCCAATAAACCAAAACAATCTCACACATCCTCTGGAGTTAAGGATCCCGTTCTTTGTGTGAAAAGAGTTAAAAATAAAATGCAAATCCTGCGACCAACCTCCCCAGAAATTCTTCAGAGTGGGGGCATCTTGCAAGAGATACTCCTCATCAGCGCCCATGACTTGTGCAGCTCCAGAAGGCAAATCAGTGAAGGGTTTTTTTTTTTTACTTAAACGCAACCGGCTGCCTTTCTTCACGTTCCCTAATCTCGAAATCCTCCCTAATCCAAACCTGCTAATGCTAGCGTCTGTGTACAACCACAAAAGAATAAAACAACAGGACGTAAATTCATGAAACGAAAAAGATATACATTCAGAAGAAGAAGAAGAAGAACGCCGGTTCCCGAAGGGAGCCGGCGTGAGTAAAGTGTCCGTTCATTCCACCACTAAGTCCATGCCCACCGGGCATGGGTTAGTGGTATGGAACTACTTCCCCCTTTCGAGGGTGGACACTATGTACCCAATAACAAGTGACCAATACCAAAGGACCCTAGGTTCCAAAAAGTCCTAAAAGAGAGAGGGCAAGTACGGTGAAATGCAAAATGCAAGTGTAGATCTATGGAGGGGGGTTTGAAGCGTCTGGAAGGGGTTGGTTGTTTTCAAGTTTACGTTTATGAAGGAGTATCGACATAGCATGTTGAATTGCAATAGTGTTAATATTTGAAAAGGTGGTTTTGATTGAAGTGATGGGGATTTTAAATGTTTCTTCAAGGTTTGTCATTAAGGGGATGAAGGTGGTGGCTCTAGCACCCGCGGTGATGACAATGAGGGGGTCTACTTTCCATCCTAGTGCTTGAATATCGTCAAGTAGTGGTTGGTATTTATTTGTTTTGTTTGCAATAGTGTCCGGAGAGAATCTATCATTGCAATATGTGAATTCAATAAATTGGATGGTGAGACTAGGGTCTATGTGGTTTGGTGGGGGGTCTTTGTATGAAAGTCCTCTAACACATAATAGGTCCGGTTTGAATCTTGCATTACAGTGGCATCTTTGAGTATAACAGATGCAGGGTAATAGCCAAGGAGGGACCGTATTCTCTTGTGGGTTGTCATTAAAGGTTCCGGCATTCATGAGAATGAAACACCGGGATTTGGTTGATGATATAAGTAGTTTACGAATAGCCCAAACGGCCTTGTTATGTCTTTTGACAATTAGTGAGTGTATATGTGGGTTTTGGCACTTGAGTAGGACATGTAGCCATGTGTCTGGGTCCGTGGTGTTACAAATTGGACATGTAATTGTAGGAAATCTTTCTATTCCAAAGAAGAGTTGTTTGAGGGCATTGCCCATGTATTGTCCGGTGCGGAATTTGATTAGGCATGTAATTTGTGGGTCCGTAATTATGCGGTTCTTCCAAAAATTGTTGGACATTAAGTAGTGAATGTTTGGGTTGCTGGTCCATTTATCAATATTGGGGAAGTTTTCTGTAAGTTTTTCTAGGTTCTTTATAAGATCATGTTTTTTGAGGTATTTGTCCAAGAATCGTATGGGGCCTTTATCGGGAGTTTCGCCCATAGAGGGCCATTCATATCTATGAAAGTAATATGGGGTGGCATGGGCGTGTTCGTATGGGTGTTCGGCATTCTTGTGGGTTTTTTCTCTTCCTTCCTTTGCTAGTTTGTCGGCTTGTTCATTGCCGTCGATATTAGCATGAGCTTGGACTTTGTAGAGTGTAGTAATCTGTGTACGGTTTTGGAGCATTGCAACCATAGATGTAAGGATAGTTTTATCCGGATGACTGTTATGTAAAGTAGGGTGTTTAATGTGTATATTAAGGAGATATAATATATTTACGCAATCTGTAAAAATGTGAGCCGGTTCGTTTGGGTATTGAGTGGTGATTATTTTAAGGGTTTTGTGTATAGCCATCATTTCGGCTCTTAGAATATTTTGGAGTCCATGTAGTCTTTTGCCTAATTTAATTTGTTTGGTTGAATTGTATATCCCATAACCGGCTTTTTCTCGGTGCCAATGTCCCGGGCTTATTTCGGTTGGTTCTTTAAAAGAACCGTCAGTGTAGTAGCTAAAGTTGGGGTCAAATTTAAGGTCTGTATTAATTTGGTAGTAGGAGAGGGGGAGGCTTAATTCGGTAATTGGTGATGCAGAGGTGTTTGTGTGGGGGGTTTTAGACCATTTTTTGTTGCGGTTTACACGGGTTGAAATGGGTGTGGGAGAGGCAGTTGTGGTGTGTACCTTGTTAATGTTTAGATTTTTTGCTATCAAAGTGAGATGAGTGAGGTTTTCTAAATTGCCTATTTCTCGAGTTTGGTGATGTATACATAGGATACGTAGGGTTGCTGGTTCAAGGCGGGGTGTTTGTATATGCGAAGGTATAGTGGGTTCTTTGAAAGTCATAGAGTCGGCTTCAAATAGTACTATGATGTGTGAGTCCGGGAATGGGCCTAAGTGTGGGTTAGAGTTATGGTACCAATGAGTGTCGGGAGTGATAATAATGGTGATGTTGTGGTTGGGATCATTGTTTGCCGCTAGGCGTGCCCAATGTGTTGCTTGTTGTGTTTCTTCTTCGTTGTGAGGGTGTGCAAGGCCTGTTTCGCTCCACCTATAATCAAAAGCTTTTCCAAGAGAGCCAAAAATCTTGTCACGTTCGAATGGAGAGTAGAATTTTGAGATTTTTGTGGAGCATGTACGGGGGATGAGAAGTATGAATGTGTTATATTCAGAGATGTAATAAGGTAGTCTAGGATAGGATCAGGTAGTGTGTAGTGTGCATTTTTAAGGGGGTCATTTTTGGGTATACGATAGTTATATCTTTGGTGTAGCCAAATAATTTCGGTTTCAAATGTTTGGGGTATTGGTTCAATGTTAATGGGGGTTTGTAGTGCGTTGTGAAATAGACTATACTATTCCGACTGCTACATGGATGATTTCCATCAAATTATTTTTGTGAAGGATTTTGTTTGGTCATGCCACCTCTTCAGGTTAAATTCATATGATTCAATCTATTTTTGGACTTTACATGGGGTCCCAACTACAAAAAGAGTTGAAAAGCAAGTTCACCATGTAGTGTTGGATTTTTATGTTTTTCTGCTTAAACTAAAACTAGGCCAAGAAATTGGGTTCAATTGCATTTGAGCTTAATCCTTAAACGTCAGAGCCAGCCCGAGGGGCTTGGTTTTTTCATTTTTCAACTCACTTTGACCATGATTTTCTAATGATGGATATTCATTTTAATGATTTTTTTTTCAAAATTCTTTGAATGTATAATAATAATCATGTGATATAATTAGAATATAAATGGTAGCTAAATATGGGTGTTAAAATTCAGAGATTCTATAAAATTTCTAAAGATAGATTTGTTGTTTTAGGGTTAACCAACAAATTGAAGCTTACCAAGGTTAGCTCCTATTCCACTTTGAATTTTTGGAAAAAATTAAGAAACTGAGTGTTTTATTGATGTTACAAGCTCAATATGTATTACCACAGTGTCGCAAAAATGTATAAATTTAAATAAATGGATGATTTTCATTCATTATAATGTTGTCGTAGTTTGCAGAGTCAGTATTCCTCCGGAATGCACTCAATCGTTACTAAGTACTTCCAAAGTAAACCACTCCAGTTTCGTTCCCACAGAGATCTATTTATCCTTTCAAATTATCCAAAACTATCGATCACCCAGGTTAGTTATTCTATTCCGTAAAGGAACCGGATCCTTAAACCGTAAACCGATTTCCGGGACTTATCCAGAATGTACCGGAACTAGTTTCCGGAAGTTATGTACAGTTGTTTCCGGAAATGATTTCCGGCAAACCAGGTGGGTAGTTTGATTAACCTCTGTTTCCCCTCAGAGCAACTTCCGGAAGGTTTAAGTGAGTGACCGGAAGGCCACTGATCCTATTTTGTGTAGGTGGCCGGATTCCCCACTGCCTTGTGACTTTAAGTGGCTAGACACCCACTGCCCCGGATTTTATAGTGCCCGGACAATCACTCTCCTCCTAATCTTCTAACCGGTGATGTGGTGTCCATTCTAGACTTAACTCTCACGACATCCAGAAGGCCTTCCGGATGCGGTCACACAAAGTTAAGTCCAGACTACAACAACGTTCCGGTAGCACTCTCTTAGGACTCTCAAGATAGTGATATTGTTTAACTTGGGAGGACTCCTTCTAGACTCACATAGCAGGTTTTTCCCTATCGTGGGGGTAAACTCCGGTTTTGGGGACCGGAATCCGGGTTCACACGGGATATTCTATGCCCTAGAGACTACCAGGAACACCTCTGCAATATATCTCTTCCCCTCCTAGTTCTTCCGGACTCTGGAGGTGACCAGGAACGCCTCTGCAATCTCCTCCAGTTATTCCGGACACTCCCCTGCTGGAAATCTAAACCGGCTCACTCCTTAGTTCATCAAAACATCCTTCTCTTCACAGAAATCTGCGTAAGATATACTACAGCAACGGACCTTGCACCTTACAAGAGAACATCATATGTTGCACAAACTAGGTAGCAAATCTAGTGATAGCTCCGGAATATATTCAAACATAAGGAAAACAAGATTCTGAGTTGAGAAAACTCATTATACTAAGTACTAGGAAATCAAACTGATGTCCGCACTACCTTATCTGCGAGATATCCGGAAAATCTAATCTAGAAAATCTTATCCCAAAAGGTCCGGGATTTCAAACCTGAGATCCGAAAATTATGGATCTCAGATCCGATTTTCCGCCGGCCACAATTCTAAGTTTCCAGTTTGACAGACAACTCGGTAGCCGGGTGCAATCTGGAGCCCCATCGTTAATCGCTACGACAAGTCTGATGACCGGAACTAACTAACCTTCTAATAAAACTAACTACGGAGTCCTCTTGTTCCGTCCACTCCGGCGCATCGGAGATGCTCCCACGGTCTGCTTTCTGCCACCTACCTTGTCCGGAGTTGGATCCGGTACGGGTCCACTTCCAGAAGCTGGAGCTTCCGGCTCCGGTTGGTCGGTTGAAGCTGCCGCCTCCGTGCCCTTATCTGCTGTACCGGTGATAGTCCCCTCTGCTGTCTTGGGGCTGGCGGCAACATTCGGATAGCCTCGGGACAGGGGAGAAGTAGTCTTACAGCGACCGGAGGTAGGTGGAGAGAGAGGAATCCGGAAGCCGGGAGACGGCTCCTGGAACAGTGCTGAAGGAAGAGGGGTCTTCCTAGCCGTCACTGGACTCTTGCACTATAAGAAACCCGTGATTTTTGTGACGTTAGCTGTGATCGAGTGTGTTTTTCAAAACATGTTTTTGCAAACGGGCCGAGCCTTGGGCTCTCGGATTCTGGTGGATGTTGCACCAAACATGGAAAAATTGGCGGAAAAACGCAGAGATGTTAGCATAAACGTATTTGATTTGCGGGACGTCCTAGTGAACATAGTCATGTTTTAGACAACGTCCTCAGAATGGTGACAATGCCACGTCGGCAGGGGGGTTTCAACTTTACTGTGAGTAACTTCGAGATTGTTACTGCAGCCTCCCGTAAAACACTGCCCAACGGTTAAAACACAATAGAGATGGGCTGACCCCTACAAAAATAAAAACGTGGATGTCGTTACTGACGTCACAAAAAACGTGGATGTCCTTATTGACATCACAAAAAACATGTTTGAGCCACGTAGGCAAGGTAGAAATTGGATTCTTTTAAAAATGTTTGTGCCACGTAGGCAAGGTTGAAATCAGCTGCCACGTAGGCAAAGAGGATGTTGGAACAGACGTCTGGATGGACGTCTATTGTGACATTTTAATGTTTATGCTAACACGAGGCTAACACCATGGCAAATCCAATAATCCCATATGGATTGTCACCACTTGTGCATCCCATTGTATATATATGTAAGGCCTTCTCTCCTATCTCATCACACTTGAATCAAGAGTGATTCACTTTCATCCATCTATTTGGATGAATTTGAATTACCCTTGAAACTTAAAGTGATACGGTACTTTTTGATGACATGGCGCTTCTTTTTGGTGACATGGCGTTTCTTTTTGGTGACATGGCGCTTCTTTTTGGTGACATGGCACTTGCTTTTGCTGACCTGGTGCTTGCTTTTGGTGACCTCCATCTCAACGAACGCCACAGAAAACGTCATAACGAACGTCACAGAAAACGTCATAACGAACGTCACAGAAAACATACCGTGTTAGAAATGACGTCCCAATTTACACTGTCCACAATTAATTATGCATTAAACTATGCTGATTGGACATGCCACGTCATATTTTAAAAAGTGACACGTCATATTTTAAAGGTGCCACGTCATAAAATGGCGGGTCCACGTATGCAAGCCTAGTCACAATCGTATGCCACGTCATGCGCCACATCATGGGCCACATTACCAAGGGCCCGGATGAAAAATTTGGGGATGTGGCACTGCCCGTCCATGTGGCGATGACGTGGACGCAACGTGGCAGCCACATGGCAGATTTTTAACACCTTCAACCCCCAAGTTTTTGTGACGTTTTAAAAAACGTGGGCTTGTTTTTGAGATTTTGGCATGTTTTTCGCATGTCAATTATAACGGATTTTTTTGGACGTCAACGTTGACGTGCCGGATGCTACACAAAACATAATTGCACGTTAGCTGCCCCGTCACAAAAAACACCGGTTTCTTAAAGTGTTGGGAGGGGCCCTGCCCTACGGCTCGGGAGGATTCGTTTCCGAAGCTGCCACCGGCTCCTCCATAGGTTCCTTACCCTTCCCGGAGGGTTTCGCTGCGTGCTGTGATGGTCCGGTCGCCTCCGGGAAGATGTAAGGTCGATGGTGGGGTTGGCCGCCGCCGGCTTCTCCGGAATGACGGAACTCGCTGCGTTGTTTGCCAGTAGTTGCATCTGCCCCCATGCCTTCTCCATCTTCCGGCCGTGATCGAGAAGAAAACGGATGATCTGGCCTCGGTTCACCTCACCTTCCATCTCCAGACACTCGGTGAAGAGAAGGCTCCGGTTGACAGTGTCAACCGGAAAACTCTGAGCTGCTCGGACTTCACCCAGGGCTTGAGTTGAGGCAACCGCCTTGTCTTCCGTTGTCTTCCGGAGTACTTGGGCCTCCTCCAAGGCTGCGTCCGCCTTTGACAGTTCCTGCTGCATTTTTTCCCGGGCTTGAAGAAGGGTTCGATGTTGTGCTTCCATCTGCTCCAGCCGGAAATCGCTCTCCCCTAGGGTCTTCAATCGAGGCAGGATCTCCTCCGAATTCTCAATCCGGAGCTCCCCCATGACGGCGTATATTAGGGCGGTGCTGTCATTCAGGTGTTGGTTGATCCGGGTGGCTCTCTATGCGACATGTTGGAGTAGCTCCATGATGTCATCATTGTTACTTCCGGTGAGTGTTGGAAGATCCGGAGTTGGACATCGCCCTGGCCGCTTCGAAGGCCCCGCTCCAACATCATCTTCAGCTTCCGGAGCGTGGTCTAGACGGGCGGATGGGGAACGCGCCGGTGGGGATTCCGGCTGTACCGAGCGACTCCTCTTCCGCGACTCGGGTGTGTGCGCCGGAGCGGTCTCCGTGTCTTCATCCTCCTCCTTCTTATCATCAGCCTCAACTCCTCCGTACCTTTGAATGGTGAGCAGGGCCTCGTACTCGTCATGCTCCTCCGGTTTAAGTAACTCGTGCCGGTGGTAGAGGTGCGTCAGGTACGCCGGCAGCGGGGACCCTACCGGCCGGTTCCGGTGAAGATTCTTGACCAGTCGTTCCACCAACTCTTGCATGAGAGAGCCCCAATCGATCGTGATCTTCTCCCGCATGGCTCCCAAGAACGTCGCCGCCCACTTCAGTACCAAGCGCTTGGGTTTCTCCGGGTGAAAAATAGGGTTTAGAAACCCTATTACAATCTGGGCTCTTGGGTCAGCCAGGTCGTTGATGGAATAACCTTCTTTTGGATCAGCTGGCCCCCGGAACTCCTTATCCGTGAGCTCGTCCTTCTGCTCCGCCACCTTGATGTCCCCATCGTCCGCTTCCAGTCTACCCGGGTCCACTTCTCCGGGTGCGCTCGTATACTACCGTTGTACTGGTTATCCGGAGCGCCGATCAGCTCCGTCACGACCTTCTCGTCTTTCGTTCCCCATGATGCGGCTATCAGACCGGAGCACCCCATGATGTCCAGGAAGTGGAACAATGTATGAAGATCACGGTCCGCCGTAGGGTACTCCGGTATCACCCTCACAATGGGTGGTCCTCCGGTTGCAGTGCTCTTCACCTTCTCCTGTTTCCCTACCCGTTCACCGGCCATGGTTTTCCCGTCGAATCTGCACGCACTGACCTCACAAGGACTCTCCACTACTGCCGGATGCTTGACGAGCAACCGATTTTAGAAACCAGCAGAAGGAAGAAGGAGAAAAAGGAATCGAAAAAGTGCGGGGGAAGGTAAGAAGAGGAAGAAGAAGATAATTGATTTGGGAAGTTCCGTCGGTTGCTCTTTTAACAACGGCCCTAAGGTACGGGATTCTCCAACAGTAGTGACGTCACTATCACAGTTTATTTTAACGGCTCTGATGTCACCATCCCCATTATGACGGTTTTTGTAACGGATATCTACTGATTCTTTCTCCCGGTTCTAGGTTCTTCTGGATAGCTCAGCTTATGACCGGATCCGGCCGTCCGGATTACGCACTTTGATAGAGCTTTTAAGGACTTAACCGGTCCGACCATTTCCTTATCTTCTAATTTCTGATTCCGTACTACATTACTTACTTTTCCTCATCTTTTACCACTAATTTTTTTATTTAAACCGTTTTTTTACGGTTAACTTCCGGAAACCGGTGGGACGGCTTCCCACAAATGTTCTTCATTGTACTTTACACATTTGGTAAAATAATTGGAAATTTTCAGTACGTTTTGTAAACAATATGAATTCTCTTTCAAATCACTTCAAAAAATCTTACTAATTTCAAATCTTCAGCACAATTTACGAAAAATTCATGATTTGTAGTGGACATATGGCTTTATCTACTAAAAATAAAAGTTGAATTTTTATTTCTTTCTAGTGGCAAAATTGAGTATTACATCTAATGCACGATTACATAGTCATAGGCTCAGGCATTTAGAGGTTAAGGGTTAAAATCTGGAAACACGATTACACGAGAAGCTTAGAAACGGGGATGTTTTCAGAATTGGTGAAACCACCTATGCAATTGCGGAGGTCAAAGCCTGCATCAATGGCGGCATTCAACAAGTGCTCGAGAACAAGATCAAGAACGCATCAAGGGATTGTTGACTCGAATTTCAAATCATGGAGTCACTAACTGAGGCTGTTATGGCCAAAGCCATCTTCAGAGTCCACAAAAATCGAGAAATGCCGACAAAGACGTCTCCTAAGCAAAAAAAACAGTGCTGTCATTGTACTGTACTGTGTACATATCTATTGGACCTTGACAAAAAAAACCTCTATACACTCTAGGTACCAGAATCTGGTTCATTCTCCTACATGGCAGAATCAAGTTCATGGGATTCCAAAAATTCAACGAGCAATGCTTGTCTCGAAGAGCTAAGTTGTTTATAGCAACATTATGCACATATCAATATTCAGTATACACGGCCCCGGGCAATGCCCTCCCTCTGAGTGAGCTCGCCAAATTTCTGCACATGTTCCAACATGACTTCCAATTGCGCACGCTCTCTTGCGATCTTCACTACTAGTGATGGGTCGTGAGAAAACCAAAATCCATCAAACAAACACCTTGATGTGCTCTATTATCAAACAAGAAATTAGGGCATCGAATATCCCCATTAAGAAGTCCAGCCATGCACAACAACAATTGCATCAAAAAGCCGCTTCCACCACCTCTGTGGTCAAAACTCCTGCAAACGACACATCCAACATTTTAGAAAACCACTTTGCTACGTGCAAGAACCACAGAATCAACAAGCAAGATGCCAAGCTCAGAGCAGGCTACCCTTTAGCCTTTCACCAAAAAATACAGTGCAATCAGAATGCATTCCAGCAACTCCAGTTTTCTGGGTTAAAGAGAATCCCATGGCAAATTAAAGAACAGAGCCTCAAACATGTAGCAAGTAACGACAAGGTTTCGCCAACTTGCACAAACATCAGCAAACATCCAGGTCACAAAATGACAGATGAATTAGGATAAACATGTAGCATGAGCTCTGATAGCCAAGGATGTTGTAATGCCTCTGATGAACTGAGTTGTTTGTCAATGAGCTTCCTTATAAAGTCTTCAGCACATGTTGTCCTTGCACCAGGAAGAACCGCATCGAGGAGTTTGCCAATACTATACATGTCTGAAAACGGCGTATACTGGTTGCCTTCATACATCTTCGGATGCCAGCCCGAGAAAGGCTTAAACCCATCAAACAATATGAATGAAGAATCTGCTACAGATTCAAGGTCGATGAGCATGAAATCCGTATCTGAAAGGCGCACAATATTGGGGGGTCGGATATCCCTGTGCACCAGTGTCGTAGTACGCGTTGGCAAGTATTCACATCTTAACACAAAAGATACCCTAAGGTATTCGTTCCCACAGAGAATCCTCGTGAACTACAACGACTAACAACAAGTCTATATCTATACAATACTATACATACCACAATAATTACAAAGAAAGAGAAAGAAAGATAAACTATAAGGGTTAGGCTTAATTACACAAAATCTTTGTTCACCATTACCAAAAGGGAGGGAGGTATTTTCACTGCGGTCCTCATTGCGGTCCTCACTACGGTCCTCAATGCGGTTCTCACTGCGGATCCTCTTTGGTTTTGGACGGGGAAGCCTTTACAACTATGTACACTATATACCTCCGGGGTACCTTAGTATTTGGAGAGTGTTTATCACCATGAACGATGGTTCATGGACTCAAAGAGATTTTAGTGTTTGCATGGTTGACGACAATTCTTCCTCACAGTCTTTCCAATCACTACTACTCACTAACTTGGGAGTAAGGCGGAATAGTGCTTGCACATGGGGGTCAAACCAGGTCCTACTCCGTCCTTAGCACGAATGCTAAAGTAATGTCACACTCCTATGGATTAACCTATCCGACCAAAGGTTGATGCATCCGGGATCTAGAATACATCCTCACAATCGGTGACATCCTGCCGCCGATAGGTCACACAAGACGTATCAAGACTCCTTCCTCACCCGTCACTCCTCCCTCGTCTCCCCTAACCACTTATAATCTCACCTGTTATTTCCATCCACCCGGACTAACTCTACTTGATGGAACAAGGAAACAATGACTTTGACAGTTAGTACGGACTTGAGGAGTCGACTACTTGAAATGGTACTCACAGTCATATAGAATCCGAGCTCTCCAACCATAGAAGGTTTTCTAAGAACGTAGGTTTAGAATTAAACTCAAAGCAAATACACACATCAAGTAGTGAAGAGAGGTGCCAAGAGACTCCTCACTTATACTGCCAAGAACACACATAAACGCCAAAAGCACAAGATGCCTTCTAACTAAAAATGGCGGCATTAATTACCCTTGGCGGCCACCGTCCTACCTACTCAACGCACCAAGTCAAAAAGCATCTAAACACAAATTCTAAGGCAAACCAAGTCAAATCCAAGTTCAAATCGGGGCCTAATCCGCTAATGAACAGTGATCTACGAAACAAGATTCCAGGCCTACTTTCGAACCAACTTCTCAAGTCTTCTCTTCTTTGGCTCGGAACTCGCTCAGCTCGCACCTCTCGTTTTGCACCTCCGCTCAACTGGCTTGGTTCTCTCGTCTCGTGTTCCTGTCTCGTGTTCCTGTCTCGCGTCTCGGTCTCGCGTCTCGGTCTCGCGTCTTGGTCTCGCGTCTCCGTCACGCGTCTCTGTCTCGTGTCTCGAGTTTCTGTCTCGCGTCTCGGATTTCTGTCTTGGGTTCGCGTCTCGGACTTCTGTCTCAGGCTTCCGTATCGCGTCTTCATCTTGCGTCTCTGTCTCGCGTCTCTGTCTCACGTCTCGGGTTTCCGTCTCAGTTGCTTTGAGAAGCAATGCACGGGCTGGTGGAGTTTCCTCCCTTCACGATCACTCTTCGGATTTCCACACGGCCCCCCTTTCCTCCGTAGACTTCCGCCTCGCAGGTTCTTTTTCTGGACTTTACTCGTGCTCCGTCTAGAAGATGTTGGCTTGTTGCCTGGTTCATTGACTTGTACCCATGGGCTCGGCCCTTAAACTCGAGTCCTTGGGCTTGGGTCCTTGAGCTTGGGCTCGGGTCGGTATGGGTCGGGTTAAGGTGCGGGCTCGGGTCAGTATTTATCCCCTT
This sequence comes from Bryoerythrophyllum caledonicum, assembly GCA_963971425.1. Taxonomy (NCBI): domain Eukaryota; kingdom Viridiplantae; phylum Streptophyta; class Bryopsida; order Pottiales; family Pottiaceae; genus Bryoerythrophyllum; species Bryoerythrophyllum caledonicum. Next base: position 20,877,581 of record OZ020517.1, read on the forward strand.
TAACGTTTTGTAAGCACTCTCTATTTTCCTTATCCTAATACTAACTAAGGATTCATACTTAGATTTGCCTTAACCTTTCCACCTAATTATTTTCTGTATTTTAACCTCTTCTATCTAACTAACTAAATTTTTTTGAAAATTCGTGGTATGACAACCAGGCCCGCGCTGTGGAGGATACGCAAGGCTTGGCAGACACGTTGAGCCATCCACCTGCAGTCCTCTTCTGACTCCAATCTGCATTCGTATCCAAGAGGACTAAACTCAACTCTATAGGATCCATGAGCAGTTTCGATAGGCTCTGCCACTATCTGCGGCATAAACCTACATGTTCTCGCAGCAACATAAGCCCTCTTTATCACAGTAATATCCGTCCCCTAGACAGCACTATAACTAGAAAAGTCACTAATGTGCTTCGCGACTTTGTCATCATAGAAGTAAATTTTCCTCTTTCCATCCCGCGACTCGTCCACAGAAAACATGGCGCGGCGACCTGGGACTGCCGGGATGGAGTCATGCATTTTCGCCAATAGCTAGAAGGCATAGCCTACGTTGAGTAAAAAATGGTAGTGATCAGAAATATCCACTAGGTCAAGAGGTCGACCTACTCGATACAGCTCCTTCGGACCATCCTTGCTGATGTACAGGACATCCAGTGAAATTCAGTGCCTGCTGCTATATAGCCTACAATAAATTTCAAATCCCTGTAAAACATTGGATTAAGCAGCCTTATCTTAGAACTAAGATCACCTTCAGCATCATGCAAGTTGCCAACCTTGTCTTCACCTACTAGGAAAGTGTAGCCAGAGGCTGTGGCAATCATATCAGGCCTCGTCATCGGTTCAGTAGTTTGGGAGTAACTGTTCCGCGCCTTTTCGGTAGAAATGAACAAAAGTGTGACCTTACAAAGACCTGCATATAGCTTAAAAAGGTAAAAGAACAAATCCAAGCCGCCTGCAACGAGGAGTGTTGTTTGTATCTCGGTGACTATTCCCCCAGGTTGGCGCATTAGGAAGGTTCTTATAGCAGAAGGAAGTATTGAACCATCTGCCTCGATTAAATAATTCTCCGCCAACTCGGGCATCCATACTGCTACATTCTTGTAGGTCTGCTTCGTTATAGGAAGCTTCCGATGTTGCTCAGGGAACAATACCTTTTCAAGGCCGACATTATTTTGGGGAAGCTTAGGTGGCTCTGGGAGCAGCATGTGCCTAATCCAAGCTTCAGAACGATCTTTAGTCTCACCTGCTTGAGATGTAGCACAAACAACAGCAACAAAATGACTCAGAATAAAAATAGAAGTGGATGCAAGGACAGGGATCACTCACCAGCCCTCGAAAACATTAAAAGACAAAGAAGATGAAGGAATGGGCCTTCAATAGTGAGTGATAGGTCACGGTTCCAGATTCCTTCTTAGGTTACATATCAGTGTGCTTTATTTGATGGTGACGAAGAACTGCGTTCACAACGACATCGTCATCATCAAATAGAGCACATAGCTAGTCTTAGGATATGTCGAACAACTTGGCTGTGATGACCCCCTCTCCTCGCCAAAGGGAAGGAGTGGGTATAGTCAAGTAGGTAATGCATTAACTTAAGAGAATCAGTCATACTACATGGGTTCATTTGTGCCAATGTAATTTTGTTTGGACTAGCTACAAGATCATTCCAAGTATCAACCAGAACTGCAGCACACACCTGACTTATCAGATCCCCTGGGCGAGAGGAACTTCTCTTTCCACAGCTGCGCCTTCTCTTCCCGTAGCTACGCCTCTCTATTCCCCAGGCGCGCCACTATTTTCTGCAAGTAATCGACATCGGCCTGTATGACAGCTGTCTTCAGTTGTCCTTCCACATCATCAATCCGTTGTTGTACTTTCCTGATCTCTTGCTTCACCTCTTCAATTTTGGTCTTCATTGTCTTAAAATGCGCATAACCCTTTCAGCACGCCTATGCTGCCTACGTGACCACCTCCTGTAACATGCAACCTTAGGAGCAATTCATCATAACGCTGTCACATGTAAATGCGAGCAGTGCTCGAAATGCATACGAAAGTCCACATACAAACACTATAAGAAACCGGTGTTTTTTGTGACGGGGCAGCTAATGTGCAATTATGTTTTGTGCAGCATCCGGCACGTCAACGTTGACGTCCAAAAAAATCCGTTATAATTGACATGCGAAAAACATGCCAAAATCTCAAAAAACAAGCCCACGTTTTTTAAAACGTCACAAAAACTTGGGGGTTGAAGGTGTTAAAAATCTGCCATGTGGCTGCCACGTTGCGTCCACGTCATCGCCACATGGACGGGCAGTGCCACATCCCCAAATTTTTCATCCGGGCCCTTGGTAATGTGGCCCATGATGTGGCGCATGACGTGGCATACGATTGTGACTAGGCTTGCATACGTGGACCCGCCATTTTATGACGTGGCACCTTTAAAATATGACGTGTCACTTTTTAAAATATGACGTGGCATGTCCAATCAGCATAGTTTAATGCATAATTAATTGTGGACAGTGTAAATTGGGACGTCATTTCTAACACGGTATGTTTTCTGTGACGTTCGTTATGACGTTTTCTGTGACGTTCGTTATGACGTTTTCTGTGGCGTTCGTTGAGATGGAGGTCACCAAAAGCAAGCACCAGGTCAGCAAAAGCAAGTGCCATGTCACCAAAAAGAAGCGCCATGTCACCAAAAAGAAACGCCATGTCACCAAAAAGAAGCGCCATGTCATCAAAAAGTGCCGTATCACTTTAAGTTTCAAGGGTAATTCAAATTCATCCAAATAGATGGATGAAAGTGAATCACTCTTGATTCAAGTGTGATGAGATAGGAGAGAAGGCCTTACATATATATACAATGGGATGCACAAGTGGTGACAATCCATATGGGATTATTGGATTTGCCATGGTGTTAGCCTCGTGTTAGCATAAACATTAAAATGTCACAATAGACGTCCATCCAGACGTCTGTTCCAACATCCTCTTTGCCTACGTGGCAGCTGATTTCAACCTTGCCAACGTGGCACAAACATTTTTAAAAGAATCCAATTTCTACCTTGCCTACGTGGCTCAAACATGTTTTTTGTGATGTCAATAAGGACATCCACGTTTTTTGTGACGTCAGTAACGACATCCACGTTTTTATTTTTGTAGGGGTCAGCCCATCTCTATTGTGTTTTAACCGTTGGGCAGTGTTTTACGGGAGGTTGCAGTAACAATCTCGAAGTTACTCACAGTAAAGTTGAAACCCCCCTGCCGAAACTTAAAGTGATACGGTACTTTTTGATGACATGGCGCTTCTTTTTGGTGACATGGCACTTGCTTTTGCTGACCTGGTGCTTGCTTTTGGTGACCTCCATCTCAACGAACGCCACAGAAAACGTCATAACGAACGTCACAGAAAACGTCATAACGAACGTCACAGAAAACATACCGTGTTAGAAATGACGTCCCAATTTACACTGTCCACAATTAATTATGCATTAAACTATGCTGATTGGACATGCCACGTCATATTTTAAAAAGTGACACGTCATATTTTAAAGGTGCCACGTCATAAAATGGCGGGTCCACGTATGCAAGCCTAGTCACAATCGTATGCCACGTCATGCGCCACATCATGGGCCACATTACCAAGGGCCCGGATGAAAAATTTGGGGATGTGGCACTGCCCGTCCATGTGGCGATGACGTGGACGCAACGTGGCAGCCACATGGCAGATTTTTAACACCTTCAACCCCCAAGTTTTTGTGACGTTTTAAAAAACGTGGGCCTGTTTTTTGAGATTTTGGCATGTTTTTCGCATGTCAATTATAACGGATTTTTTTGGACGTCAACGTTGACGTGCCGGATGCTGCACAAAACATAATTGCACATTAGCTGCCCCGTCACAAAAAACACCGGTTTCTTATAGTGCATAGAGACTCGGAATTCACTGCAGAAACACGAAACATGGACGGGCGGCAGACCCCGCCCAAGAAATCAACGTCACCTGGAAAAAAAAACCGGCGCTGGAATGGCAAGAGGAAAAGAAACTGGACAAAATGAGCTAAACATAATGAACTTGACAAAAACTCGGTACAAGTACTACCCAACACTAGGTCGGAACATTAGTCCATTAATTCAGTAAACCCTAACCTCGATGCCACTCTACCACCCCCGCACGCCCGAGTCAAACGATGTCCTAGCAATCGCAAGGGCGGTACAGTCTAACGATAGGTTACGACTCGATTGAGCCGGATACTTACCAGAGAGACGAAACACCTAGAGTATGGACGAAATCTCCCGCACTCCAAAACCGGAACGAAGCCCGCACGAACTCCTCACCAAACACAACAGCGACAACGACCGAAAACCCCAACAACCACGACTTCGAAATTCCAACCACCTCCAACAAATGCGCAACCGCTCACGCCTCAAACCTCCTCATCCATCGAACTTCTAAACCGCCAAGCCCCTGCTCTTCCAAGCCGCCCTGTTCCACACCATCCATTCAGCTCGAGGTGAGGCAGTTGTCAAAAGGAACTCCTCAAGAAATCAATTCCATAGAAAGATTACCCAAAGAACAAACTCCATTCCACCTTCACAAAATCCAACTGACACACAAAGAGACATGCATCGACCATGCATCGAGCACGAACATTAGCATCAAGCACGGAAGGTTATCGTTCACGACCAGAAACTTACAAGAAATACGCAAAAGATGCAATGGTTATCCACAAATTGTATAGTATCTATATTCAAATGATACCATCTCGATACCTCTCAAATTCATATCGTAAAAGTGCAATATGAAATTCATATGTTTTAACTTTTGATACCAATTTTATATAAAAATGGTATACCCGTGATATAATCCAAGACTCATACATATTTCATATGGCAAAAACTTCATATTGTAAATATATTTTTTTAAATACAACATAGTATGCATAACAATGTTGTATTGCATTTGTGTAAGTAAAACTTGATATGATGTGCACATAGAATATTTCTTATACAAAAACGATATGAAATTTACATAGAATATTTTGTATACAAAGACAATATGCAAATTATTTAGAAATCATATACAAGTACTATTTGCATATGTATGTAACCATAACATGCTATAATGTATTTTGGAGCCTTTGACATATTTGTACTACTAATAACATCCTTCCTTTTTAAGTGTTAAAACAATGCATAGAATATACAAGTGTAACAAGCGTTTTTTCTCATCATTTCACAAGTTGCCAATCAACTATTTAATTAGTTTCTTCACCAATTCCACTGTTTTAAGTCCAAAACAACATTAAAACAAGCCTCAATTGTTGGATTTGTGTAAAAAATCCACTGAAGCTTATATGGTCCTTATTTTATTTGATACAATTAGCAAACATAGATTTTGTCTTTGGTCAAAAAAAAAATTCTTAGTGAAATATGTTTTTGTTTTTAGTGGAATTCTTTTTATCTTTAGTGAAATATGTTTTTGTTTTTAGTGGAATTCTTTTTATCTTTAGTGAAAAGTATCATGTCAATCCAAGTCAAACCTTTTCACACATTGGCCCACATTGTCATGCAAGGTACAAGAAAAACTTCTTATTTTTCACAAGAACTTTGAAATCTTCTTATTCTTTTACTTTTACTTTCACTTTTTTCCACAATAGTATGTGTTGTAAACATTTGAATTATCAATCTAAAACATATTAAGTTCACAAAAAATAATAATACATGAAGTGACAAATTTTGAACCTCTAGTCCTTGTACAATTGTTTAGATTACGCCACAACCCTTTTTTACCTTTAAACATTGGTGTACAAGGAAAGAAGATCATGCTTAGTATGATGGTGATGCATTTAAATTTTAGACCTTGTGTGGTGCAATAATTGTACACCAAGTAAAGTAAAAGTTCGCTACAAATTCATGTAACGTGGGAAAACAAATGAACCATTATCTTTACTTTAAATATTATAGTCTTGTAATCTGTGCGGTCAAAGCTTATAAAATTTTGGGAGTATTTCAATAAGTCAATAAGTCTTAATTGAGATCCTACGATAAAAATTGGAAGCATAGATTTTTGTTTCCTTCCATGCTCATAGTTTTGAAGTGTTTTTGGTGTGAAATTGTGATAGTGCTTTTCAGTGATAAAGTACAAAATGACTAATAATAGATACATCAGATGTTTGGTTTGAGATATCATCTCAACCAGACAAGTAAATCACTATCCGATTATTTCTTAATGGACAACGCTATCAAGTCTGATATCGTGTGTATCACTCATTGAGCTTGTGATTCCAAGCAGCCGATCCGCCGGGCCTTAGCCACGGTGTCTCCCCCCGTGCAGGGATCTAGCTCTTGGCCATCCCTTTGTTGCGTTGGAAACTCCTTTTTCACTTAAGCGCGATGGGCATTTTAAGGGAATCCAAGCAGTCGATCAACGGGAGTTGTGGATTGTCTCTTTTGCAACGGAGCCGAATCGAGTTTGAATCCTCACTCGTCAGATTATCTCGATCCGGTCATCATGAATGGTGGAGTTGTGGGGGAATAGGTTAGTAGTCGAGTGTCGTTGAGGTAGTTGTGGTTGCATAACTTGTTTATAGGTTCATGGTTCTTTTACTTTTCTACTTTTACAGGTTTATAAAATCTATATAGTATTTGTAAACTCTAGGTCATACATCATTTGTATAAATTTTTCTTTATATAGATTTGAGATAATATATGCTGAAACTTTGCATTCAAAACTTGGTGATACAAATTTTATATGATAACTATATAAGAATTTTTATAAGATACAAACAATATCGCTTTTGTATACAAAAGATACTATACCCTAGCGACCTTGGAACAATATGATTTTTTATATTAACAATATCATTTATAGGCGGTTGGATCTTTGTTATGTAGCTCAGCCTGAGAAAGTCCCCAAGCCTCAATTCCAGATTAACCCCTAAAGGACCAGAGTCTCCTTCGGGGGGATTCCTTGATTTTTGGGCAGATTCCTAAAATTCGAAAAAAAATCAATTTTCTCTGAAATTTTTATTCTAGATTGCCTATGATAAGAGCTTCGTGGACATATTTTTATTTTATTTTTTGGATTTGTGGTTTGAAAGTTAGTACCACTTGTAGTTTTTGAGGGAAATTGTCAAGGAACTTTAGGGGTTAAAAAGCACATCCAATTCTTATAAAGAGAATTGTCTGCATCTTGCATACAGATGTGATACACATTGCATATAGATTCTTCATACGAATGATATCATTCATAGACCACTCAAATTCATATCCTAATTTTGCGATGTAAAATTTATATCTCTTGATTTCTAATATAAACATTGTTCAAAGAACATATACTAAAGATATATCATAATGTGTGTAAGACTAAATGTGTTACATAAAAAATGTTGTTCAAAAACATATTTGCATATATTGATTATTGTTTGTGAAGAGTTGATATTGTTTCTGAAAATTCAAACATTGTACCATCATAGTACCATATATTGATATTTTTATACTTTATAACTTTCTTATGCAATCTTGATTCTTATACTTTCTTATTCTTACTTTCATATTGTTCATTGATTACTTTCTAATTTATGAACTTGTCACATTTGACCACATGTCACAATCCATGACCATCACATAACATTACATTGTTACATTTTCATTTTGGAAAAATATTATGCTTATTTTTCAATATAGATTATATATACATTGAGTTTATAAAATGTTAAATAAACTCTTGAAGTACCATGGCATTTTGAGAAATCTCCAGGCCATTGATTGAATATTTCCAAGATGAACTTTTTGAGTTATGCACTTTTTTACTTTGTGTCCATAATAAATTACCATACACCAAGTGAATAACATAAGCTCATTGACTCTCTTCTCTTCTCTAATCCAATGATTTCAAATTGTTGAGATAAACATTTTGAGAATGTACTTGTAGGATCTTCTTTTAACGTCTAAAGAACCAAAATCCCCTCGGAGGACATCTTGAGTTTCAAGTAAGTCCCTCAATCTCAAACTTATACATGATTTTTGGAGATTTTTTATTAATTGGGCATCTTTTTAATAGCTTATCGTTTGCATAGTTGTTTTTATGGAAATCCGAATTCTGATTCAAAAGTTACAAATATATTTGAGTAACATATCCAAATAGTGTAGTGACTTAGTTTGACATATACCAATAGTGTAGCAAAGCTTAATTAATTCTAAATTTAATAGAAATTCAAGTTTTTGTCCATATAACAAAAAAAAATGCTCTATTGAGAAGGAAATAGAAATCTTCGCATCTCCCATATGAATTTTGAATTTCAAAAATATGAAATGGATATGATGTATACAAAACTTATTAGTGTATTGTTAATTATCAGCACGTAGTTGCATTGCATGATTGTTAAGGACATCTTGTACCCCTCTTCTACTTCTAAGATTTGGTGCACATGTGCCAAACATGATCCCTTTAATTTAAAATTAGAAAACCACAACATGTATAATTGTAATGGAAAAATTTGCCGTTAAAGGTAGTCAAAGTTTGTTAAAGGTGTTTCGTATGACCACAATAAGAGTTTATGCCTCACTTCAAAGGCTAAAATCTATCAATTTGTGTGTTGAAATTGAACAAAAATTTTACCCACACAATTTGACAATCCTAATACAAGATCCCGCGGTTAAATTTGAAACATTTTGTTTACTTACTTTTTGTGCTGCTTGCATTGCAATTGGCAAATCAATGGATTTGGGTCCAAGAATCAATGCGGGGCTCTGGTGTGCGATGCTCGTTGGTCAGATATCTGACTACTGCGAAGCAAAGACAAATCCCCAACCGACCAACCCTTCAATGCTGCAAGTACGCAAGAATACCACACAAGTTCAGGAAAAATGCCCGCAGTACCTGCCTTTTCTTTTCTGATGCGACTCTGTGAGTCACATCATTGTTGCTTGACGGTCTTGGATGTGTGCTTTCGCATGTGCAGCTGCAAACACAGAGTACTGATGCTCAAGTCTTACATGTTTGTAGTTTGGAAGAGCCTGTTTCATACTTTATGTTTTACGTACCTTGTGCGATATATTCTTGGCCCGAACTCAATTGGCGACCTTGATTTGCAGGCCAAAATATTCATCCTCTCTGTCGGTATGCAACAACGGAGACCATGTCACGAACAGCGCCATGTTCAAGGAAGAAATCAAGAAGAGCTTGTGGTGCGTAGACTTTTCAAACCTGTGAACCTTTGCATTCTGTGCATAACGGTCAGTGAGGAACATGGTCAGCTGGGTCTCTACATCGAAATCTTAGTTTCACAATGTAGTAGTACTGATGTGAACGAGCTCCCTCCAAAGTGTCAAGATTTCTGGTGCATTTCGTAACCATTTGCAACTATACCGATGATCATTCCTGGTGGTGTGCAGCGCTCGTTGCCCTCCCACGCACACCGGGAGCAGTCGCTCTGGCTGGCGCTAAGCAGTACCGTACCTTGCGTGCTCTCCTCAAGGCTTACCTCGACCCTTCCAAAACGGTGAGCGCCCAATCCTATCCCCACTGCAATGCTTCGTCAGGAATAATTTTTGAAGTTGAAAGTGCACACAGATGCTCTCAACTCAGTAAAGATATCTTGCCTGGTTGACGCTCTTTGTAGCGCACTGGCTAATAATTCAGCAATACATTTATCAGCTTTCTCTGTCTCTGACTAAGGATTCTTCGTATCACACTTGGCTACTTCCTAAAACTCATTGCAGGTACACGAGAAGGAGTTCCTCTTGCAAGACCTAATCCGAGAGAACGTGTTTGGACCGAGCAACGGCGGCGGGTTGGCCCAGCTTGCTCCCGGCGCATCTACCGCATTTTCATGGCCCTGAATGGCAACCTCAAAAAGGACGATGTGGAACAAGGTGCGGATCACTTCGATGACTCAGACTGAAGCTTTCAGAACCTTCAAGGCAGATGTACTTGTTATTTCGCTCCAGTCAAATCATTCTTAATGACAGATCCATTACTTCATACTTTCCAGTCAACGATGTATGAATCAGCCAAATAGAACACTTGTACAATCGGAGTTGTACTTTTTATGTAATGAGCTTACTTATAGATTTGCAACGACAACCTCATGACAGTTGATAAAATGGAATGATAAAGTGGCAGCTTGTTCAGCTGGTTTCATATTGAGTGCTACATGTATACACATCTCCTACAGCTTGTTCAGCTGGTTTCATATGCAGTGCTGCATGTATACAAATCTCCTTACAGCTGCTTTCATATGTAGTGCTACATGTATACACATCTCCTACAGCTCGTTGAGCTGGGATTATATATTGTACAACATAAATACATAATCCTACAGCTTGTTCAGCTGGTTTCATATGTACTTGCGAAATGAGTCCACATTTCAGGAATCATGAGTGGATCCTTGGTCTATCCTGGTGGACCAAGAGTAGGCGGAAGCGGTCTCTGCATTGGAATATGGACATACGTCAAGATCACCGGCCTACGCATTCTCCGCTTCAGCAGACCCAAGTTCATGCCACGACTGGAAGATGAAGATGGGCCCAGGAGGCATCGCCACATGAGAGAGTTGTGGCTTCCACACATTCAAACATGCGAATGTCGCAACTCTCGCATGCGGTAGTGCCTCCTGGACCCCTTGTGGGGCGCCCGAGTCCATTCATGACGTCGACGACGTTGGTGTGATCCACCCGCCGTTTCCCCTCGAACGCTGATTTCTTCTTCATGACGACCACGATGGTGTGCTCCACCCCACGCTTCCCCATCCCCAACGTCAAGTGCTTCTTCGCCTTCGCGTGCCAAGCCTTCTCCAGAAAGCTCTGCATGCTCGTCATGATTGCGGACGAACGCTCCATCGATCGACCCCCCTTCCCGATGCGCGGCACTGAGAATCACAGGCTTCTGGCTACGTAGCTGCAACGATGATGACAAGATGACGACAAGTACCGCACTGATGCCCAACATATATATAACAATCAAATCGTAAAGTTGAGAAGAGTGTCTCATGTAGAGTTACAAGCTGAGGTAACATGAGTAAACATGAGTCTGTGGCGGGAGAACACGGAGCTGGGCTTGAGTTAGCCCGTGAAGGCCGGCGGTCGTGGAAGCTCTGGAAGGCTCTGGAAGTCTCCTTTTTAATGAAGTGGTTGTATATACACATGTAAAAGTACGTGCCTCAGGCATACATTCCCAAGCTTAAAGCCCACTTAACTCTTTCTTAACCATGATCTGAATAATATTGCCACGTAGACTTTGGTATTCACTGTTAGTTTTCAGCGATGGGGCTGCTTGGAAGTTGGAAGCTGAATCTTTATTTCTGTTTGTACGTCAATGTTGATGTGAACTAGAATGTTCCTCTCCCTGCAAGAGCCCAGAAACCGTCACTTGTATGTGCTATTGTGATCCTAGAATACAAGGCAACTGACTTGAACTCTGAATCCTGGCCAAATAGATATTAGATGTTGTCCTGGTCAAACTTTTGCACACTCAATGACCATGCAAGAGATTAAGCTTGAAGGTATGTGGGATTGGTTGACACATTAATTGTAGTACTCCACTAGATTCTACCAGGCAGGCAGTCATGGCAGGCAGTCATGAAGACTTGTATACAACTGTGGAGGTTAACTCTGGAACGCCGGAGCAACTAAAAACTGGCTTCTCGGATGACGTTCGTGGATGATCATTTTTCATCCAATTTTGTTTTGGAGAAAATAAATTTTATAAAGCCTGGTTTCCATTCCAATCAGAAATTTTGAAAAATACGTAAGATTGAACAAGTTATTGCAATTTGAATTTGGACCTATAACCAATATTCCATTCTTATCAAGAAAGGGAAGTTTCATTTACACCACAGGTTTTGGCACAATGATGTGCTCCTCTGTTTAAATTTTCAAAATACTTAATCACAATTAGAATTCAATATGATGTGCTCCTTTTTTTAAATTTTCAAAATTTTTAATCACAATTAGTATTCAATATGATTTTTCTTCACTTTTTCTTCAGAAAATCACAATATTTTTAAATTTCCACAAGAAAATCTAATATTTTTGTGACATGATTAGAACATGTGATTGCATCTCTGAAAAAGGAAATTAAAAAATTCACACTTATATTGAATGAAAAATTAGAGTACACAATCGAATGAAATTTGGGAATTCTCCAGTCATAGGCTTCAGCGTTTAAGGGTTAATAGGCCAGTGAGCTTGTATGTCACCACACTCTGTATCGTGCACTTACATAGGATTAAACCCTAATTTTTTCATCTGAAATTACTGTAGACTTCGAATTGCATGCTTCCAGGTGCAAACGTATGTACTCTGGTTTAGAACCATGGCATGGTCATCGGTTTACTTGGACTCAAAACAGCTTGGTTCAAGAGGATTCTCATTTCATTATCTGCACTGACATTTTTAAACACTACATCTATTGAAGTTACTATGATAATGGCATGCAAATTATATTCAAGATTCAGTGGACGTAGTTCCGAATCATCAGATTACATGACCAGTGCAGCACATGGCTTTATATTTGAAACTTGCCAAGTTGCCTGGGGCGAACTTAACCAATTATCCATAAATAATGAACTTTTTGCTGAATGGTTGAGGTATTAAAACTCGGTCGCTCTTGAAGAGCATATTTAGAAAGCCTAGGGAAATCCAGTGGATGGGAGAAGGGCCTTAACCTGAAGAAATTGACACTGTTTGCACTTCTATCATGTTGGACTCTTCTCTTCCAAATGGAAACTGCTGCCACTATCAGTAGTTTGCTGGTGGAACCCACCGCCAGTTTGATGGCTCTATCGCTAACGGCAGTTCCTTCGTGGTGGGACCCACCTCCAATATTGAGGTATTGCTGCTAACGGCAGTTCTTTCGTGGTGGGACCGACCTCTAGTGTTGAGGTACTGCCGCCACCGGTAGTCCCTTGAGGGATGGGCAGTCCCATCCTATTCAAGCCACTACTGCTTGCGGCAGCACCTTTATGGTGCGGAGGTTTGGTCCTTCCCTATAACGCAACACCTTTTTGTATTTCGAGCTCTCCTCTTTTCCATTCTCGCTTTTTGAGGCCAGAGGTTGCTCTTCCGAAGTTTTACACCTTTCTGCAAATGGAATTTGGATTATCTAGGTCCTCCCTTTTTTCTTCTATTGAGATGCATGCTCATCTCATATTTTCAAATTGTTTTTCTGGATGGTTGTTGCAGGGCCTTTGGGACGAGGAATTGGTAGAAATGCCTTCGTGCAAATTAGCGGAGACTGTTCACAACAAGTGGCTTTAGCAGTCAGGCAACCGCGGAAATGATCTCTATGTTGCTACTGTAGATGACATGGTCCGCGCTTTTATGCAAGTTGTGACATTTCATCAATACTTGAAGCCTGATGAAAGATCCGGAACTCGACCTGGGAAAGAGGAACTGCGGCTTCGTGTTGCTCAACGCACTGCTCAACGTTCTGGGAACTCAAGGCTTTGCATGATGCTCTAGGTAATATGCCTGGGGGTGCGGAGTTTTGCACTCGACCGCCGCATCTGGAAGGTGAGGAGGAATTTTTGCCTTAAAAGCGTAAGGCTCATCTGCCTCGAGGTTCCGAGTTTGACTCCCATCGTTCGGACAAAATCAGCATATCGCGTCCACGCGTAAGGACTCGGGCGTCGTTTGCATTTGTTGTTGACACCGATCTTCAGATGCGTCAGATCAACCGACACCTACGTGTGCTTTCAATCATCTTCCCAAGTTTGGTCCAAGTGCATCCCATTTGACTTGGGTGCCACATGTGAAAGCAGTGTTGGAGAGCGCTTGTCATGAAAGTGAGTGGCATATTTTGAGGCTTCCAAAGACATCTGCAAAGGCATGCTTCGCGCTTTAGGCTGGTATGAAGAAGAAGTGTTTGGCACGGATTGTGCAAAACAACAAAAGTACTTCAGCGCCGACTTACACTGGCATGATGGAAAACTATAAAAAGACAAGGTTTGAGAAAATGCAGTTTTTCTTTTGTAGAGATGACATCCACCGTTGTGTAATGGGAACTAAGACGGATTGGGTCGTTTCTAAGCCAATGGTTCCTGAGATTTGCCAGTGAAGTTGGATACTTCCCTGACAAAGGCGGAGATTCTATCGTTGGAGAATGCGGGTTTTCGCCTTGCCGAACGAGTGTTGCTTTCTCCTCGAAAACTCTTTGGAGAGAATGCCACATCTTTTGACTTGAACTCATTTCCAACTCTGCATGAGCCAGATGAGTATCCCAAGCGCAGATTTGGCAAGAACATCCGGAGAAATCCAAAGGCGCCTACCACCAAACATCAGAACACGTGAGCATCTGCACTATCTGTTGTTGGAAAGATCTCTAATCTATGTATGGTTCCTGCCCCTGATTTTGGCTGTATTCTCTCAGTGGACTCTAAGACCATTTCGAAGGTCTTTGTCTACATGATATCAATCTCTCAATTTCCTAGTTGTGACTGCCCATTTTTCAAGGAAATGTGCACCAAGTCCCTCGGCAAACGCGCTCAATTTGCTAACTGCAAACATCTATACTATATCTTCACTGTAGTGTGTGGGCTGGATCGAGAAATGGATTTATTTATGCATGCCCCTAGTTTTAGCTTTAATGAGATTAAACGTGTTCTTCAAGTATTGCTCCTGAAGCATGGCAGTACATAGTGTTACCTATGAGTAAGTCAATATTGTACTTATGTTCTAATGTAAGGAAGAGACGGTGAGACTACAGGGCCACCGTGATGATCTCAAGAAACCATTGCATTCCACACTGTATTGTATGTTTTTTTTTTTTTTTTTTCTTCCAATTTTTTTTTTTTTTTCCAAATCTTTATTTTCTTTTGCCTCAATAGTCGCCATGTAAAGCACCACCGGCTATTCCGTCAAGTGGGAGGGCATCGAATCCGCAACCTCATACTTTTGGGCATCTCACACTCTCACCCGGATAGTTTTGGGTCATCTCGGACCATGGTATGATGGTATGTACTCATGAGCAGAATCATTGTTTATTTAGGGAACCGGACACAATAACAGCCTAACGAGTACATGATTGTGTACCGCAAATGTCCTACCACTGTCTCAGCCACGGTCATACAACTTTCACTTCCGAATATTTTGGGAAACTAGATTCTCTGGACAAATTATAAAACAAGGAAGTTTGCAAGCTCGTGCTAGTGTGACATCTAACAAGTTCCATCAACATGGTCATCCGCATGAAGCCATCGTGAGCATGGCACAAGAGTTGTTAACCCTTAAACGCCGAAGCAGCCAATTTCTGGCTTCTCGGATGACATTTGTGGATGACTAGCGATGTCAATGGTTTTTTTTATCCAATTGTTTTTTAGTGAAGAATTTATTGAATGTATAAGCATTTTTATCCAATGAGGCAAGTTTCATTTGTGACACAAGATCTCAATGTAGTGTATTTGAGAAACTTCTAGCTTTAGGTTAAAATTTGAATTTGATCCATTAAATTGATGTTTTTTGAACCTAAGTTCACTAGTGAAATGAAGTTTATGAAGTATAGTTTCCATTCCAATTTGAAATTCTGTAAAATACGTAAAATTGAATAAGTTATTGCAATTTGAATTTGGACCTATAACCGAGTTTCTATTTTTAGCTGAAGACGGAAGTTTCATTTACACCATGGATTTTGGCACTACAATGTGCACCTCTGAAGAAATTTCAGAATTTTTATGCACAATTAGTATTTATTATGATTTTTCTTCACTTTTTCTTCAAAAAATCACAATAATTTCAAATTTTCACAAAAAAATCTGAGATTTTTGTGACACAATCAAAACATGTGATTGCATCTCTGAAAAATGGAAAAAAACAAATTCACGCTCATATTGAATGAAAAATTTGAGCACACATTTAAATGAAATTGGGAGTTTTCCACGGTCATAGGCTCCCGGCGTACTTGTTGTGGCCAAAATCTCATAGATTGGCAATATGACCAATATGGTAGTATTGGCCATTACTTTTGAATAGCATAAAAATCCCCTACTTTTAGAATTTTTTTTTACTTTCCACAAACTTTATCATCACCGCTCACCGCTCACATCTCACCGCTCACCGCTCACGTCTCACCGCTCATCGCTCACCGCTCACCACACGCAAGATAGCTTTGTCCGATGGACGGAGAAGGACCCAAGATCCGGAAACAACATCTCGCCATGGATTGAAAGCAACCTTCGGTCTGCTTGAAAGTGGGCCACAATAAGGTTTAGGGTCCTCATCTTGAGGTGTGACATCTCATCTCGTAATAAGGCTCCATGGAGTAGAAATTGTTGCACTCCAATCGTGAATCGGCCAGAACCCTTCGACCAAGGCCGGAGATGTAGAAGGAAGAGGTTTCTCGAGTTCTTCAAGAATTACATTCCAGTATGCAATATACGGTGGAAAATCACGTTGAAAGCCCTTGCATTTTTCCATCCCCTTTTCCCAAAATTTTATATAACCTCAAATTCCAGAGTTAATGAAGGACTTCTTATCAATTGCTTTGGAAGCCTTCTCTCTTGCCTTCTCAATTTCCTTCTCTTGATTGCTTGTTTGAGAAGGAATCTCATCTCCCCACACTCGCCTGAAAGGCACTCGCTTCGGAAGTCCGGAAGGTATCTTAGGGTTTCCATCGAGATCCGGCTTCGAAATCCGTATACCAAAGTTGTTTTTGGGCAGCTAGTGAGCATCAACTCCATTCTCCTTGTAGCGCATGACGGGCCAACCATCGTCATCTACGTAGAATTTGAAGAGGTGCATATCTCATAAACCAGTAAGTGTCTTGTATGTGAGCGGTGAGCGGTGAGCAGAAAAATCAGCCGTAGAAAGAAGAGAATATTCGAGGATTCTAGAAATATTCTAGGTATATTCCAATATTCTATGTATATTCTATTTATTTTTAGACTATTTTACCATTTTCCTTTAAAAAGTAATTTTTGGGACCCAAGACCGTGGAACCATTTTCGCTAGGATTTTTTAAGTTCCTAGTACATCCTCCCCTCTTTGCCTTAAATGTTTATTTTTGTAGGCATACATGACTTTATTTTTTTGGATTTGTAAACCCATAATGATTGTCTCTCTCTTTCAAATTTCAATGATGCTTAGTTATAAAAAACTGGAAAGGCATTGGCTATTACAATTGTCGGCATGGCGAATACTAGTGAAGATGAGGTTGTGTCTTTAGAAGATGTCTACATACCATTGGGACTGATAGAAGAATTGTTAGATGAGATAGATAGAGAAGAAGAAGTTGTTGTGTCTGCGGAGGGGGACTCTGATGATACATATTGTGGTACCTTGATCAAGCTTAAGAGGGCCGGAGCAGTGGTGATTGATATCAAAGAGGCCGAGCCGATTGTGGACGAAGGAGATTAGGTTCTAGAAGTTCATCCCAAGATACTGACGGCATACCATAGGGCAGTTCCTCCTCCACCAAACATCGATTGGTCAATGATTCCATTATAAGAGAGGAGAAAAGACCATTCATGTCTATACTCTGCCATGTGTATTCCAAAATCAGAGCATATTACCAAAGAGTATGAAGAACCTCCCTTATGGTGTCCACGTAGGGGCCTTGTGCCATCTAGAAAGAGGCCTAGGAAGGAAAAATAGGAGGATGATGACATGAATTGCTCCAAATTGATGTATCTCTCATTTGAATCCCATTTCATGATATTGTTGTACCTTCCACAAATGACTATTCTTCTTCTTATTCATCTGTTCTTTTCTTTTCTTCTTCCTCTTCTACTTCTTCATTTTTTTCTTCTTCTTATTCTTCTGTTCTTTTCTTTTCTTCTTCCTCTTCTACTTCTTCATTTTTTTCTTCTTCCTTCCTTGTTGTCATTTTTCCTTCTTCCATTCTTCTTCTTCCCCTTGATCTTCTTGTTCTTGTTCTTCTTCTTCTTCTTATTCTTCTTCTTTCTCATTTGCTTCTATTTCTTGTTCTTCTTGTTCTTGTTCTTGTTCTTGTTCTTGTTCTTCTTGTTCTTGTTCTTCTTCTTGTTCTTGTTCTTCTTGTTGTTGTTGTTGTTGTTGTTGTTGTTGTTGTTCTTCTTGTTCTTGTTGTTGTTGTTGTTGTTGTTCTTCTTCTTCTTGTTCTTGTTCTGGTTCTTGTTGTTCTTGTTCTTATTCTTTTTCTTGTTCTTGTTCTTGTTCTTTTTCTTGTTCTTGTTCTTGTCCTTGTTTTTCTTCTTCTTCTTCTCCTTCTTCTTGTTCTTCTTCTTCTTCTTCTTGTTCTTGTTCTTGTTCTTCTTCTTCTTGTTCTTGTTCTTATTCTTCTTGTTCTTGTGCTTCTTCTTCTTGTTCTTGTTCTTGTTCTTGTTCTTGTTCTTGTTCTTGTTCTTGTTCTTGTTCTTGTTCTTGTTCTTGTTCTTGTTCTTGTTCTTGTTCTTGTTCTTGTTCTTGTTCTTGTTCTTGTTCTTGTTCTTGTTCTTGTTCTTGTTCTTGTTCTTGTTCTTGTTCTTGTTCTTGTTCTTGTTCTTGTTCTTGTTCTTGTTCTTGTTCTTGTTCTTGTTCTTGTTCTTGTTCTTCTTGTTCTTGTTCTTCTTCTTGTTCTTGTTCTTCTTATTGTTGTTGTTGTTGTTGTTGTTGTTGTTGTTGTTCTTGTTGTTGTTGTTGTTGTTGTTCTTCTTGTTCTTGTTCTTGTTCTGGTTCTTGTTGTTCTTGTTCTTATTCTTTTTCTTGTTCTTGTTCTTGTTCTTTTTCTTGTTCTTGTTCTTGTCCTTGTTTTTCTTCTTCTTCTTCTCCTTCTTCTTCTTCTTCTTCTTCTTCTTCTTCTTCTTCTTCTTGTTCTTCTTCTTGTTCTTCTTGTTCTTGTTCTTGTTCTTCTTGTTCTTGTGCTTCTTCTTCTTCTTGTTCTTGTTCTTGTTCTTGTTCTTGTTCTTGTTCTTGTTCTTGTTCTTGTTCTTGTTCTTGTTCTTGTTCTTGTTCTTGTTCTTGTTCTTGTTCTTCTTCATCCCTTTTTTTCTTCTTCTTCTTATTCTTCTCCTGCTCCAGTAGATTGACCCTCTCAAATTCAAGGAAAAGTTGTATCTTCAAATAAAAATGAACAAGTACCCTCTCAAAAACGAGAGAGTCAATTTCTAAAAATAGGTAGCATCCAAAGTGGGAAAGTAATATGATCACGCACCCTCTCAGAAACGAGAGGTTACATTCTAAAAATAGGATCCTGCTAAGTGGGAAAACCATAATGAAATACCCTTTTGGACCCTAGATGCTACCCATTTAGTATAGTTGCAATTTAGTTTGAGGTACATATACAATCATGTACCCTCTCGGAAACATCACAGTACACATCTAAAAATAGTTGTTTTTGCAATATATATAAGTGCATTGGTGATGTACCCTCTCGGAACCAAGAGGCTACATATCTCCCATTCCTAGAAAACTAGTAATTTTGAAGCACGCTAAGGAGAAAAATGAGCAAGGACCCTCTCGGAAATGAGAGGGTACATTTCTAATAATAGGTATCATGCAATGTGGAAAAATCATAGTATTGTATCATAAAGTATAACAAACGATTCTTGATCTTCCGCACTTAAAATAGTTTGAGTACAGTGTATTTGAAAAAGACGATCATGTACCCTCTCAAAAACAAGAGGGTACGCCTCACAAAAATAGTAGAAGTAGGTATTCTATTCTAAATTCGAGAATGTGCCAGAATGCCACTTTCCAGGACTAGTTTCACCTTGTTGAAGCTGAAGCCTGAAGGTGGGTGCATGAATAAAGAAGTCGATGTCGGGTTGAAGTTTACAAATCTTCAAGAAAATATAGTGAAGATGCTTGCACTATGTGAACGGACTCCGTCCACGAAATTCGTTCATGGTCTTCGTAAAGGCTGGACATGTACAATGAGGAAATGCGCTCACCGTGATTGAATACGATGTCTTATGAGGGGGGGATATCTGATTTGAGTGTGATGATGCAAACGAAGCCAGGATGTGGAACCATGCGCACGGAAGTAATAGATGCGGTGAGGAGTTCGGCCGATCCCATTGACCGTCTTTGATTCGTGTTGGGCTTGGCAAAAGAGCGCTTCAAATTCTTCCCACTCCTTTTTGCAAGATATTTGTCAGGATATTCAGGGACGGAGATGGAATTTAGGTCCAATGGTGGCCTACCTGTTGAAAAGCGACACCTTGGAGATATTTGTTCCTTCTGTGGGAGTTGAAATCCGGCTAGTTGTAAGTCCACAACCTCAACGCGAGTGAGATTCGTGCCAATTGTAACAGGCCAAACGTCCGGGATAGGAGGCTTCTCCCCACGGACCCATGGACGTCTTAGACCTTTCACACAACGGTCGATATCGTCGTTGCAGAAGTAGAAGTCAATGTCTTCGTTACTTCGTACACTATAAGAAACCCGTGTTTTTTGTCACGTCTTGAATCATGTCCCAGGAGACATGTAGACATCCGAATTTACATCCCTCTGACGTACCAACGCGTGTAACACGCTATAACGCGTGGGGACATCACCAAAAACGCGAGGACATCCTTGCGACAGGGACGATTTTCGGAGATTTTGGGAGGCTGGAAATGGTGCCAACTGGGCGCCACGTAGACGACACCTAAGCGGCAGGATGACGGGCAGTGCTACATGGCCGGGAATTTCATCCGATCCAATGGTGATGTGGAATCTGACGTGGCGTCTGACCTGGACCTGGGAAAGAGTGACATGGCATGCCACGTCAGGAGAGATTTGCGTGGTTTTTTTTTCAGATTTGTGTTTGCGGGGACGTCATTGGTAACATGGCTGTATTTTTTAAGACGTCCCGGGTTGACGTGGAGATGTCCTGTTCGACGTCTACGCCAACGCTACGTGGATTTTGATGCTGATTTTGTTGAACATCGCCATGCCCTAGAGGACGTGGCGATGGACATGATCGCGTCCTCCAATACGTTGCCGACCCATGGTCGTCGGCAATGAGGGTGTCATCGCAGACGTCTCAAAGAACTTATGCGTGTCTGACGTAACATCCCTTGATGCATGGTATTGCTGACGCTGTGTATGTGATGGTGTTTTGGAGGGACATTGAGAGATGTTGTACAAGATATGAATACGTTGTACAAGACATGAGTATGTTGTACAAGACATGAGTACAAGACATGAATACCTCATCATACATGTAACATGTACATTCATCCAAATTCATGCTTACTGGCCTACTTGCAAATGTGGTAATATGATATACACGCAATTTAAAATATGAATGCCTTCCACTTTATAGTCATTACATAGACGAATATAGCCTACACTGTACTCAAAATTGAACATCGCTAAAGTGTCACAACATCGTAGCCTAAAATATTGTCGTGTTTGTGAACATGTCCAGGAATGTCTCCATAGACACGGGGATGTTTCAAAAGACGTCCCTGCGTTTCCTAAGTGTTGCGGCATACGTCTTCTACAACATGGTCACGTCTATATGTCGCTCACAGCACATTGCATGTCCAACACTGCACCTCTAACCTCTACACTCTAAACTCTAACCTCTACACTCTAAACTCTAACCTCTACACTCAAAACTCTAACCTCTACACTCTAAACTCTAACATTCTAACTTGTAAACTCAGTCTACACTCTAAAACTCCAACCTCTACATTCTAAACTCTAACTACTTGGAGAAATGAAGGCCAAAGTGAGCTTTGTGCAACCTCAAATTCTACTTAAAGGTCTCATGACCTAACTATGGCTACAGCAGCTAACCCTAGCCGCCTCATGACCTAACTATGGCTGCAGCAGCTAACCCTCGCCGCCTCTATTCATCCAATGAACTTGACGAAATTCATCCTACTTGATGGTTATGTTTTGCAAGACACGATGATGTTTTTCAGGACATGTCAATGTTTTGCCAAACACTGCTGATGTTTTCAGAGACGTCTCTGTGGGATGTCCTCAAAGATATGTAGACGTTACTCGAGACATCTTCAATTGGATGTCTCAAGTGACGTGGACCTATACACAGAATGACGTGTCACCTTATCCGACATGGAATTGTGTTTGCCATGTAGATGAAGTGCTATAAACTACAAAATATATAATATGTCCACATGGGTAAGCCACCAAGGACTCTACAAAATCACCCTAAATTCCTTATAATTCTGGTTTTGGTAGAAAAGTGGTATTTTAATATTATATTAATTAATTAATATTATTTAATTATTTAATATACAGTACTGAATTTGATATTTAAATATACAGTACTGAATTTAATATGTCTGCTTTAATTACAGAATAATCAATTTTTATAAAATATTATTATAATATTAATTAATATTTTGTATTTTTAATATTTAAAATTTTATTTTACTTTGGAAACCATTTTGATACGAAGTGGACAAATCAAAAATTTCAGAGGATCAAAGTTAATAAATATAATCAGAATATTCTTCAATTTTATAAACTTTATTTTTTTTATTTTTAAAAAAAAAAATCTTGTTTTAAAAGGCTTGTGCCCTTTTTTTTCTCCTCTTGCAGACCGCTGCCCGTTTCGCTGTTTTTTTTAACGTTGGGCTGCTTTCTACCTTGCACAACAGTAACTTCGACATTCTTACCCCAGGTGAAACGCTTGTCCGCTGCTAGCGTGGCAGTTTTGCGTCACCCAAGATGTCCTCAATGACGTCCTCGGAGACGGGCGCGTTGTTGGAGCCATCGTCGCGTCTCCTATTTCGCACGCGCGTTTCGGGACCCTCCCACCTCCACTGTTCATTATTGACGCGTGGACATCCTCACGTCACGGGGACATTACTGGCTAGCTCCAAGACATCAAAAAAACACGTTGACATGATTAAGGACATAACAAAAAACACGGGTTTCTTATAGTGGTAGGATTTTTTTGCTTTACATTCAAATTTGCCAATGTAGGTAGGTGCAGGAGTTGGCTTCCCTCGTCTCACAATCCTCTCCGTGCATTTCTTTCTAATTCCCCCACGTTGTACCCAACATTTCTCAGCCGAGTTGGCTGGCACTCGAGCAATATGCCACTGGGTTGGATTGGCATGGGTTTTGTGTATCGCTGTAACAAGGCAAATTCCAGCTCTGCATACCAGAGACGCTGCCGAAATCGGATGTGGCAGTTGTGATGGTATAACCTCGTCATTTGGAACACCATCATCTTCGTCAATAATGGGCAGAGGAATTGATGATGACCGATGTCGTCTAGAGGAATACCGGGGATGTGAAAAATTTACCCTATCGGGACGATGTGATTCGTCATCGGCTCCAAGTGATAAATTAGCTTTGCGCTTGTGTGTGCCAAACACCTTCTTGCCTTGCATATAAGAATCACGCGTGCAGAACTCATCTGCCCTCGGCATATCCATCATGGAATTGCCTAAAACACGTAGATCGCCCGTCTTCTGGGTCTTCTTTCGGGAGCACAAAGCTTCAACTCTTTTTTGCTCGGACCTGTCCCTCCAACACTAACTTTCAGAAACTGATAATAATTAACCACCTGAAGAAACGCCCGGACATAATTGTCTACGGTTGCGACGTACAGATCTCCACTGTTATTGCCCAAAGCTTGCTTCCACTTGTTGTGGATGGATTCTACAAGATTATAGGATGGCATCTCCGCGAGTTCATTTTCCAACATGCTCTATATACAAACAAGCACGTTTACTGGAAGGATTATAAGTAAGAGATTCAAAATGGTACATTTGCAAAGAAGAAATACTTGAGTCATGAATCCACCCCACTATCGATAACGAAAGTGCCAGAATGCCAATCAGAGATCCATGTGCTGAAACCCGCTTTCGGAGACTGCTTCCGACGAAGCCCACCATGTATGAATAGATTGGTATAATTTCTCAGCCTCTTCCATTGTGTTGGCCTTCCTGTACTAGTGGCATAATGCCTTGTGTTGTTCTTGTAAAGGTCCTTCCATGATGTACTTGTCAAAATGCTTCACCATCGATTGTGCCCAGTGGAATTGGCACGTGCGCTCTTTATCCACCATCACTTCATCCTTGTTGCCGCTAGTGTAGATAATACAAACACCATTCCAATTAGTTTGGGCACTGACGGCCATAAATCCTTTGAATTGTGGTGATGGGAGTCCGTGTCTGGCCATCACAGCGTTTAGATTTCTCCAAAATAACATCTGCATTGCCGCATCCTCCGATTGCATATCACAACATGCAATGCTCATAACCCGATAGTAGGTGGCGTCATACACATGACATGCCATGGTTGTCCATTGCTTCACACGTTTAACGTGATCAAATATCAACCAGGCATGTTTCAGGTCACCGCTGTTTTGCATACGTTTCACCAAATCGACGCCAGAACCCGGTCCAACTTCTGACATCTTGAAGACAAATACCTTCTCTGAATCATCACCTTGTCCTGGAAACATGTTCTTCTGAACAAATGCCCAATTACTAAGTCCCCGTAACCTCGTGATGTTGTCTGATACGTCATACTTCTTAAAGTCCAAAATGAAACCACTTTGTTACGAATACTTGGAGATCCCATGTCCTTGCACTTATCTAACATCGGAACTAACTCCTCAAAACTTAACAGTCGCTCTGGATCGTCCTCTTCTTGCAACAAAAACTCTTCTATGAGGTCCTTACTCGCCTCTAAAACTATGGAACTCTTTGTGGCAAGAGGGGTTCTTTGAATTTGATCACTAATTAAGGAGTTGATACGCTCCATGATGTCCCAATAATTCCCTACTTTGACGGGATGGTTGTGTGACCCTAGATGAATACGAGCACGTATGATATTGTGCTTGCTCAAAACATAATAAACTGTAGCAGGGCATGATGCAAGACATGCCGGAGGCATACGACAGATTTTGCAAACTAATGTTGAGCCTAAGGGAGATATATGACCTGGAGTAAATAGATGAAGCGTAATTCCTTTGAATTCCGTAACATTAAACGGTGCCGTTCAATGGTCTCTTTGCACGAATTCACAATCAGGATTGTCGCATCGTAGATGCCCGGCACACTTAGAGGTCTAGAAGTGTAGCCCGTGGTCATTGATGATGTTCGTAGTAATAGTCTTCGTCCATACATGTCCATCGTATCTTTTGTCCATGCCATGCATGAACTTTGCTTGAGTAGATGACGCCGACGGTTGCACAAGAGGAAGCTCAAAAATGACATCGCCATTAAATTGGTGGGGTAGGTAGTCTACTTTCACATGGCGCATTCTATTGTAGTCTAAAAGTTTCAGAGGATTCTTACAACCAAGACGAGTACACAGTTGTCTCAAGCACGATAGAACACTAAGTATAGAGGAGCCTATTGGGCGATTAGGAGGGCATGACATTGGTATACGAGATGTAGGAGGGTACAACGTCGGCGTGGTAGTCCTAGGTGGGCACGACATGGGAGTGGTAATCGGAGGGAGACAAGACCGTGGAGTAGAAAACTTTGGCTGATAACTTGTCTAAGAGGGGGACTCATCATCTGATGACAGGATTACCACGCTCTCCGCATGAGGTTCTACCTTCACTCTAACTCCGGCTGGGAGTGGAGTGTGCATGCTAAATGACGAGGACCGATGAGGAGTATGGATAGGGGTTGGGGCAGAAACTGCAGAATCTAAGAGTCCATAAACCCTATACTGTCCTGGAGCAAGTTTCTACACTCTTTGCAATCCCACGTCCACATCGTACTACATAGGGATAGTATTAGTGAGCTCCAAAGTTACCTCGTCATAGACTTCTTCCTTAATGTAGATACTATCCTGCAAGAAAGAGAATCTGAGACTCAATAACAAAGAAGTCACCGATGCAACGCCGTCACTATTTAAACGAGAAGTAAGAGGCACGCCAACGCCACTGGCACGAATAAAAACAAGTGAAGGCGCTGGAGCATGAGAAGAAGAAGCCATGACGAGGGAAGACGAGGGGTGAGTGTTTGTGATGCGAGCGATAGTTGGCTCAAATACTGACCTTGGCAAGACTAGATGAATAGAAAGTGATTGTAGAAAACGGCGCATGCATCAATTTTAGGAGAATTTCAAATTCAAAATTGGAGAATAGCCATTCTAATGCAAGACGTCTGACGGCTCTCATTAATATCGCAGATTCTCCGAATACTTTATTCTCAGAATGGTTTAGAACAGGTAGGAGGATTTTGTACGTAAGCGGGGCAACTAAAATTTTAGAACTTTCGTGGCTGACAAGCATCTCCTAGCAGACAGTGGATAGATTAGTCTACACCAAATTTCTGCGATACGGAAACGAGCTAGGGAATCTTTAAATTAGGTTGCTAAATTGGTACTCGAGGAGGAGGGGCGACCGCCATAGTAAGAAAGTTGTTTCCATCTGGGCGCCGTTCTAATGAATAGAAACCCTAACATTGGATGGGATATAACCAGCGAAAGGCCATGTCACACTTGTGTTATGTTTCACAGTGGGTGATGTGTGTTATGATAGAATAGATGCAGAAGAAACGTAAGAAGGTGTGAGGTTCATGAATTAAAATTTAGCAGTTCCTGTCGTCATTATTCAAATTTGAAGGGGCTTAACTTAAATAGTGCCCCGTAATTGACGGCGCCGACAGAAGATTAAATGGGAAGGCTATTAAAGGACTACGCGACAGCTGATCAATTACAAGATCTGAGAAGAGGCTAAAAAGGAATAGTGGGTTTCGGGTGTAAACGGAAGCAAGACAGAGTATAACAAGGGCTCTAATACCGCAATGAAGGAGTATTGCACTAAGTTGTTTGGGTTCATAGGGAGCTTCTGATGTTGAAAAAGAGTGTCGAAGAGGGGTGTGGCTATCGTGTAGATGATGACTAAGATAGGTGGGCGGAAGAAGCGAAGTACCAATTTCTCTAATCCGAAGCAGACGCGGGCTGGAAAGGATTGGCGACTACAACAGTCATTGTTGGCTGCTTAGAACGAGGAAGTGGAGATATCAAAATCGGGCGAACGATTTAGGAATTTGTCAAGTATCCATCAGGGACCGCTTCCCGTCCAATCAATAGGGGAGGTATGCTATATTTTCATTTTTATTTATATCTAAGAGATTAGCTGAATTGACGAATGTCAATAGGTCCCTCTGATTCGTGACTCTCGGTTTGTTATTTATGAGTGTAGCACCTTTGTTAAGCGGAGAACCAGGATTAGCGGACCTGGGTAGTATTTTTCTTTTTTGAAGCCGGTTGAGTTTTTGGGCTCTCTAGTGGATGAACCGGGCCAAGTGGATGATTTCCGTCCTGGACAATGTTTCATCCACTGGACTGGTCGGATGAAACCTGGCCAGGCGGATGATTTCTATCCTGACTAGTTTCATCCACCAGTTGGATGAATCTGGGTAGTTGGATGACTTCCATCCAGCCTAGTATTCATCGGCAGGATGACTTCCATTAGGGTTTGGTGCACATGGAGGGAGAGCTTGGAGCTCTCTCTCTCTCTCTCACTCTCTCTCTCTCTCACTTGCAACTTAGAGCTAGAGCTGAGACACAATTAGGGTTTGAGGTTTTGGTAGTGGTTTTTGAGGTTACATTGAGTTGACAAGACTTTGCCATGTAAAAACTATGACCTAGCCAATAAAATCCGACGTGATTTGAGGTTTTATGAGGAGTTTTGAGTAAATCAGGGTTTCTTAGGGTTTCTTAGGGTTTCTAGGGTTTATGTGAAAGTGAATTGTAGGTCAATCTCCCTTTAACATTGGCGACCTTGCACAAGTTCGAATCATGTGGCTCTTGCTACAAGGCGGCAACTAGGGTTTGAAGCTTTGAGATCTAGATCTAGGGTTTTGAGGCTTGTTTTTCAAAAAAAATTGAAGGTTTTTGAGTTGCATCGTAGGTTTAGGGTGCTTCTCTATACAATGCACTACTAAGTTTTATTGGGTTTTTGGAAACAACGACTAACACTTGTAATTTTGAGAAAATGCCAAAATAGGGTTTCGGGACGACTTGGAGCTGGCAGCCAGCAATCCCAGACCAATTCCGGCATCAACCTAGCCCGCCCACATTGCCCAAGGGCACGTGGCGGCCGTCACCGGGAGTTGGAGCGAGCCGAACAACGTCTCATCAGGAGCTGACCAAGGTCGGCGGCGAACAAAACAATCTCCAGGGAACACCATATTCATTATATTGGGAGATTTCCAGGACTTTGAAAGGTATGAATGGTTTTCCCAATAGAAACTGTTTGTGCACATTCAGCTCGACTCGAGCTGAATATGTACCCATATTGTACATATAGGACAAATTTCATTGTGTAAATTCACTAAACATTTGCATGTTTAGGTCAACTTAAGTTTCATATAATATTTTGGGAGGCTCCCAATCTCCCAATATAATGAATATGGTGTTAGGGACGTTTTTCCCCTTTCCAGTTCGAAATTTTGAATTTTTTAATGAAATCTGACACTTGGTCCAACTTTTGTAATTTATATGGACATTTAGCGTAACTTTTTGGACGTTTAGCAAACTTTTCTAGAAGTTTAGCGGCAGTTTTAGAGCTAGTATTAGCAGCAGTTTTCCCGGCCGTTTTAAACGTAGTTTTGGAGGCTGTTTTAGAAGCCGATTTAGAGGGACTTTTAGTGATAGTTTTAGAGGTAATTTTCGAAGAGGTTTTGGCTGAAATCAACCCGGAGTTCCAACCAGACAACCAATCACTTCCAAATCGCACCCGGAGACCTGGAGGCCTTCAAGCGGAAGTCTCATGGGACTTCCAACCCGGCCTTCAGCTCACTTCCAGTAACACCCGGAGACAAGGAGGCTTCCAGCCGACGTCAATTTGGAGTCCCAACCTGGCCGCCCGACCACTCCTGGCGACACCTGGAGACCCGGAGGCCTTCCAGCTCCAACTCAACCCGGAGGTTCCAAACCGGCCACCCAAACGCGTTCACGAACATTGGAGACCCGGCGGCCTTCCAGCTGCAGTCAACACCGACGTACCCAGACCAGAGCACTGTTCTACTCTAGGAGGAGGATGGTGCACCCAAATCAGGTAAGTTTGCAAAAACATATCTTTCAAGTCAAAACTAAAAATTTAAAAGAAAAGAAAATTGGGAAAAGTTTGATGTTATGTTCGTAGGTAAAAATTGCTAAGGAAAATTCCAGCTAGAGTATGCGGACACTACTCACCAGGCAACACTTAGACTAGAGGAATGCACTGCTAACCGGAAAGGAGGAGAGACAGTGGATGGTTGGCGGGATTGCATGACCAGGGAGGTATATCGGCACCCGGAAAGGGAGGACCACAGGAGGAACGGAGGACAAAAGAGATCCCCGATCACTACCCGGGCACCTAGGGAAGATCGGATACTAAAGTTGCTGTCAAGACAACTCGACCAGACCAACACGGGAAGTCAGTCACTGGAAGCGGAAGACAATTCACTCAGCATGGATGGTAACCAGGGAAGAGGAGGTCTAGGAGATGTAGGGAGTCAATTCCAGGAATCGCGTACAACCCGGCTCGTACTACGGCCGGACAAATTGGAGGTTAACACGGTCATGGGTGGACCACACATGAGCTCAGAGGCCAGCGTACAGCAAGCCTCCCATTCACCACACGAGAGAGACATGGAATTGGAGAGACCGGAATTATCCCAGATCCAACCCTTGAGACCGGACTATCCAGGAGGGCAACCCGGCGGACAACCCGGAGCTTAACCCGGCGGTCAACAACTCCTAGGAGGGGGGAATGGCACCCCATCGGCGAAGATAGAAGACAACTGGAGATACAACGAAGGGACTTTCACATAGAGAAACCCCCAGCGGTGTACCATTGGCACGAGGACTCCAATGCGATCAGCATGAGGGTACATTTTGATGAAGTGCCCAGTCTACCCCCAACACCAAAGGAGAACCGCACACCAACCAACTTGCCAGATAGCCTGAAGCGGATGCGGAGGCGGCTAGAACAAGACCAACCAAGGAGGTATGGACCGCTCATGGGACTCCCAGCCCCTGGACACCGGGCTACTGACCCAATTCACTTATCACCGACAGGCGGAGGCAGTCCACTTTGTGTTCCAGCTACAGCGCCTGGAGATCGAGATGCTCGTAAACGCAAGGATGAAGGCTCACGACCAATTGGTGCTTGATCACCACCTTTTGGTGGAGGACTACCGGCGGCGAGGCCTTACTCCATTGACTCACCCGGGTATGCTACTCAGCCACATGGACCTTGCTCACCGGTTGTTGTGGGATTCCTGGAAGCATTATACAGATGATGTGGCCCGGTATCGCCAATACATGAACCGATTCTCAGCGGCTTACCCGGAATTCAACTTCCTAGCTGGAGACTTGAATTCGCAGCACGAGTCTAGCCTCATCCTCACCCAGATGCCAACCAGTGGGAGTGAGGCAGCCCCTTTGGCGGTGACTTCACATGGCGGGTGCGTGTCTGGCTATCTCCCACAGGGCTGAGAGGGATTCCGCAACCACTATACGCCTATTGTGCCGCCTCGACCTCCTTCCGCTTCTGACCCCAGAAGTTCTAGCGTACAAGCTCTGGATATTGCACCGCTGGGTAGTCTCAAAGATCGTCTCCGGAACACCTTGAGCACGGCTCTGACTGACGATCACGTTCTGATACCCGGCCGGTCTCTTCAGGCTAAGGGTCCCGCACGAGTCTCAATCGAAGTCTGCCCTCCCCCCAGAGGAGTGACCCCCCGTGGCACCCCAGGAGTAGCGGACAGACGTACCCAGAGTCCGGCACCGACGTCATTCCTTGGAGCACCCGGCGATGGCTCCCGCACGGCTTTCTTTCCCAGTGGCTAGGAGTGCACCATTGAAACTTTATCTGAAGGGTGTTCGCCGGGAGTCCCTTCCTCCCAAGTTTTGGTTTTTTTTAGACCTCGAGTTTTGCGGCTACATACTCTTACTAGGCACCAAGACCCTTGAACATCGGAGGACCGATGTAGTTTAGAAGGGGGATATGTTAAGCGGAGAACCAGGATTAGCAAACCCGGGTAGAATTTATCTTTTTTGAAGCCGGTTGAGTTTTTGGGCTCTCGAGTGTGTCGTAGTACGTGTTGGCAAGTATTCACATCTTAACACAAAGATATCCTTAAGGTAATCGTTCCCACAGAGAGTCACCGAGAACTACAACGACTAACAACAAGCCAAAAATCTATACAATGTCAACTATACAATAGATACAATAAAAAGAAAAGAGGGAATAAAGGTTTAGATCACAAAGCCTGGGTGTTAATTACACCAAGTATCCCGTTCTTCGTACGCGTGTTGTCTCCTCGTACAACCCACCTCGCACGACCTACCTCGTACGTCCTACCTCGTACGTCCTACCTTGCACGGGTAGGAAGGACTTTTATTACTCAAACTTTAGATTAGATCTGGGGCTTATAGTTACACCTATGCACAATATGGACATCCAGAGTACATGCGTATCCGGCAGAGGTTTTTATCACCACGGACGATGATCCGAGGACTCACAGAGATTTTAGTGTTTGACACAAGTAATAGAGACTCTTCCTCCCATTCTCTCCTTCTAACTCTACTCACTCACTTGGATGGTTATGGCATCACTGAGATCCCTCCGAAGGGGTGTTAGACCCGTGTTTCCGAAACTGTGAGTGGCGTAATGTAAGTGAGCAAGGGGCCTACCCGCCCACTATCCGTCCTCCTCTCAGTCTCCCTCCACATCCGATGCCGTTGGAGGTAAGATGTTTCACGGAATGATACAAGTTTTCACAACCGACACCAATCGATACGCCGGAAGGTCACTCAAGACTCACTATGATCCTTACACATCCGTCACTCCCCCCTCGTCCTTCCCTAGACACGTACAATCTCACATGTTATTCCCATCCACCCCAACTATTCTACTTGATGGAACAAGGAAACAACTGTAACGGTTTAGAGTTAGAGTCACGCCCCTACTAGCTATCCTCTCACCTCACCTGTTATTCCCATCCACCCGGACTAATCTACTTGATGGAACAAGGAAACAGTGATTAGACAATTAGTATAGACTTGAGGAGTGGACTACTTGAAATGGCACTCACAGTCATGTATGCAATCCAAGCTCTCCAACCTTCGAAGGTCTTCTCAGAGCGTAGGTTTAGAATTCAAACTGAAAGCGAATACACACATCAAGTAGTGAAGAGAGAGGCCACGAGACTCCTCTCTTATACTGCGAAGGACTCACACAAGAGTCCAAACTCAAACGATACCTTCTAACTAAAAACGGTGACATTAACTACTCTTGGCGGCGGTGCTGCCACTCCACACGGCGTGCACCGAGAGAAGGTCACTTATTACACAAAACCCAAGGCAAAACCAAGTCAAAACCAAAGTCAACTAGGGGCCAAATCCCGGAATGAACAGTGACCTACGAACCAAGATCCTTACCCTACAGACATAGGGTCCTACCTACCCTGCGCCAACTCCTCGAGCCTCTTCTTCTCCTCCTTCCTTCTCCGGTTCTTGGAGCTTCGGCTTGAAGAAGGGGTGGATGCGGCTGTAGCAAGCGCCATCAATGGTGCCAAAGTGGCCTCCGAAGGCTGAGTCGGCGTGGCAAACGGACGGGGCACAATTTCCCTTGCAGAGAAAGGAGTACCTGCTCCGGAGGGGACTGGCAGAGAAATCGAAACCGGATGAAACTCTGGCCTAGCTGGGGGAATTGGTACCTGGTTCGGAGTCGTCATGATATCCGGGCCGGATGTAAGCACCGGGAGGTGCCAGTGAGAAGAACTCTCACTGGTAGTCTTTCCTAGGGGGAAGACACTCGATGATGGGACCATAACTGGTGCGGAATGAACGGGGTCGCCGCGGGGTGGCTGGCGATGATGGATCGAGGGTTGAGGTTCCACCCCTACATCTGAGATCTCCTTCCAACCACTCTCGGTTTGGGTGGTGATCTTTGAAGGAGATGGTCTCGCAGGAACACTCGCAGGTCGTACGAGAGGAGTTGGACTGTCAAGGTCCACCACCGCCTTTCCTTTGTTGTTGTCGATGCCGCGATCTTCAGTATCGGAGTCCGAATCTCCATCCTTGCTTATGCTGTCAGAGTCATCCACGAACTTGGGTAAGATGTGTGTGAGGTTGCTTACCAATAACCTCATGCTCGCATAAGCCTCCTCAACCTTCACGGTTCGCTCCATCATAAATGCGATCACCCTCTTGCTTGAAACGTGGTCATCTCTCTCCAACCTAGCATCGAACATCCGGGCCTTGAGTACAACATCTGCAGGTAGGTGCAAAGCATCCTCCACTCGCAGTAATGCCTCCGCAGAGGCATTGGCTTGGAGAAGAGCCTCCTTCTGCCTCTTCTCTACCTCTAAGGCCCGACTTTTCATCTTGGTCATCTCAAGGGTGAGCCGGTGGACCTTCTGCTCCATACTACGGAGGTCACTTGCTCCTCCTATACTTTCCTTGATCGCAGCGACGAGTCCTTGGATGGGTGGGTTGCCCACCAAGCTGCTCACATGTGTCAATGTCTTATCCGTGTCTTCTACATACACAGGAAGGGCCTCAATTAGCTCGGATGCGCGGTAGGTCTTGTCTCCGAGGTGTGCGGGTTCGGTGACTGCTGCGCGGAGTGCAGCTTGGGTCCGTGTGGAAGGGGCTCCTCCCTCTCTCCTTCTCTGGCGCTTGGGGGGTGGAGGTACCTCTTCTGCTGATGGGGAGGAAGTGCTTCCTCCTTCAGAGTCTGACTTGAACTCCGATTCGGTCCCTTGGAACTTCTTCATCATCAAATGAATGTCGTACGTCGTCGTCTCCTCTGGCGTTGTTTCCTTGAAGTGATGGTAGAGGTGGATCAAGAAGGGGCAAAGAGGAAAACGCTTGGCATTGCTAACACTCTTTGTCAACCGGAGTACTACGTCCTTCACGATGATGGCCCAATTCACCATCCTCTCCCCTAGATACGATCCGTACACGGTATTGGCAAGGGTCACTATGACTCGTGTAGGTTTTTCAGGGTGTAGAATAGGTACCAGGATTGCAAAGACGCGTCGTGCTCGAGGGTCTATGCAATTCTTCAAACCGTAACCATTCTTGGAGTCCTTGGTGCTGAAGCGTCCTTTGGCATACTCCTCTTTCTTCAAACTAGTCCATCCTGCACCCTGCCAAGGGAACTCGTACACCTCCTGCCACTTCCCCATAGTCCACCGATTTGGACAAGCCTGGATACTATCTCCTTCGGGTTCCGGCAACGAGTCCTGCCTTAACTCCTGCACCGTGGATTCAATGCAAAAACTCCAGCAACGTTCGAGGAGGGAAAGGCATCCCATGCGGAGGAGATCCTCCTTGAGCTCCGTAAGCTCAAGAGGTTCCTTGGGGATGGCGGGGAAAATGGCTTTGACCGAGGCTAGTACTAGATTGGAAGAGGCCATGACCCCCCTATTCTTCTTTCCTCTCGTAACGGTTCGGTCCTTCACTCGGTCCTCTGATCACTCGTCCCCTGGTTTGGAGTGTGCTTACCTTGAACGTGCTCCCTGGTCCGAGCTGGAGCTCTCGTGGACTTTCTCCCTGGTCTGAGCTGGAGCTCTCTTGGTCCTCCAGCTACTCCTTGTAGACGCGCCTCCATGTTCAGAGTTTAGCTCTTGTACCTCCATGTTCTGGGCTGAGCTCTTGGTGTTGGTGTCGTCCGGGTAGGAGCTCCCCTCGATCCTTCAGGTTGCTCCTTCGTGCTCGTACTCATTGGTCCGGGCTGGAGCTCTTGGTGTTGATGTTGTCCGGGCTGGAGCTTCCCTTGATCCTTCAGGCTGCTCCTCTCGTGCTCGTACTCCCTGGTCCGGGCTGGAGCTCTCCTTGGTGTTGGTGTCGTCCGGGCTGGAGCTCCCCTCGATCCTTCAGGCTGCTCCTCGTGCTCGTATTCCCTGGTCCGGGCTGGAGCTCTTGATGTCGGTGTCGTCCGGGCTGGAGCTCTTGGTGTTGATGTTGTCCGGGCTGGAGGTCCCCTCGATCCTTCAGGCTGCTCCTCTCGTGCTCGTACTCCCTGGTCCGGGCTGGAGCTCTCCTTGATCCTTCAGGCTGCTCTTTTATGCTCGTACTCCTTGGTCCGGGTTGGAGCTCTTGATGTCGGTGTCGTCCGGGCTGGAGCTCTTGGTGTTGATGTTGTCCGAGCTGGAGCTCTTGGTGTTGATGTTGTCCGGGCTGGAGCTCTTGGTGTTGATGTTGTCTGGGCTGGAGCTCCCCTCGATCCTTCATGCTGCTTCTCTCGTGCTCGTACTCCCTAGTCCGGGCTGGAGCTCTCCTCGATCCTTCAGGCTGCTCCCTCGTGCTCGTACTCCTTGGTCCGGGCTGGAGCTTTTGATGTCGGTGTCATCTGGGCTGGAGCTCTTGGTGTTGATGTTGTCCGGGCTGGAGCTCCCTTCGATCCTTCAGGCTGCTCCTCTCGTGCTCGTACTCCCTGGTCCGGGCTGGAGCTCTCCTTGATCCTTCACGCTGCTCCTTCGTGCTCGTACTCCTTGGTTCGGGCTGGAGCTCTTGGTGTTGATGTTGTCCGGGCTGGAGCTCCCCTCGATCCTTCAGGCTGCTCCTCTCGTGCTCGTACTCCCTAGGCTAGAGCTCTTGTGGACGCGCATACTTTGCTCTCCAGCCTTCGTGCTTGCTAGACTTGTGGTGGTGTAGGATCCCAGGGTGATCGGTTAAGTAGATGTTTCATGTCGAACGGGAAGATTCCTACAGGTTGCAGTCGAAGGTTCCATCTTTGTTCCTCGTTTCTAAGTTTGTCCTTCGGGCTTTACAGTCGTCCTCCGGGCTTTACAGTCGTGCTCCGAGCTTTACAATCGTCCTCAGGGCTTTACAGTTGGCCTCCGGGCTGACTGGGTGATCGAGGTTGGCTGGTTCGGGATAAGATGGCCTGGCCCGGGTATCTGGTTCCGGCTTCGGGACTGGGGTCCGGGCTTGGGGCTCCGAGCTTGGGATTCCGGGCTTGGGGCTCTGGGCTTGGGGCTCCGGGCTTGGGATTTTGGGCTTGGGGCTCCGGGCTTGGGGTTCCGGGCTTGGGGTTCCGGGCTTGGGGTCCCGGGCTTGGGGTCCCGGGCTTGGGGTCCCCAGGTCCATCCTTCGTGGTTTTAGGGCATCTAAGCAATCCCCATTAATCGATTTTTCTAACCTATCTACTAAACTATACTAAGGTAGTGTTAACCCCAAAAATTGAACTAATTAGTCTAAAATTATCATAGTTATCCTCCTAACTAAAAAAAATCAAAAAATGCGTGGTACGACATAGTGGATGAACCTGGCCAGGCGGATGATTTCCGTCCTGGACAATGTTTCATCCACTGGACTGGCCGGATGAAACCTGGCCCAGCGGATGATTTCTGTCCTGACCAGTTTCATCCGCCAGTTGGATGAACATGGGCAGCTGGATGACTTCCATCCAGCCTAGTATTCATCCGCCGGATGACTTCCATTAGGGTTTGGTGCACATGGAGGGAGAGCTTGGAGCTCTCTCTCTCTCTCTCTCTCTCTCTCTCTCACTTGCAACTTAGAGCTAGAGTTGAGACACAATTAGGAATTTGAGGTTTTGGTAGTGGTTTTTGAGGTTACATTGAGTTGACAAGACTTTGCCATGTAAAAACTATGACCTAGCCAATAAAATTCGACGTGATTTGAGGTTTTATGAGGAGTTTTGAGTAAATGAGGGTTTTTTAGGGTTTCTAGGGTTTATGTGAAAGTGAGTTTGTAGGTCAATCTCCCTTTAACAACCTTTGTTAGAATTCATGAGCATCTTGAAGAGGAATACTCGATAGAAGATAACTCCATGAAAATGTATCAAAGATCCAGTACCACAGAGACCTCTTTGCAAGTAGGTAAGGGATCTTTAGGCAATGAGGGCCAGTCTGACTGCCAAAATAGTGACTCAAATGAGGAGTATGGGAGCCAAGGAAATCCATCATGACCCACAATGGTCGGAGACGGTTCTTCATCAAAAGCACCTGCAATTGGAGCAACGGCTCAACGGGGTGGTACAGAGGACTTGGCGGCAAAATTACGGGAATCAGAGAGGGATCCACTAAAACAGGTATCTCACAATGCCATTGTTACATAAGATATTTGATTCCTCATCACTGTGTACTTGTTCGAAGATATTATTTTATATGTCTCGTCGTGATACCCATTGGTCATGGAGCTCCCAAACAGTCATAGTGCACCCTCGAGTTAGGGTTTGCGATTTAAAAGGCACTTCCCGGATTGAGCTCTCAGGTTCTACTTCTCCGAATAAGCTCCCTACTGCTCCGTAAATTTTGAACTATGGCTTACCCGTGCTCGTGAGTGGGGAAGAGTTTTGTCAATGTGACGTGCATAACTGGAGTTCGTGTTCAGGCAATTGCACGCGTTGTGTTTCGTTTCATGAGTCCCCTGATTCCATGAAATCCTAACTCGTCATTTCGATTGTGTCCAGTTCATCTTCTCGGTAGGCTTTCCGAGTTTTTTGAGTCCTTGCAGGTTTTAAGCTTTGGAAAGGAGCGAGGTAGTTTGCGGGAAGGCAACCCGGTTCTGCAGATAACTTTCGGTGAACTCCAGATATGACATCTTCTGCAGTCTCCATCTTGTCTTGTTGGGTGATGGAGGACGGGGTTTGCGTTAGGGTGAGGTATGATGGGGTCGGTTTTTAGTTAGTCAAAGTTCGGTTGTAGGGCATGTGGGAGGTTATCAATCTTGATCCTATTCATGCTGGTGGGCGTGTGCTCGGGTGGTATCGGGAGGGAGGGGGTTTGTGCACATAATGAGGGAAGGTAAGATGAGAGTGCTCGTGTATGCTGAGGGTAGAGTATAGAGTTCGCTACGCTGGGAGAGGGTGGGATCATGTTATGTTGTGTGTGTGTCTACACCGAGAGATGGTGAGGGAGAGGTAGGTTTGATCTAGACTGGGGAGAGGGTGGGGTGATATCTTCATGCATGATACGCATGCTGAGGGAAGGTGAATGCATCCAATGCGAAGTGTGGGAATGCGCGAGACGAAGTCCTCTCCAGCAAGGAGGGAATTTTGGAATTTTTACCAAATTCAGTGACCCTTGAATTTGACTTTCGGATCCGAAAGCCAGTTTGAGGGGTCACGGTTTGTTGTAAAAATTCTGAAATTCCCTCTCAGCTGGAGAGGATTTCGTCACACGCCAACTTGTATTTCTGCTCATGTTAGATATGCATGCACATTCACGTGCATGTTGAGGAACGTTGCTTCTTGTATTCTTCAAAGAGAGGGAGGTCTAGGTAGGTAGGACTGAGGTCGGTAGCTCAAGGGAGGGGGCGTGTGCTCGGGTGGTGTCGGGAGGGACGGGGTTTGTGCACGTAATGAGGGAAGGTGAGATGAGAGTGCTCGTGTATGCTGAGGGTAGAGTGTAGAGTTCGCTAGGCTGGGAGAGGGTGGGATCATGTTATGTTGTATTTGTTTTTTCGTGATGAGGGATGGTGAGCTCAGTGAATGGTGAGAGAGGGGGTGGTGTGATCAACGTGGGGAGAAGGAGGGCTGATGTTCTTATATATGTGTCGTATACTGAGGCTCCGCGCAAGTGTCTAGAGCAAAATGAGAGATGTGTCTATTGTAGTTTATTGATCTTCTGGATTCAGAAAATGGCTTCGGTTTCTAATGAGTTCCTATTGCAGGTTGATTCTATGGAACCTACAGGTACTTCATCGCGCGAAGTCCTCGAGAAGGTGGAGGACGAGGCAACCGTCCCTAAACTTGTTGATGAGCTTGGGCTAGCTTCAACACTTCAGTCTTTGCGGAGGTCCATCCGTGGGACCTCTTACGACATCCTACAGAGCAGCATCTGCTCCATCGTTGGTGATCTCCCCATTTTCCTCTGCCGTATGGTGCCCATGACTGAGGTTAGATTACCTCTTAGAGCGATGTCGAGAAACTGAAGGGGGAGTTCGTGAAGGGGTATCGACCTGGTTCCGCATGTTTTTATGTGTCGGTGAAGAGTTTCTCACTTGCGGAGAAGCGGGTGCTACCAGCAGACCGGTCAACGTGGTCCGAGCTATGGCTAGAAGAGGACAGGAAGTTCGAGGAGTTGTTGAAGACTCGTCCGGAGTACACGGCATTTTTTCTTTTAGAGAAGTTCTTGTTCGTGTGGGATGGCAATCATCGCCATATGGCTTGAACAGAGGCCATTTCCCAACTACACCCCTCCGATGTCACCTTCCACGTGCCCGTTAGAGCGGTGGTTATCGATCCCACTATCGAGAACCGACACATCTTGCTCAATCTGATGACCGACTTGAACAGGTAAGCAGGATGAGTATTACTCCAAATTTTGTTTGTATAAGTTGCTACAGCTATTGTACTTCATTTAATCTGTATGCAATTTTCATTTGTTGCAGGCAAAAAGAATCTGATCATGTTGTGCAACATCTCACACACAACATAAAGCGTGTTCAACATTTCGGCCTCTTAGAGTTTGAGCAGTTGAAGGGGCTCATCAGCGATGAAGATTACGAAGTCAGTGTCCTTGAGTGGGCAAAGAAGGGACAACAAAAGTAGTAACATATGACTCTTGAAGCATTTGTAAAGCTCATGTATGAGGTACGTGGTGATCTAGAAAGACCAGGTAGCACTTGCCATTCAACTCCTTTTGATATTCGAGTTCGAAGTTTTAAAAATGTTCACGACCTCATGTTGTCCATAGCGGGACATGATTGTTGTTCAAGAGGAGCAGATCCAGAAGTTCAAGGATCACTTGGTCACGGGTGCTAGTGAAGATCGGCGTGGAAGTGCCGCAGATTTGGTGAGCCGCTCCATTGAAGTTGTGCAAAAGAAGAAGACGACTTGCCAGACCATGCTCACTCAAATGTTGGCAATTGCTAACCCGGAAAAGGGGAGGATTTCTTCAAAGAGGTTGGATAAATGTTATTCATTTTATCATTTTCCATAATGATTTCCTAATTTATGGCCTTCTAAACTCTACTGTAATGGTTGATATTGTGATTTAGGTGAATTGTCACTTTGATGTTTACCAGGTGCGGCCCGAGATGACTCCCAAGAAACTCCAGTTCATCGCCACGGCTAGGGTAGCTGCGAAGTTCAAGTCGCATTGGTGCAGGTGGTGGAACATGAGCAAGGGCAGCCGAATGGAGTATAACTTCTCCGCGTCGCCAGCATCAGATAACGTTCTTCGTGGCCGGATTGACAAGGCAGCGTTCTGGACTGGGATAAGGTCCAATCTTTCTTGACATTCACATCTTTTTCGTATGATTGTTCTATGATCAATTCCTAACTATGTGGATTTCGTTTTATAGCTAGAAGAAGAGTCTGAGAAGCTCTACGCAAAGATTCTCCTTGACGACAACATTGTCCTTAAGACTGAAGGGCTTCCAAATCCCGTCCCCTTCATTGGAAAATGGATTGAGGCAAAGAGCATGACGTTGTGGACTAAGGTGTTCTCTACTCACATCGGAAAGGGGGGCTCCTACATGAAGAGCGAGGAGTTTATGGCGCATGACGATTGCTAGAAGGTTCTGAAGCGAGCAGTGATGCGATATTTTTGGAGAGTGCTCGTGGCCCATGGAGCCTTGTTAGCCGGAGATCTATCCATCCATTTCACAAAGTGGATAGATACTTCTGCTCCCGAGTGTATCTTCATAGATACTCAGAGGCGTCGGTTTTCTGTGCACCACCTCCTCCAATGCACATGGTACTTGGAGATGCGGGAGGTGGATCCCACTCCCGGAGACGAGGTTCAGCTACGAGTGGCGTGCGAATCCATTGCGGTTCCTCCTATTTCCAACAGCGTACTTCCCTTGTTGGCGGCTCTGTTGGCAACTGCGTTGGCAACGTCTGAGGAGCAATCCGAGAAGGCCAAAGCCAAGGCTGTTGAAAAAGCGGCTAAGGCAGTAATTAAGGAACATGAGAGGGAGGCTGGTAGGCTAGAGAAGGAGAGTTCAAAGAAGGAGAAGAAAGAGATGAAGGAGAGGTACAAGGAGTTCGCAGCGTTGGTGATGAAGGAGGGGCCTCAAAAGCTGTTTACTCAACTAGGGGGATTTGGAGGATTTGCAGTCCCTCCAGCGGTGACACTGATCATGGGCGTTTCACCCTCAGCTAGCAGCCGACCTTCTACCTTTGATGTGAAGCCCTCTCAGACGGTGTACTCAATTTCGATATTCAATCGTCCTCAATCTTCTCCTGCTATGAAGGTGATGTGTGAGAGTGCCCTCTCCATTATGTCTCTATTTGATAATGTTGTTGTCGAG
This sequence comes from Bryoerythrophyllum caledonicum, assembly GCA_963971425.1. Classification (NCBI taxonomy): domain Eukaryota; kingdom Viridiplantae; phylum Streptophyta; class Bryopsida; order Pottiales; family Pottiaceae; genus Bryoerythrophyllum; species Bryoerythrophyllum caledonicum. The sequence continues at coordinate 20,918,635 of OZ020517.1, forward strand.
GGGGACGAATCGGCAGCTTGGAAGGAGCTTCGCCTGTTTTTTAAGGAGCAATCAGGCTCATGGCATCGGCGACATGAGGCATTGGATTACACTCTAGGTTTGGCGGATATGGTATTGTTCGATGTTCCGGAGGATTTACCAATCCCTGACATTGATGGCGGCATTGATGTACCGAATTGGAACAAGCTTCCAACCTGGTTATCAGACAGAGGTAAGAAAGAATCCCATCGGATTTACCGGGCCTCTGAGATAGTTGGGGCGTTGCTTCGTGACGGGGCGCCGCTTATCGTGTTCTACCCGTATTCAAAGTTCATCTCCAATGAACTTGTAGCCTGGGCCGATTGGGCGGGATTTGTCGAGGAAACAAAGTGGTTTGCCATCAACGGGTTGCCACTTTTCCGCGATGGCCACCCTGGGCGCACTCACAAGTGCTTCCTTGTGAAGTGCTTCGTGAGGAAACTAGATCCCGCAGTTCCATTCTCTTTCTTTGATAGGATGGAGCTGCAAAAAGATGGGATTTACCTGTCTTCAGATGGTCACATGACCAATCTCATTACTCGGGAGACGCTGACCATGAGGGCGGATAGCGACATACCTTGGCGTCAACGATGCTAGGATGTGAGCAGTGAGCGGTGAGCGGTGAGCAGTGAGGAGGGAGGATAAATTGGATATGAATATTCTAATTATAGGAATTTTCTATAAATGATATTTGGAACTTTCTTTAAAAATTAAAATTTTGCAACCTATTACCGTGGTTTACAAGTGTCTTCTATGATTTTCCACTTACAAATGGGCTATGAAATTGCTTCACATAAAAACAAATGTTGAATTTTAGGGACAAACCTAACCAAACTTTAACATGGAGTTGACTATTTCTCATCATTAAATGGATGAATAAGTTTGGATGATATGTTTCATGGATGGACAGAGTTTATAGATGAATGAAGTTTAGGGCATCCATTCAAAATCTCATCTAGTTTTACAAAAATTTCTCTATGAGCGACATGAAATTTAATGGGAAACAAAAATTATGTTAATTTACGGTGCTTCATAATTCATGCCGCATAAAAACATATATACCTTTCAAGAGTGAAGATGAATCACTGAATTACAAATTTTTAAAGAAGTCAAAAGAGGTTCTTCTGTGCCAAAGAGCCTACTAGGCCCATTTTAATTTTATTTTTTTGTCTAATTTATTTGATTTTTTTCCCGTTCCCAACAACAGGTAAAACATGTTTCAACAATTTTTTCCTCAACAAATTCTACTATTTCTACAAGTGAAAATTGTTGAACTCCACAAGTTTTTTGTGAAGCCCAAAAGGGTTCCTCGGTACCAAGGAGCCATTTTGGCCCTCTAAAGTTTTGTGTAGTTTTCAAAGTTAAACTATAAATGAGGCAATAACTTGCCATAACTACTATGACCAAAACAAGAAAAACTTAGAGATTACTATTGCGGAGTAGGAGATGTACTTCATTGAAACTAAGACTTGTTGCATGTATTTACTTGTCGTCTTCCAAGTTTGCCTTGCACAAAAATCTGTATACATAATACAAGTGTTTGCAATTCACCCTTGCTTTGCGTTGGCCTAATGCTCCACTACGATGAAGATTATAGCGGAAGCAAGAATTTTAGTGTTCAAAATTACATAAAATTTTGGAGTGCCAAATGGGCACTTCGGTACCGAGGTGCCATTTTTCCCCTCACTCAAACTATGTAAAGTTATAGTGGAAGCAAGAATTTTAGTGTTCAAAATTTCATAAAAGTTTGGAGTCCTAATTGGGCACTTTGGTACCAAGGTGCCATTTTTCCCCTCACTCAAATTGTAGTGGAAGCAAGAATTATAAAACTATGTAAAATTGTAGTGAAAGCAAGAATTTTTGTATTCAAATATATGGAGAAGTTTGAAGTGCCAAATGGGCAATTTGAATAACCCCTTAAGGAGAATTTTTCTTAATGGGCGATAATTTTAGTTTTTTTTTTTGTATTTTTGTATTCTTTTTTGGTTTCCCTTGGTTTTGCCCTTAGGGCACTCCTCCGTACCGAGGAGCCCCTCAGCCGTTTTTTTTTTTTGTTTTTTTTTTTATTTCACCCTTTGGGCACTCCTCGGTACCGAAGAATCGCTAGGCTGTTTTTTTTTTTTTTTTTTTGGCTTCGCCCTCATGACCCTCCTCGGTACGGAGGAGCCCTTTGGCTGGTTTTTTTTTTTTTTTTGGTTTCGCCCTCATGGCCCTCCTCGGTACTAAAAAGCCCTTCAGCTGGTTTTTTTGTTTTTTTTTGGTTTCGCCCTCAGGGCCCTCCTCGGTGCCGAGGAACCTCTGGGCTGGTTTTTTTACTTTTTTATACTAATATTTTAGAAGTTGCTATATTTTTTTAACTAGAAGTTGAGCAATCATTCATCTACATTCATCTATCTACATTCATCTACATCCATCTATCTACATTTATCTACATTCATCTATCTACATTCATCCATCTATCTACATTCATCCAAATATCCTCCAAATAGTTTATTTCCGAGTTTTTTAATCCAATTTTCTCCCATTTTGATCTTTTTTCATACCACAGAAATAGGTCACAATGTAAAATTGTTTCTTGTAAATCACCTCAAATCTGTGGTTATAGGGTGCCCAACTGAAAAAAATAGATTGCTTACTACTCACTGTTCACCGCTCACTGCTCGCTGCTCACTGCTCACATTCTAGCATTCCTGACCTTGGTGTGGTGCGCGAGAAAAGTCTACGAACCTCATGGAGGCTCTGATTGATCTTTGCACTCAGGAGGAGGACATTGTCCTGGATCTCACAGCGTCTACTGGTTGATTCATTCCATTACAAAATTCTTCTGTTTTACTCTCACTTTCTAATGCTAACATCATATGAATTGTTTTTTCATGAAGGGGCGTCTATTAAGGCCTGGAAGGCTCTTAAGCGGCACATTTTGGCACTGGAGGAGGACCGAAAGTTGGTGGAAGAAATCCTTCTTCCTTTGATCCCTGACACTATTGAGGTCGAGTCAGCATCGCCACCGGTGGTGGCGGAAGGCTCTCGCAAGCGCCCCTTAGAAGTTGATGACGACGAGCCAGAGGTGAAGACCGTCCCGAAGAGAGGTTGTGAGTAAGTCCTACCCTTATTTGGTTCCAGTTTTGGAATGCGGTTTACAGTTCTAGCTTGACATAGGCTTAAATTCTTAATAAGACTTTATTTTGTACAGTTGGCCTTTGTCGTTGATGGCATCATTGTCAAGGACTCATGTTGGAGTGCTTTCTCCCTTATTGTTAGAGGTGAAGAGATCCACGCGACGATTCACATTGAATCCCTGGAATGCCGTTGTTGCAGACGCCATGGCAACACAACATTCCCCTCCACGTCTTCAAACGGTAGTCCCACGTAGGTTTACTACATGTCCGTTCATAGATGGAGAGGCTTGCGTTAGTGGCTCAGAGAGTAGTGATAGTTTTTCGCGCAATAGTGACTCCAATGACCTTTTCGCGGAGAGATCTTGATTCCTCTGCTTTGGTTTGTTGTTTTGTTTACCATCACACTACCAATTGATTGTCTTCATCATTGTCCCATCGTGAGTCATCTTCATTCATGTCAAAATCCCATTCTTTTCACGTATGTCTATCAAAAAACATCGTATGTCATGCTGCGTGATGAGAAGATTTTGTTCTATCTACGATTTAATATATGATTAATCATAAATATCATTTGTAACCAAGCTGCATGTCCTCTGAGTTTACATGCTTTGTATCTTAGGCATTGCTCTTTTTTAAACAACCGTTGTCGAAGAATTGGAATGTTTCAATTTAGAATGGTTCGTACACAACGGGTATCTCCATGGTATCTCATTTTTATCCCCTAGGTATTACATGGATATCACCAAGGTACTATAAGGGTATGAACTAGGTATCACATGGATACTTCCTGCCACCCTAAACCATATAATTTCGATTTTTTCCATTGTATTTCATAGTCTATTGACTTGTCGCAGTACCCTGAACTCTAAATCCTCACCCAAAAGCGTCCCTTCCAATTTCAATTGAATTATTGCAATCAATCCTAAACTACTCATACTTCCATATGTCCAAGCACATTGTCGTCGTAAATTTCTGTTTATTTTTCATATGTCAACACAATTTAAATAGAACCCACGCCCATAGGCGACCCTTTCCAAATTCATCAAAAAACACTACCAAAAAAAATCAAAAATTCAGTGCTCAACGCTGGCCGCTCGCCGCTCACAAGATAGCAATCCTGGTGCAATTTGTAGTCGACATAAGATAGATTATATGACAAAAAATGGGTCATATCTTGCTTAACACTTTAATATATTGAGAGTTTAGACCTTATAAAATTATACAAATCATGATGTTTGATTTCAATCAAAGAAGGAAAATAACTCCCCATATAATATTTCTATAAATAGGTTAAGATGCATAACTTTGTGGTCATAGGACATTTGACCAAAAGGTTTGGAAAGTTGCATTGATTAATAAAATGAACATTGCCTAATCATGTAGCATTTAAGAGCTCGATAAACCATCTAATGGTGGCAAATATAGGATATAGTTAAGTTGCTAATTAAGCTGTTCTCATGAGTCTATTTTTATTCTAGGTATGCTTTAGTCAAAATTGATACAAGAAAAAGAGGTGATTTGATGGAATCCAAAGTTTTATCTTTTTTCATAGGGTTCTCTTCCTTCTCCTTTTCCTAGTTTGCTACAATATTATGTTTTGGACAATAATAATAGTATTGTACAATAATAATGTTTCTGGACAATGTAATAGTATTTGTATTGAACTTTATATTCTAAGCCTATTTGTAAGAGCACAATCCTTAGAGCAATTGCATTGTTGTTGTGTAGTGTAATGAGTGGAGCTTATGGGGCCATAGATGGACTGCCAACAAATAAATGGACGCCAAAGATGTGAAATGAGGAGGAACGCTCTAGAGGGATTGTCCTCTTGCCAAGGTTAGGGATGTGCCATTTGACCAATCTTAATTGCTGAAAGTGAGAAGTGGCATATATAGGCATAGGTAGAGCTCTTTGTGCCTAGTCGAAGCTAATCCTAATCACAAAAAATGGTAACTAGAGATAGTGAACAATTGGTGCGAGAGGCCACAAGGACCTGAACCAGGCCGGCAACAACCACGGATCTCTACATTGTGGTGGTATGAGCTTCTTCGGGGAGGTGGGCCCTTGTCTCAATGGCAACTTCTCATTATTATGGCCTTCTTGTTGTAGGGCGTCCAAAGGCTTTTTAAAGTTTTTTTGGGCAAATTTAGGGCCCCCGGTCCCATTTTATTCTTGGAGACCCATATTTCCTTTAAATAGGCCTCCATCCAAAAATAAAATAGGGGCTAGGTTTTACCCCACCCGTCCAAAAGCTACATTAAAGATCACATTTAGTGTATGTCACACTAAGGTATTTATAAATCCAATAACTTTTTACTCTTGATGAATATTTTTACTATGAGCACAACTATCTACACTACACTAAAATTCGCAGTTAGTGTAGTGAACACTAAATACGAACACGTACACTAATTGCAAACTACACAATTAGTGTAGTGATAGAATACTATATTAAATGTCAACTACTACACTATTAGTGAATTCCAGTAAAGATTGGAATATATCTTTTTTAACTTGTGCACATTTAGTGTATCATAGTAGAAGATAATTATGTGTTCAAAAAGGTGAAGAAGAGAAAAAAATTGGAAAAATCAACAATTGGAAAAAACAACAATTAGGAAAAAAACAACATTTTGGGAAAACAACAAATAGGAAAAAACAACAATTTGGAGAAAACAATTAGGAAAAAACTACATTTTCGAAAAAGAACAAGAACTAGGTGAAAACACCAATTCGGGGAAAAAAGACAGTTTACCTTTTGAAAAGGTAAACTTTTGTAAAAATAAGCTTTTCCAAAAGTAAAGATTTGAAAAAGTAAAGATTTGAAAAAGTAAATGTTTGAAAAAGTGAACTTTTGAAAAGTAAACTTTTGAAAAAGTAAAAATTGAAAAAGTAAAGTTTTAAAAAAGTGAATTTTAGGAAAAATATTCTTTTGAAAACGTAAAGTTTTGAAAAAGTAAACTTTTGAGAAAGTAAACTTTTTAAGAAGTAAAACTTGAAAAAGTAATCTCTTGAAAAAGTGAACTTTTAAAAAATTAAACTTCCATAAAGTGTACTCTGATAAAGTAAACTTTGATAAAGTAAATTTTGATATCCATATTATAAAGCGAGATTAAGGGTATCTTTTTATTTTATTTTATTTTATGCAATCAAGACATGACGGCTAGTAGGCGGTTGATTGGGGGTATCATTTTAGTTTATGTAATTTTTATTGGCACAAGAAAGTTGATTGGGGTATCATGAATGTCATGGACGGCTAACACTATTCGTCAACTTGTTTGCAATTAGTACACTATGTGTCAACTTGTTCGCAATTAGTACACTATGTGTCAACTTGTTCGCAATTAGTACACTATGTGTCAACTTGTTCGCAATTAGTGTACTATGATAAGTACACTATTTGTGTCACTACACTAAATGCGAATTTTACTGTACTCAAAGAGGTGAATCATTATAGACATAGTTGGTAAAAATATTCATCAAGAGTAAAAAGTTTTTGCATTTATAAAATCAATTAGTGTGACATTCACTAAATGTGATCTTTAGTGTAGCAAATTATAGAGATCTGACAACCACCATGTCCGCAAAACAAGGAAATCAAAGCCCACATTGCCGTCCAAGAGTGGGCATGCTCTCGTATTCGGTTCTCATATTCGGTTCTTATATTCAGTTCTCATATGCGGTTCTCATATTCTTAGTGTTTGCCCTGGTTGTGGTTTGATTTGTGGAGGTCAAACAGAGCCACTTGTGGTTTGACTTCTGGAGGTCAAACAGGTTTGCTTGTGGTTCAGAATTCAACTTCCCAATGATTCCTACAGTTTTTTTGGTGCACAACTGTATCATTGTGCAGCTTGCAAGTTGCAGGATCCACACTATTTTCTGCTGGCACTTTCGAAGGTTGAAGGGCTTCTGAATACAGTATGAGTCAATGTTTGCAGTACTAAATCCTTGGGTCAATGGTTATCATTTCTGAAGTTTATACATTTTTAATATTGATGTTTTATCCCTCCACTCATATTGTTGTGATAGTAGAGTTATTCGCAACGTACCCTAAATCCTCAGTTTCTAACCTATAAAATGGAAAAGCCAGGGTCGCCAAGTCCAATAGCAGGGTTTCACTGTAGACCTTGAATAGAACACTGGATAGATTAGTTTTTGAGCCCTAGAATTCCCAAACTCTAGTTTGTGCCTGGCTTTAATTTAAAGCAAACTCTGACCCTTCAAGTCATGCACAACTCTAGGATTGTAGGATACATGCCAGATTGTCATGACATTCAACACTGTTCTTGTTTGTTTTTGGGAGATTTGTGCCATTTGTGCCATAAATAACACCTCCATAAAATCCTCAAATCCTGAATTTATTTCACAGGATTACATTGCGGCTACACTCAAATACAGGTTAGATTTTCATATCCATGAAAAAAAGAGGACAAAAGACCGGTTCCCTTTACGAATAACTCAAATGTGGTGGAAAGGAGAGGATATTGTTTCAATATAACCATTCAATGTGTTCAAGTCAAGGTTCTTAGAATTTGTATAGAACTTATGCACATCCTAGGTCAGTTTTATGTAGTAACTTCATAAAAATCATATTGAATTACATAGGTCTTACATCAATTCAAGGATTTCCCTGATAGTGTAATATGTTTTGTTTTTAGATTAATCTTCAACAACTTTAACCCTCACACATCATAAGATGCTACTACCTACGGTTATTAATTAGAAAAATGCTTGCCAAATTTATGTGAGAAAATATTTTATAGAAATAACCGAGATTAGAGAAACTATATATTTATAGATTTTGTCACCTTGGAAGACATCAAAGGGGAGTGGGGCTTGGAAAAGACTCCCTTCACGGATGTGCATGCATTGAGGCTTTGATTAGGAACCTCAACCTCTTGGGTTCAAACCCCATGGTCATCAAATGTGCTGAATATTGTAATTTGTGATTCTTGCCGAAAATAGATTTATTTTTATTTTGGATGCCAAATGGCCTTTAGTCACTTTAATTAATTATTTGACATGGAGGTGCCGAACTAGAGGTTCACCTACGGTAGTGGCCACAGTCAATTCTACATGTTTGGTGTCATACTTACACATGATAAGGTTCAAATATTGAATGACCTCCAAATAAATGGTGTTATTTGAAGAATCTTTGATCCAAAATTGTAAGTTTTCTAAAAATCAATACATTTTTGTATTCTGTAGAGTAAAATACGTGCCTAAATATATACATATACATATATATATATATATATATATATATATATATATATATATATATATATATTTGTTTCCCACCTGACTTTAACCCCTAAAGAATCAAGTGTCCTTCCCAGGACAAAATTTCACTTTGATTGTAATTATTGTTCAATCCGTATCGTCAAAATCCACAAAAGTCTTACCACATCATCTCATATGAGTTTAGAAGACGATTATATTGTTAAATTCTTTAAATTTTCATCTTGAACAATTTGAAATCAATGAAAATAGATATTCCTCTAAAATGCCTTGGTCCTTCAAGGGTCAACCCCTAAATTTCCTTGACAATTTCACACCAAAAACACTTAATAGCTTTTAATTCTAGTACAATGAGTAAGGAGGGAAACAAAAAATATATTTCTAGGTTAAGCCAAAGGATCTCATTTAACACTTACAACATAGCATACTCAAAACATTTCATCAACTTTGAAAGATTGAAAGATTACATTAGTGTTTGAAGTAAAAAAATAGTTCATTTTAATCCTTGCATTAAGTGGATCAACAGACTTTGACTTCACTTGGTGTCAAATTTTTGCACTACACAAGGTCTAAATTTTATATCATCATGTTGATCATGATATAAACTCCTTATACACCAATATTTAGAGGTAGAGAACGGAGTGGAGGTTCAAAAAGTGCAGATTCACCCTTTAATTTTTTGGGAACAAAATATATTTTAGAATGATAATCCGAGTGGTTAATACGAAGGTTAACACCACGTCTTGTAATACAAAAAATAAAATTTTCAAAATATGAAGATCTCAAAGTTTTATGTAGAAAAGAAGAAGTTATTTGGGTTCCATGCCCAAGAATGTGTGACCATGTCTAAAAATCTTTGACTTGGGATTAAAATTGCATTTTTTTCTCTATAGACAAATAGCATTTTTTAGCAATATGAAAGGAAATAATATTATTTGCTAGTATTGAAAATCTCAAATTTACTAGAGTGTTCTAGTAAAAAAAAATTGGAGTTGCCCCATGTGCCCGCACTCCCACAATTTTTTCTTTACGATGGCATAATTTTTTCCTATAAATCCAATGAGAAGAAAAAATTATACTCCCACATACCTCTTGTCTTCTTGAATATCTGTAAAAAAATTCAAGAATTACACACATAAATTGCAACCATGAGAACGTGCCCAAGATATGCAAAAGAATATCTTGGGACTTTTTCATTTAGGGGTTAAGGGTTAGTTTTATTTTATGTAAATTGATAACAAGGCCCTTCCATTGCTAGCACATGGTAGGCACCAAAACCAAGACTCATTTAGACTCCAGAGGACGTCCTCAAAATCAGCAACTGTTGATTCTTGGGATTTGAAGCCTCTGATATTCTGTAAACTGCAATCAAGTACTTAACCCTTTACTTAACCCAGCTATGTTTCTGGAAAAACCAAGATTTCTGTTGATTTTTTTCTTTGAACCGGATTTGATGTAAACACAATGTTGAATATTAATATCTAACCTTATAAAATTGAACTTAACCCATGACTTGAACTTTAGGGAAATTTTGCACAACATCCAACCGTTGATGGAATAGACTAGTATCAGTACCCGTCGTTCTGGCCGGGGAAGGTTTTTTTAATTTCTGCTCCTCAGAATAAAATTTGTTTGATGTATTATATTTTAGATTTTTTTTCTATTGCAATTTTCATCCCTCCGAACGTCGTGCGTTGATCCGCGAAACGTCGTCATTCCGTGCGGCAAGGATGGCACAACCGCTGAAGTACTCGCACGCATTTACTTCGACGTCAGCAATTCCTCCGTAGACGGCATTGATCAAGCCATTCAAGGTGTGATTGCCAACAATCATCGCCTGTGGACACCTGATCATGTCACCGTTCATCTTCTCCAACTTGACATTCTCTTGCACCAAGAGCTACTCTGGAAATAAACGATTACCCAAATCCACACGACGTTCACCAACAACAACACACATGTTCCAGCGAAGTCTTAGGTTTAGGATTAGGGTTAGGGTTTAGGGTTAGGGAGCGGCGGACTAACTGACTAACGCCTATTATATAGGTAGATTGTAGTGTTTAAAGTTACTGTATATATTGGTAGTGAAAACTGCGGATTCTAGAAGATGTTCTACTTTAATCATCAATAGACTATTGCAAGAATTTTTTACTTTGAATAAAAGTGGTTCACATGTGCACTAGGTTGATAGCTTGGCATTGTCATATCATATGTGAAGAAAATATTTATACACAATTATCGGTGATTTTTTTGCTTTTTTCTACTTGATTGTATACAAAATTTTTCCAACCTTACACAAATCAAAATGGAAGTTTCATATGTGAGGAGAGACATCAACAATCACAAAACAATGAAGAATCTTGAAGACAAAGTTCAATCAATATTTAAGACCAAAATTGATGTGCATGTGTGTGAAATACAACATAGTATGTGGCATGGTATTCATCATATGTATTCACTGTATTTTATTATATTTGATGTATTTTGTGTTGTATTCCTAGGTTTTCTAAGAGTTCCATAACTCCAAATCATGATGTGATTGTTAGAGAGTGATCATGTAATGTGTGTGCAAATCTGAACATGGTATCTTGAAGCTTATTTCGTCATGGATTTCATGCAAATTGAGGTTTTGCACCTCAAGAGTCCTACTTTGGCCTTCATGGGCGGAAAAGGCTTAAAGCTACTTGTTAGCTTTCCAAAGGATTTCTATGATCTCCAATCCATGCATGCAATGGCAAACTACACTGTGTGGGGTCATGATGAAATGTGCCTATTATATAGATGATGTTTGCCTAACCTATTACAATCGTAGATTCTCTTAGGCTCTCGTAATTCACTTAGCCGTGAAAGGATTAAATGTTCACTCTAACCCTTAAAGGATTGTTTGTCCCTAGAAGATTTATTTATTTTATTTGAGCAAGTTTATACAATGCCAATTTTTATCTTGAATTTTTAAATTTCCGTAGATGCCAAAAAACATTTCATACGCTTAGTTTGGACTATTTTTGAGTGATTTATGGCCATTCAAAGTTGTTGATTCCAAAATTGGGCAGGGACGGGCGGGAAAGTCTCGGCCCTTGCCATTTAGAGGCGGTCACGTTAGGGCGGGGACGTTGGAGACTCAATCCGGTGAAGGTTGTACGGAAGCAAAGTCGAGCAAACCTCATTCTCGCCTTAGCAATGGCCTTCCGCCTTCCTCCTTCCCATGCCTTGGAGGAACCATTTAAAACAAAGAGCCGCTATATTTGGTTCCGACAAGATCTTTGCATTCCTCATTCATCACAACAATCATGTCTTTCCCTAGAAGTTGGAAGTAAAACTAAATTTACATTATTAATATCGTTTCTCCAACGCATGGGAAGGAGGAAGGCCTTTGCCAAGGCGAGAATGGAGTTTGACCAACTTTTTTCCTCTACTACCTTCAAAGGGTTGAGTCCCCGCCCTCACGTTCCCGCCCCTAACGTCCCCGCCCCTTCCCCGCCTAATTTTGAAATCAGAAAACTTTGGATGGGCATAAGTCACGTACAAATAGTCCAAATAAAGCGTTTGAGGTGTGTTTTGACATCTAAATTTTCCGTAGAGGCCAAAAAAACATCTCACATGCTTAATTTGGACTATTTTGGAGTGAGATATGGCCATTCAAAGTTGTTGATTCCAAAATTGGGCGGGGAGGGGCAGGAACGTCCCCCCTGCCATTTAGGGGCGGAGACGTCCTTGCCTTTACCATTTAGGGGCGAGGACGTCCCCCCCCTTGCCATTTAGGGGCGGGGAGGTCCTCGAGCCTAATATACCATTTCCTATAGTCAACTACCCATTTTCATTAGTCTGAATTCTGTGTGGCAGCACTTTAGTGTATATGTGGCTGCCATGTCGCCTGTTTTTTACCTTGCGGGTAAGTCAACCCTATGTTGACTGTATTGGACGAGGGAGACCTCTACCGGATGGGCGAACCGGACGTCCGTCTAGTATGACAATTCTGGTGTCAACAAGCAAATTTGACTGAAGCGTGGAGCTAATAAGAATATAGGCCTCATCAAAGGACAAGACAAGTTTATGAAATACATGAGAGTAAACTAATTGTGTAGGTGTAGTTGAACATAAAAGGAATTACAGTAAATTTTTATCACTTTAAAGTTTGGGGTAAACTTTGATATTTGGATTTTCCATGCTCTTTGGCAGGTTTTTATTAAATTTATTAAGAAAATTTTCACTGCTATTTGTGTGAGTCTGCTTTAATATATGCAATTGATCACGTCTAACTTTTGCTAGTTTGAAATGTCGCGTCTCAACAATCAATTTATTCATTAATCTGCGAATCCATCATCTTAAAGTTTGTAATGTTAATGGCTTTGTGATGTTTAGTTAGTAAGCTTAGGATGTAAGTGCTTGTGCTAATCTAACAACCATGATTTGACCGCACGGATTAAAAGATTATAGTGTTTGAAGTCAAGCATATGGTTCATTTTCTTCCCTGCGTTTAGTGGATCAGCAGACTTTGACTTCAATTGGTGTAAAAACATTTCACTACACAAGGTCTAAATCTATTACCATCTTGTTAAGCATGATGTTAGCTACTTACTCACCAATTTTTAGAGGTAGAGACGGGGTATAGCATATTAAAACAAGTGTGCAAGGAGTGGAGGCTCGAAATTTGTTAATTCACACATTAATTTTTTTTGAACTTAATATGTTTTTGATTGATAATCCGAATGGTTAATAAGAAGGTTTACATTACATATTGTTGTGGAAAAATAAAAAGTGAAAAATATAAAGATACCTAGGTTTTATGTGGAAAAGAAGAAGTTTTTTTGGTACCTTGCCCGACAATGAGTGACAATGTGTGAAAATGTTTGACTTGGGTTGGTATGCTAATTTTCACTAAAGACAAGAATTTTTTTGACAACATGAAGGGAAATAATATTACTTGTGAGTACTGAAAATCTCACTTTCAATAGAGTGTCCTATCAAAAAAAATTGGTGGTGCCCGAGGTGCCCGCCCTCCCCATTTAAAATTCAAAACCCTATAACTTTTTCATCAAATGTCCAATTTAGAAAAAAAATTGTTTTCCCACTAAGGTCTTGGTAATGTCTTTCTATAGTAAAAATTTCAAAGAAGAATGTTGGAAATTGACACCATAGGAACCTGACCGAACTTTCAAAAAGCCCATTTTTGACACTTGGTACCTTAGAACACCGTATTCGTTATATTGGGAGATTTAGTGACTCCCAAATTAACACATGTAGATAATAAGAGCTAAAGTGCACATCTAAACTCTACAATATGGAGGGATATGAGTTTCCATTAAATTGGGAGGTAATGTTTTCTACAAAATCCCGTAGAAAAATAAGTACTACGGATAACATTACATTACGAATCTAACTATAATATTGAAAAGAAGAACACATTAGTTGACACTTCTTTTATACCACATGTGTTCATTGAATATGAATATCTAAATATTCACACTCGATCCTACTAACCCGGATTAATACCATGCTCCAATTTAGCTAAAAGTGAGCTAAATGACGGACAAATATCCACTAGTCTTGTAAGAGAATTAGCTTAACACATTTTGATGAGCCCTTTTTGATTTAAAAGAATTTCAATTCTCCTTTTGGAATTCACATTGGCCAAAAAAATATATAACGAGTTTCAAATGATGGTGCTCAGAAGTGGGAAAAAAATTGCACACACTACCTCTTTTCGAACTAAAGTGTCCCCATTACTTAGAGGTGCAATGAACTCAAAAAGGAAACTCCACACACTTTAGCTCCACTTGACCTAAAGTGCGCACCATTACTAAGTACACTGAACTAAAAAGAATGGAGAGCTAAAGTATCAATAAGAAGATTTGCTCACACTTTAGCTCCACTAGAGCTAAAGTGCGACCCAACATTTACTTTCTATCATTCACCATAAAGGCAATTACTAGTATTATTGGTTTCAAGACTAGAAGCAATTTACCACATTGTTATTATAAAAAGAAAATAAAACATACTGCAAATTATCACCGATACACAAAAAGAATGGAGAGAATATTTCATAGCAATCATTGGCATCACATATTATAGTCATACAGAGTGTAAATTAATGAAATACAAATATCTATAATCCCAGCACCAATGGATCTAACCATACTACATGAAGTATTACGCATCAGAATCTAAAATCTAGGAAAAGGAAACTCCATTTATCTAAATCTATTACAATTCGGACCTGGCAAGTGCTTCCAAAGAAGCCTTGATAATTGCTACTTGTCCCTTCGGAATTTTTGTAGTTGAATCTTGCACATGACCTCCATCCCTCTTTGAAGACCTAGGTTTCCATGCTGTCAAGATTGAATCGGTACTCTCCCACGTTATGGCTATCCCCTTTTCAATTGTCCAACGAAGGTTGCAATCTGTGTCCCAATCTTTATAGAACTTCATAACATCCCGATCGCGCGATATAGGGCGGAAGAATTGGATACGCACGGTGTTTGGCATATCCGGGTTAGAATTAGGATCTGAAACTGCTTGAGCAATCCAAAATGGGCGCTCGTCCCCATCACAAGGACGCAATGCAACAAAATAGCCAGCAAAAAGATCACGACCAACTCTAAAAGAAGGAGGTGGACGATCGCGCCTTTGGCCAACAAAATGCTCATCTTCACGGTACTCCTCACGAACCTCACCCTCCGCTGAGAACTCATCTTCAATGGCATGGGCAATTCGCGTCGTCGGCCAAAAGCCGTCTACCAATGATATTGGCGTATCCATTGGAATAATCAGAGCAGCTCTAACATCACGCCAATAATACGAAAGTGGCTCAAAACGCGATCGGGCTTCAACAGACTCCCGAGATGATTGCTCCTAGTGATCGATGAATCCTGAAAGTCCCTTCACCACCTCATGGAGATGCCGCATCATAGAAGGCTTCAATGCATCAGGTTCTCCGCGAGGCCATAAAGATCTTCCTTCACAATCCTCCTTCCACAATTTGATGCCACTACCTTCTCCTCCCTTAGGAAGCCAATCCTCATCATGACAAAGGATTTTATACTTCATTACCGGACAACCACTTGAATCCACATAAAACTTGAACTGATGAGCCTTTGTATGACCCTCCAAAGCTTCATCACCGTCCGCAATCATACCCCCAATGAACTTCTTAAAGTCAGGAACCTCTTGGATGAGATGCGGGATTGTGGGAACACTCTCATTTTTCATAAACGACCTCATGAGCAAAGGAATGGTTGGAAAACTCTCCTTCCTCAGTGTCATACTCCAACGTCCAAATAATGCATCTATATCATCATGTGTATGCCCAACTAGCATAAAATTAACATACACCTCGCGGAAGATGCGTTTTGCAACAAGGAGAGACCAAAAACAGAAAACAAATCTATTTTTGTTATCACCAACTGCATTGTCCATTTGTACATTCAGTATTGGTGGCAAAGGCCTCCCTGGAACTAGGATATCTGGAATCGGCCCTAATGGATCCAAACACATCTCCGCACCCCGTAATACCGCCGCATACAATGGATGAGAACTAGATTCTGGGAAGAGTTGCCGGGACGATGACTTCGGAGGCGCCTCCAGGTCACGCAATAGTTTTGCGAACGACCCGACCGTGTAATTGGCATCATGGGAGTATAAATCAAGGCCGTAATGGGCGTAACGCTGGTCCACATGACCATGGGCAAGCATACCTGTGATTGCAAGAGGCAACTTCATAAGCCCATCTAGGTGCTTTGTTTTATGTGAAAAAACCGGGGAGGCGGTCTTTGAGTGATCCATCTTATCATGCATGATGGTAAGAACCTCCTGAGGCGACGACTTTGATCGAAATCGGTTCAGGTAGTACAAGTCCCGATGTGAGAAAGCAGAATCAATGTGAACCTGCATCTTCTTTTGCCATAGCAGTGATGCTTGTGTTCCAGGTTGAGTAAGCTTCTTCTGATCCTGGTATTTGTCACAAGTAGAACAACGGGCAAAGTTGTCTCCACCTTTCTTGGCATAGTACTCAGGGAAGCTCACACGCCGAATCTTACTCAAGCTTGAGGTTGAGATTGGCGGCAATCCGCAATCAGCGAGATGATCATCAAGAAGCGGTATCTGATCCTTCCACTTAAAACTTGCAGGGAGGACCTTTGCCACAGCCTTCTCCCCAGATGGGAGAACACGAGACTTGTGAGGCATGTGGTCCGCATGTCTATCGAGAATGGCTCCAAGAGCGGCAGTAGCCACAACCGTATGACCTCTAGGCTTACGCAAACCGGTATTCCCGTGGTGTTGAGCGGCATGACCAGCGGCAGCGTCCTTCGCATTCCGATAGAAAGTACTCGAACTTACACCCATGATTTTCATCCAGGCATGGGCACAAACGTCCACACCCTCTAGGGTCACAACCTTCCTACCCGCAGCGTCTCTATGAAACTGCCTGTGAACGTCGAGTTTGATATGATTTCTGAACTGCACGATGGTCTCACTGTACAAGCGCGTCCGAAGGACTCTTATTTTATCTCTAGGGTAGTGTTGAACACAGTTTTGACTGCAACAACTATTGCTCGCAACAACGTTAATGGAAAGAGGGGTCATGAGAAATTCAGCATTCCTGGACACTGTTGGACGTGTATTCCTTGAGGAATTGTCGTACGAACGGGAGCTCCCACCTAGAGGTCTGTTACGCTCAACCAACCAGACATTGTAAATGTCCCGAAGGCAATGATGGAAGAGACTCACACCGTTTAAGAAGACTTGTTGAATAGGCCAGGTCTTAAACGAGTACCTCCACTCATCAGGAGCTTCGTCTAAAACAAAAGTACTGGACACCTGTACTACAACATTCGAATCCCCAAGAGGACCAGAGGAACCTAGAAGTGCACTGGACTGGACATTGCGAACCAACCCCTCCGCAACGCGAACACCCGAACCATTGTGAAGCAAAACAGTCAGCCCGACCCAGAGACGGCGAGGAATAACATCAAACTCAGGCAGGTCTGGATTCACGGGAGCGTCAACATGAACATCGTCGCCCTCCAAAGACGACATCCTGCATTCCAATGAGATACATAATAAAAAACCCTGACAAATAAAAATGGGTAACCCCTTGAAAGAATAGACATTTATGAAGCAGCATAGGAGGAGGGTAATTGATCTCGAATCGAGGTAAGGTCTGGCGCTTGAAAAAAAAAAGGTATGATTCAAGTGAGCTGACATGGCAGACCATGTAAATTTAGCTCGACTCGAGGTAAACTCATGCGGTATAAGATGACAAGTATAAAATTTCATGCAATTAGCTATAAGCCGAATATGAAATTATTTCACCCTTGACAAAGACAACTAAGCCCGACCCGACCTAAATTTATGACTACCAGACTGATTGTTATTTTAACTCGAGTCGAGTTAAACAAAAATAGGACATCAGGTATGTCAGTTTAGCTCGAGTCGAGCTAAACTTTCCTTCAAAAGAAGGTAAGACAATTTAGCTCGACTCGAGCTAAACTATCGATAATAATATTTATCGACAGTTTAGCTAAAGTCGAGCTAAATTGTCTTACCTTCTTTTGAAGGAAAGTTTAGCTCGACTCGAGCTAAAATGTCAATATAATAATGTAAGACAGTTTAGCTCGAGTCGAGCTAAACTGTCTTACCATCATTCCAAGGACACTTTAGCTCGACTCGAGCTAAACTGACGATAATAATACATATCGACAGTTTAGCTCGAGTCGAGCTAAACTGTCCTTGGAAAGATGGTAAGACAGTTTAGCTCGACTCGAGCTAAACTGTCCTTCCGTGATTTTCGGCGTCTTTTTAGGGATTCATATGGTAAAACTCTTCAGCATATGAATCTGACTCTCTGTGTACTACAACCCAAATCTTCCCGTTAGTCGTCACGAAACTCGCAGTGATGCTTAATAATCACAGTAGCAACTGGAACCACCGCAAATAACCCTACACACTGTCACATCCTAGTTGCTAGAGACTGTGCAGAGAGAATGCAAGAAGTACACATTGTGTACCTTATGAAGAAGACAACTGGTGCGTTGTTGCCTCGCGCAAGCGCCCTGCTCAACCGTGCGTAACCTGTAGATGTTACCCTCCTCAACCTCCGACAGTTCTTCTCCCTCCAAGCCTCTCCACAACAACCTTGCACAGCAACCAAAGTGAGAAAGGAAAGAAATGAAGAAAGTTTTTGAGGATCGGCGAGGTCATTCACAGACACACGACCGTTTCAGAATTGGCGGGAGGAAACTTCAGAATTGGCGGGGGGGCTTTTCCACAGCCCCTAAAAAGGTGCAAATTCGAAATCTTAGCGGGAAACATAATCAACTATTTCCTCGCTGACTAAAATAAGGAAGAGTACATACCTCGAATATACTCGCACATGCGAGTTATATACAAGGTTTTAGGGTAACGCTCAGGGTTTGGGTTAGGGTTAGGTTTAGGGTTTAGGGTTAGGGTTTTGGGGTTTAGGGTTTAGGGTTTGGTATTTAAGTTCAGGTTTTAGGGTTCAGGGTTTAGGGTCCTTGGTTTAGGTGTTATCTTCTGATGTCATTTCATTTCAATATAATAATACTTTGAACATTCAAGATATTGACAATTCAACTAAGGTATAGGGAAATGTTGAGAAGATATTGAGATGATTAGAAATAATTTGTATTACAATCCAAATAGGACTTATCTATTATGTTGAAATCAAAGACCTTAACAAACAAGTAGCATTTTTAAAAAAAACATATTTTATGTGCACGTGTATTTTTAGCAAAAATTTATGTATTCAAACATGCTTTGGACATCATTTCTTTGGGGTTTTAAAAATGTGCATCATGTTACTATTTTGTCATCAATCTAGAATGTGCATTCTTTGGCAAGAATCCCAAGTGTCTCCATGGTCTGGATTTGGAATTGAAATTGGTTACTAATATTTTGAATTAAAATATCTTATATTTGAGTTCGCATTGCATTATCATGAGTTTAGGGTGTGGCAGTCTAAGCATGACTTGAAAGATGGAAGAATTCTTGACCATACACAATTTATTTCATGTTTTGACGTGAAATTAAAGACTTTGTCATTTGTAACACATAGAGAGTGGAACAATATTAAAAGATTTCAACAAGGAACGGAGAGACCTCCTCATGACAAAAAAAGGATAATCAAAATATAAAATATAACTAATACAAAGTGTATCACTTAGTGCATCAGGCATAATTTAATGTTCGTAATGTAAGTAATTTTGAAATTATTGATACAAGCAAAAATGGAATAATTAGTTTTTGAGCACGTTCTAGTGGTTGCAAATTATTTTTGACATTCTCAAAATTTTGTAGAAGGATGATAAAAGTCATGAGGCATAATTATATTTTCTCAATGAACGTCTTCAATAAAAGTTATGCGAGCCAAAAGAGAAACTTCTCGATTGCCGGCACGTCGAGCAACCTGAAAAATGTTTTGCTATGACTCAGTATGGAATGTAATATTTTGAATACATAGAAGTAATATTAGAACGAATGATATTGTGGATAAACATGTTATTCTTCTAGTGAAAAATAAGATTACATCCCAATTCATACATTTTCACACATTGTCACATATTATTGATTTAGGGTACCAAGAATACTTAGACTTCATATCCACTAAAGACTAGGGGATCGTCATATTTTTTTGCTTTTTAATATTACTATTGGAGATTTAGATCCACAAGATTTAGATCCACATATTTCACAAGATTTACGATTTCACTTGTGAAATACTTAACCATAAAGAGAAGTACGGAGTTCAAAATGATTGTTTGTAGAAGTGGATATACACATTGCACATACATCAGCTCGATTTTTAGCAAAGGTGTTCACCATCACTTTGTGCAATGAACCAAAAGGAGTGTGTGCACACACTTTAGCTCCAGTAGCGCTAACGTGTGCCTCATCACTGGGTGCAGTGAACTAAAAAGAAAATATGCACAGTTTAGCTCTAATAGCGCTAAATTGTGCACCATCACTAAATGGAGTAGATTAGAAAGCAAAAATGCACTATGTAGCTCCAGTATACAGAAGATGGCTTCTAGAGAAGTGGACACTAATTAGGAATCCATACAGTAATTGTAAAATGAACAATAAGTGTAGTGTCAAAACTATACATCACCCAATGTCAACTACTACTTTAAATGTCAATCCTAGTAAATAGTGGAACATAAAGTTTTTTACTTGTGGACAATTAGTTTAGGAAACCATAATCATGGTTTGATTACATCTTGAGCATCATAGTAAGGAAGGGTTGAGTGCATGTAGAAAAGCAAGAATTTGCAAGAAAGAGCTTGGGAATAATCGGACGTAGGTATGGAGCAAACGAAAAATATCAAAAATTGGACAAAGTAGAATGTAAAATATGGAGGGAAAATGAAACTGCAAGTAGAAGATTGGAAATATAAGAACATTCTTCTGGAAACGAAAATGAGAAAAGAAAGGAATATTGGAAAAGGAAAAAACTTAAACATACAATAAATATAGAAATACAAGTAAAATACTCATTAGATATCCATCACATATTATAACACCATACTCATTTTATTGGGAGATTTCCAGGATTTTGAAAGTTATGAACGGTTTTTCCAATACATTTTTTTGGTGCACATTCAGCTCGACTCAAGCTGAATATGTACCCAGATTGTAGATATTGGACAAATTGCATTGTGCAAATTTACTAAATATTTGCATATTTAGGTCATTCTCAAGCTTCAAATATTATTTTGGGAGGCTCCCAATCTCCCAATATAATGAATATGGTGTTTTATGCATTCAATGTGCATTACATATTCAGTAAATATTCATTAAATACTTATTGAATATTCAACTACACATTAATTTTACATTAGAAATTTATGCACTATTCATTATCTATTCATTAACAGTGCATTAAATACTCTATAAATAATCATTAAATATACAAATATTAATTAAACTATCCTGAAATATACTTTTAAAACTTCAAACATTCATTAAGTAAAATTTAAATATTCTTTAATTGTGCATAGAAGTTTTAGATATACAAATATACATGAAGTATCCTATAAAAAATCATTACAAAGTCATTAGTTATTGGCTAATTATATGATTACACATTAAATATTCATTTGGATAATATTTAAAAATATTTAAAAAATGCAAGAGATGGGAATGAGAATAGTTGTGGATAAGACGATAAGAAATTGAGGTTGAAGATGAGACGAAGAATAAATGCATGGCGTTCGGTAGGTATAACATATTGAGCTTATACAATTTATCAAGTATCAAAATTGTGTGCTAGGGAAGAATTTTGATAGAGGGCTATTACAAAATGAACTGTAGTAGGTGAACAAATGAGGGATAATATTCATGACAATGGTGGCTAAAACTAGTTGCCAACTTGTTGACTAATCATACTACTAAAATCATAATCCACGCAGTGAACCACGTAGTCAACCGTGCGGTGAACTACATAAACAGTGCAGTCAAACGCGCAGTTAATTGCGTAGTCAACCGTGCAGTGAACCATGTTACCTTTTTATTATTTATAGTTTGTATTATAAAAACTACATTATAATGGTTGGACATATGCGTTGCAAAGCAAGCGCCAATTGCTAGGAACGG
Source organism: Bryoerythrophyllum caledonicum (assembly GCA_963971425.1). NCBI lineage: Eukaryota > Viridiplantae > Streptophyta > Bryopsida > Pottiales > Pottiaceae > Bryoerythrophyllum > Bryoerythrophyllum caledonicum. The sequence continues at coordinate 20,940,624 of OZ020517.1, forward strand.
TGCAGCCAACCGCACAGTGAATCATGTTACCTTTTCTTTAATATAGTTTGTAATATAAAACCACGCAATGAAGTTGGAGTTGTGATCTTGGAGGTTGGCATACAAAGTTGGAGTTGCAAAATTGCATATTCGAGTTGTGGAGATTGAAATTACAAGTTTTGAGGTGAGATTGCAAGTTTTGAGATTGTAATTGCAAATTGAGTTTGTGGGTGTATAAAATTGAGATTGTAATTGCAAGTTGAGTTTGTGGGTGTGTGAAATTTGCATTTGTGTGTTGCAATTTGTGCTTACCCAAAATAAATTTGAAACTCTTAATTACAAATTTGACGTTCATAACCTTTTTGAAATTCCATGTTAAAATGCAAAAAAATCTAAAACATAATTAATTTTTTTCTATTCTATTCTATTACATTATTAAAATTCATGCATAGGTTTCAAAGATGTATTTATATTTTATGTAGATTGTTGTTACCTTTCTTTTTTTAATATTTTGTGATTTAAAAACTACATGAAAATGGTTGAACTAATGCGTTGCAACGCAAGCGCCAATTGCTAGTAGTGTACTAGAAATAGAGAATCTCCACCGGGGCCGAGGGACCGGGATGCGAGAATAAACACGGTAAAGCCCACTCCGTGAGGCCTAGGCCGGTGTATCGGCCCACAGGAGTGGCGGCGCCGGTTCTTCTAAACAATAAATTTACAGAAAGTACAGGGGAGACTAAAATTCCCCGGGAGCATGTGTTCAATCATGTAATTACACGAGGGAATTAAAAAAAATCAATAAAAACCCCAAAACAAATTAGCCTACTATGGCGTAAGTGTTGGGCGCTGGCGTTCCCTCACAGTGGCCAATTCGGTGACGGTGCGGGGGGAAAAGGATAAACCCCCCTCCCTTCATCTCAAACTTGGGCACCTTCCCGCTGGAGTGGAAAATTTCCCGTCAGGGGTGGAGATGCTCTAACTACTGGATTTGTACCGTTAAAGTGAAAGCAAAATGAAGTGAAAAGTAAAGAAAAAATCACACTTTAGCTCTATTAGAGCTAAAGTGTGCACCATCAGGAAATGTAGGAAACTAAAAAGAAAATATGCACACTTTAGCTCCAATAGAGCTAAAGTGTGCACCGAAATTTATTTTATAATTAAACAATTGCAAGATGTGGTCTTAACATACTTAATGTCAGTTCGATTCTCAAAGTATATAATATCAAACTCATAAATAATCAAAACGTGAATTCAAAGTAATAGAATCTTAAAATCGTAGCTTTAAAACTCTCTTAAGTGTGCTTCACCTAATAATTGGTGTAGGAGGAACTTATATACATCGATGGTAATGAATGTACTCCTTCTGTAATGCAGAAATTGAAATCCAGTCAAGTGAAAGCCAGCTGATCCACTGAAAGTATGACAGAAAACTAAACACTATAATCCTATTTGTAACAGTAAAGACTATAATCGTTCACTTCCGTCCAATCCAAGTTTGTGTATTATTGAGAAAATGCCAATTTAGAAGTTTTAATTGAGATCATACGAATGAAATTGGAAATAATCACATTTCTTTTGCTATCTGTTCGTTGCCCCAGAATATGCAAAATTGTAGTGATAATGGCCAAGAAAAATTGCGTAGGAAATTTACGAGTACAGAAATACAACACGCGCGTAATATCTAGAACTTACATTAGAAAGATTAAAATGGATTCTTGAAACTCCGGGTATCAATAATGAAGGTGAATTTGAGCGGGATCCCGAACGGACAATGATGAGCGACGGTACAACATGGTTCAACAAACCGAGTGATACTTACATAACAGCCATCACTACGGTTGGACACATACGCCGGGCTGCACTCTCTATGAAATCTGTGTCAATCCTTTGCCCCTTTTGGAAAAAGTGTTTTGAGCAAGATAATCGGGCAAAAATTGCGACATACGTTGCGCATAATGTTCTATTAGGAAACATATCATTGCAACTCGGCTGGGAGGTGTCAGCGATTTTGCATGACAGCCTAGATGGCTATTATGACTCTGATAATATCTCTGGAAAACTGGCAGGTACGGATGCGGAAGTCACCGAAACTGTCGACCAATGGTTCGAAGATTTTTGTGCATACTCGATAATGCATTACCCGATTTCACACACTAATGACGTGACAATTCAAGAATACAACGATCTTAAAATAATCCAAGAGGACATTGTAAGAGTGTGTTCAGGACTCTTGGAAACCACGTTAAACGACGCTCACTACACTGATAACGTATCAATTTATCCTTGGGAAGAAGAACCAGACGACGAGCCTGCGTTCTATGCATCTTTGGCATTTGCAAATATCCAGAATGCTGTCTATGGCATTGATGAAGTAGAGAGCAAAAGAAAATACTAGCGGTGGTGGCTTCAGGAAGCAGTGCTAAGCGCATATGACAGTATCAAAAACGAGGAATACCAAAATGTTTAGAAGTGGTAATTCTCTTTGCTATTCGGTGCCATAGGAGCGGATATGTGGGGAATCAACACCGCGATACGCAAACTGTTGCGAACGCAAGACGGCGTCGTACGAACGCTTATCGCAACGACTGGGGTACTGTCGCTCTCGTTTTTGATCCTTACTGCCGATAATTACACGCATTTTGGGTCGGATGCGATTATCCTCAACCCGTTATTTTCTATCGGGGAGACACGACACGGCTACAAGCACATTTCACGAATTGTAACCTCAGGGCAGTCGATCGCGCCGAATGGAAACGTCGTTAGCCGACGCGTCGACATTATTCATTTCATGAGTGGGGACAAGTGGGATTCCGATAATGCACCGGGTGATCAGGAAGACGCCAAAATCGCGGTGATCGTTCAAGCCGTCTCGCAAAAGTCCGGCGTGGAGGTTCCGCGGTGCAACGTGCTCCCGCGCGAGGAACTGTGACCCGTCGGGTTGGCGAAAAAATATATTCCACGAATTGTAGCATAGGCGATTATTGGCGGGTACACTAGTATCGTGTCTGGCGCGGGTGTGATCCTTAGCCCGCCTGTATTCAATAAACAGTTTTTCAGAAGTTCTCGCCTCCGGTTTTGTACCCCTGTTCGTGAGTCTGCTCTCCTGTTCCTTGTTTGCCGCACGAAAAATTATTCCAGGATCAGTAGTTTCTCGAAACTACGAACAGGTAACGCAAATGCGTATTTATGTCGGGGGCTTACCCTATTCTACAAACAACGAAGGTCTGCGCCGTTTGTTCGCGCAAGCCGGCGAAGTGACCGAAGCGAGCGTGGTTGAAGACCGCTTTAGCGGCCAATCCAAGGGCTTCGGATTCGTCGACATGCCGAACGACAACGAAGCGAAAGACGCTATCGCGAAGTTCGATGGCTACACCCTCGAAGGGCGCCCTTTGACCGTTAACGAAGCCAAGCCCCGTGAAGAGCGTGGTAGCTTCGGTGGCGGTGGTGGTGGTCGCTCCAGCGGTGGCGGTGGTGGCTACGGCGGTGGTGGCGGCGGTCGCTCCAGCGGTGGCGGTGGTGGCTACGGCGGTGGTGGCGGCGGTCGCTCGGGTGGCGGCGGTGGCTACGGCGGCGGTCGTTCGACCGGTGGCGGTAGCCGCTGGTAGTTCGCTACCAGCGTTCTAATCGCAAGCGGGGCAGGAAACCAATTCGGTTTCCTGCCCCGCTTCTTTATTTTGCTTTCACCTCCGGAACTAGTTTCACCTGGATCGTTGCCGCGCTGGAATAGGTCGTGTCCCCGAACTTCGCCGTGGATTCAACGACGTACTGTCCCGGCGCGGTGGAAGCCGGTACCTGTAGCTTGTAACGAAGAGCGCGTACGTCGCCATCACCGCGCAGTACGACTGTCCGATTGGTTCCCTCGACTCCTTCCACGGACCAACCGAGCGGCAGCTTCAAAGCGACCTCCGCGCGGGCAGTATCCGCGATGCGGCTCACTAATGTCACCGTTATGGTCTGTGATCCACCGATCGAGCGATCGGGGCTTGTCAAAATCGGTGTCTTGGGTTGCGCCATAAAGATCGCATACGGTTCTACCCGGTCGAAGGAGGCAAGGGCGGCAATCATCACGGGGGCTGCCGTCGCCGCGCCGGTTTCAACCGTCCATTCCGCACCGCCCGTTATCACATGCGTTCCCACAGGGGTTTGTGTGAGCGACGGTCGAGCGCAGTTCACGCTTCGTTGTCTTGCCCGGTGCGAGTGCCAACCCGGTGAATGACGCGGAGTCGACGAACGAAACACTTGCTTGTGATCCACGAACGAAGAGACGGGTCAGAGTGACCGGTGCCGTGCCCTCGTTGGTTGCTTCCAAAACCGCCCGCAGGCTATCCCCTGGAACCAACTCCTTCTCGCTTAATATTTTGAGCGATACGCGAACATTCTGCTCTTTCGCCTCGATACGATCATTGAGAACGAGATGGACAAACGGACGGTTGGATAGAAACAACGTGCCATCCGGCGCGGCGACCGGTGCGCCCGACTCGAATCGCACGCCGACCGTTCGTCCCGCGACCCGTGGGATGCCAACGAGCTCTGTTTTGGCGATCGCTACCATGACCACATAGGAACCCGTGCTTGTGCGTCCCGCCACCGCGTTGATCGCTCCAGACGGAAGCACCGCCGCCGTTTGCAACGGCTGGTCCGCTGTCTTGGTGCCGTCCAGCAACTTCACGGACACGGGGACCGCGGTCGAGAAGGCGTCCGGGTCGAGCGATACGGGAACATCGACCTGTATGCTCACGTTATCCGCACCCCGTAGAAAGCCATCGTCCGACCCGTCGAGGTCGATACGCACCGCTTCCGGTTTCGGGGACTCCCAGGCAAGATACAGATAGTCGCTGTCCCAATCGAAATAGCTCGCTTTCGGACCCGTCGGCTCGGTAACCGCGTAGAGCAGATCCCACCGACTTTCGCTCAGCGCGGTCTTAGGAAGTAGTTGCGGCGTTCGCTTGATGCGATTCTTCTCGAACGTGACCCCCGCGACAACATCGGGAGTAGGAGTGCCGACTTGGACACCGGCAGTGGGACGTCCCTGTGGCGTAAAGGTGGGGGGGGCTTGGGCAAAAACCGGGCTGCCAAGCGCGACGGTAGCGGAAAGAATGCTAAGAGAACGAGCGATGGAAATAGGGAATGATTTGAATGACATAGCGTTTTGGCTCCATTCGGAGGAGCAGTTCCGCTTTTATTAGACAGGTCGCGGGGGCAATCGTTGCAACGAACAAATGTCCCCCGTATTGCTTAATAGTCAAACAGGCGGGACACGGAACCATCCGACCAGATCGCTCGAATCGCGGCGGCGAACATCGGTGACACAGAAAGCTGCGTCATTTTGGACAACTTCTTTTCCGGCGGAAGGGGGATGGTATCGGTGATAACGAGTTCGGCGATTTCCGGTCGTGAGAGTCGCTCGATTGCTTTGCCGACCAACAAGGCATGCGTTGTCGCGACCGTGATATCGGGTTTGGCACCGTGCTCCAGAAGGGCGTCCACGATTTCATTGATCGAGCCACCGGATGAGATCATATCGTCGTAGACGATGCAAGTTTTGCCGCGCACATCGCCGCAAGGTGTGTAATATCGGAAACACCGTGTTCAGGATGGGTTTTATAGCCGACGGCGAGAGGGCAGCCTAAGCGTCCAGCGATACGTCGAACTTTTTTGACGCGACCTTCGTCCGGTGAAACGACAACGATATCCTTGCCGCTCCAGTCTTTGCTTGCCAGATAATCGGAGATTACATGAAGCGCAGTCAGATGATCGACGGGGATATCGAAAAAACCTTGAATCGGGTCCGCGTGCAGGTCCATTGCTACCACGTGATTTGCTCCTGCGGTAGTAATTAAGTTAGCGATCAACTTTGCCGTGATCGGTTCGCGCGGAGCGTCCTTTTTCTCCTGACGACCATAACCGTAATAGGGGAGGACACAGGTGATCTTCCCCGCCGAGGCGCGTTTCAAGGCGTCGATCATCACGAGCAGTTCCAGTAAGTGTTCGTCGATAGGGGGACAGGTCGGCTGAATCAGAAACACGTCCGCCCCCCGAACGGACTCCTCGAACTTGACGTACAACTCACCGTCCGCGAAACGGGTGATCTGTAAGCCGCCCACGGGAATTCCCAGATGTTTTGCAACTTCGGAAGCAAGTTCAGGATTCGCGGACCCGGCGAACAGCATCATCGCGGGTAGGTACGGGGTATCCTTCATCACACGGTCGAGCGGGGCGGGAGTAGTGGGCATGGCAATTATAGACGATCCTTCAGAAGGGTGTGTAGATGATACACAAAAAATAATGTTATCCAAAAAGCCAGAGCTTTACGGTAAAGACGGCTTATTGTATCAGGCGTTCCGCTCGACAATGAAGCGAGCGAACGCCCGCAAGGGGTCCGCGCTAGCTCCAAAACCCGCTAATACATCGGCGGCATGTTCCGCCGCCGCGAATGCCAACCGGCGCGATTCGTCCAGCCCGAAGAGTTTGGGGTAGGTCGCTTTATCCAATTTGAGGTCCGATCCGACGGGCTTCCCCAGAGTCACATCGTCGCTAGTGACATCTAGAATATCGTCCACGATCTGGAACGCGACACCGATCTGCTCCCCACATTCCGTTAATACCGCTTCCTGCTCTGGTGTAGCACTGCAAAAGTATCGCTCCCCCGAGTAGGGAAGCCGTCAGCAATGCGCCGGTTTTACGGGCATGTATGGAGCGAAGCATGTCCGCCCCGATCGGTTGCCGCTCGTGTAGTATGTCGTCCACCTGCCCTCCGACCATACCACGCTCCCCACAGGCGTCCGCAAGAAGCTGGATAACACGCAGAACCGATTCCGCGCTACCCCCCTGAAATGTTGCTACGGTAGCAAACGCTAACGTATGGAGCGCATCGCCCGCGAGTATAGCTATAGCTTCATCGTACGCTTTGTGCAGTGTCGGTCGTCCGCGCCGTAGATCGTCGTTGTCCAACGCCGGTAGGTCGTCATGGATCAGGCTGAACGTGTGGATCATTTCCAGCGCGGCTGCGGTCGGGAGAACGGTTTCGCCTACCCCCCCCACGGCTTCCGCCCCAGCGACACAGAGTAGGGGGCGCAACCGCTTGCCTCCGGCGAAGAGGGAGTAGCGCATCGCTTCATGCAGGATGATAGGGGGAGCATCGGCGGGGGAGTGCAGCGGTCCAAACTGCCATTGACGGCTTCGCTCCAACGCGTCGTATACAAATCGAGGTCAAAGTTCACGATGCTTACTGTATCGCATCTTGCTATCTCGTGTCACTGTGATTTTCTTTTTCTCCCCCGCCGCCACCACCCGGACTCCCACCCCTAGCCCCTCCCTCAATTCTTGAGAGAGATTCTATGGTTGTTGTCAAGGGGTGGGAGATAATTTCTAGGGCAGGAGATAATCTTGCCCCCTAAGTGGCTACCGATCCGAGGACCGGTGGACGACTCCCGCCTCCGGTATTTCTCGCAGACGTACCGGTTGCACCCCGACCGCGCCGGATCGTAGAGCGTTCCATGCTTGTGCAAAGACCAACAAAGACGCGCTATCTTACGCGCACCGCACACAGAGCCGCCGTGCTAGACAGCCCCTTCGCTCGCTCCCGTTCATACTGATCCTTGAACGGGCTCGACTTGCAACGCTGATTTGCCTGCGCCGATAGATAAAGCAAACGACGTAACTCTGCATCTCCTTGATGCGTCAAACCCCGTTGCCCTTTACGCTTCCCCGATTCGGAAACACTCACATCCAGACCCACATAAGCCACGAACTGGTCCGGATGCGCAAAGGACTTCGATGACAGGCGAGCCGCGACCGCAACCGAAGTGACCGGACCGATACCCGGAACGCACTGCAATGCTTGCGAGGATTGAAGAACGGAGCTTTCCTTTGACAGCGTCGCTATCTGTTTATCCAGTTCTTTGAGACGCGCTTTCAAGTCCGTCACCGCTCCG